>CM042397.1:23551064-24053564 GCA_023634145.1 Thymallus thymallus
TGCTCAAAGCCCCAGAGCCCAAGTAAGCGCCTGTCTATGTCTCGCGGCCTGAAGCTGCTCTTCCAGTCAGCCACTAAGTTTGTCCGTCTCCTACAGAGGTGAGACAGCAATGCTCCTCACCCAGCAACTCTGTATCTCTGCCACTAACATCTCCCATGGTTACATTTAGAGAAAGAGCACACTCTGTTTCTGTCCCCTCATTATATCCCCTACTATTTGAACAAGTGTTTCAGTCCCTTTCAGCCCTCCCTTTCTTGCACCTGCCTCTCTATTCAGTTTTTCTCTCTCTTCCCTCCTTAGGGTGAAACTAATCTTATTCTCTCCTCTGTTCTTCCTCATTGTCTCATTGTTAGGGGTGTATACCTGGCAACTGTGTTCTACAAAAAGGAAAACATCCTGGTCACAGCAGATGACCAGCTCCCATTGGTGGAGATCCAGTGCTGCTCCACCTCCATCACTCAGGACTTCCTTTGGTTCGCCAAGGTTAGCTGTCAATCAAATTGAATACACTGGTATGTATAGCTGTGTGAAATATATGTTCCAAAGTGACATTGTCTTTCTATCCCTCTCTCTTTTTCTTACAGTTGTCCTATGCGTGGCAAGAGGTGCCCTGGCTCCAGCAGGCCCTCTCCTCCGCTCTCTCCTCCTCTTCATCCCTCCTTCAGAACAGGCACAATATCTTGCAGGCTGTAGCACAACTACAGGTGAAAAATATATATAATTTACAATCATAGGTCACTGTACATGGCCTTCTCATCAATCAAGCACCTAGCAAAGATGAAGACAACATTTTCTGTGAGCTTTCTCTTTCACTGCCTGTTTCTCGTTGACTTTCCTTTTCACTCTTTCTTTTTATTCTCATATTTCATACTTTTCTCCCTCTCTCCTTCTCTACCTCTCTCTGAAGTCCTCTCTGGGGACAGTAGACTTGGGGCAGGTGTACTATGAGCCTCTGAAGGACAGGCAAGGTAACATCCTGCTGGTGACAGTGAGGGATTGTGCAGTCCACACCAAACCCCCGGACCCCCCTCTCCACTGGGTCCCCCTGGCCTGGATGGAGAAGAACCGGAGCAGGACCCCTCTACTCCCAGAGCCTACTGCCATGGACACCCTCACAGAGCAGCTAAAGGTGACCCTTCCTGGCTGGGCCACTATGTGCTTGTGTTTATATACAGTAGTAAGACTTCTTATTGTGCTAATACAACAATGCCTTTCTCTGTGTCCTCTCACCAGGAGAAGCTGTCCTTCCACAGACACAGTGTCCAGTGGGCCCAGTCTGGCCTGTACCTGGGCATCTTGAAGCTGTGTAGCACAGTGGAGCAGATCAGGGTTCTAGTGCCCCAGAGGCTGCCCAACCTGCTATGCCACGCCAGAGTGCGCCACAATCCCCATGTGTCCCGGTAACACAGTTAACACACTACCACTGAGCTTACCACTGAGTTTAGTACGCACTACCGCGTACAGACTGACTTTTAAACTGTTCTGACCTGGTATAGCTGATGATGAAATGGAATACTGTATAATACTTCTAATGAAGTGTGTCCTCAATGTTTGCCTAGTGTTTTTAAGGATTACTGACTGGTCAAATCAGATCATTGTTAATGATAGTTCCTTGTGATGTGTCTTGGGTTGCATTTTTGTTTTAGAGATGAATGGGCGTGGTTACAAAGCCACAACATGTTAACAGTCAATGAGGACACAGAGGGTGAGGATGAGACCTCGATGGACAGCTCTGGGCTGGGGGAGTTTGTGAGGTCACTCAGGGCCGCTGTCACTCTCTTGTTGACAAAGCTCAACATCCCCCTCTACAGGGTAACCATGGTTTCACTTACTCTCCAACTCGCATGCTTTAAGATGTAATTTAAATGATATACTGTATCATGTCAAACACCTCTCTTACCTCTTCTTGTCTTTCTTTCTCTCTCTCTCTCTCTCTCTCTCTCTCTCTCTCTCTCTCTCTCTCTCTCTCTCTCTCTCTCTCTCTCTCTCTCTCTCTCAATGTTCTCCACCTCTTGTCCTCATCCTCTGATCATCACTTCTTTCTCCCTGCTCTCCTATCCTGCAGGCATATCAGTACGGTGTGTACACTCAGGAGCTGCTGCAGTTTGGGGACAAGATGTCCATGCTGCTCCTGCTTCCCCCCAGTGAGGACTTCAGCTCTAGCTACTGGCCCCTAGTGGGCACCAAGGAGCCAGGCCTCACAATGCCACTGCAGATATTTGAGCTGGGTAATTATTGGAGCCAGGGTTTAAGTTTTTACTGTCACGCGCACAGTGAAATGCCTTTCTTGCTTTCTCTTTCCCAACCATGCAGTAATTTATAGTAGAACTATAATAAAATAAATAAAGTAAAGTAGAACAAAAACACTGAAATAAAAATAAGAAGAACACAATAAAGTAAGTAAGCTATATACAGGGTCAGTTCCAGGGTCAGTAGATATATACAGGGTCAGTTCCAGGATCAGTAGATATATACAGGGTCAGTTCCAGGGTCAGTAGATATATACAGGGTCAGTTCCAGGGTCAGTAGATATATACAGGGTCAGTTCCAGGGTCAGTAGATATATACAGGGTCAGTTCCAGGGTCAGTAGATATATACAGGGTCAGTAGCTATATACAGGGTCAGTAGATATATACAGGGTCAGTTCCAGGGTCAGTAGATATATACAGCGTCAGTTCCAGGGTCAGTAGATATATACAGGGTCAGTTCCAGGGTCAGTAGATATATACAGGGTCAGTAGCTATATACAGGGTCAGTAGATATATACAGCGTCAGTTCCAGGGTCAGTAGATATATACAGCGTCAGTTCCAGGGTCAGTAGATATATTCAGGGTCAGTTCCAGGGTCAGTAGATATATACAGGGTCAGTTCCAGGGTCAGTAGCTATATACAGGGTCAGTTCCAGGGTCAGTAGATATATACAGCGTCAGTTCCAGGGTCAGTAGATATATACAGGGTCAGTTCCAGGGTCAGTAGATATATACAGGGTCAGTTCCAGGGTCAGTAGATATATACAGGGTCAGTTCCAGGGTCAGTAGATATATACAGGGTCAGTTCCAGGGTCAGTAGATATATACAGAGTCAGTTCCAGGGTCAGTAGATATATTCAGGGTCAGTTCCAGGGTCAGTAGCTATATTCAGGGTCAGTTCCATGGTCAGTAGCTAAATACATGGTCAGTTCCAGGGTCAGTAGATATATACAGGGTCAGTTCCAGGGTCAGTAGCTATATACAGGGTCAGTTCCAGGGTCAGTAGCTAAATACAGGGTCAGTTCCATGGTCAGTAGCTATATACATGGTCAGTTCCAGGGTCAGTAGATATATACAGGGTCAGTTCCAGGGTCAGTAGATATATACAGGGTCACTTCCAGGGTCAGTAGATATATACAGGGTCAGTTCCAGGGTCAGTAGCTATATACAAGGTCAGTTCCAGGGTCAGTAGCTATATAAAGGGTAAGTTCCAGGGTCAGTGCCAATACCATACAATGTGCAGGGATACTGGAGTGGTAGGGTTAGATATACACTGGGGGCCAAAAGATTGGAATATTACTCTTTCAAGGGTTCTTTATTTGCACAATTTTTTACATTGTAGAAGAAAAGTGAAGACATCAAAACTATGACATAACACATATGGAATCATGTAGTAACCAAAAAAGTATTAAACAAATCAAAATATATGTTATATTTGAGATTCTTCAAATAGCCACCCTTTGCCTTGATGACAGCTTTGCACACTCATGGCATTCTCTCAACCAGCTTCATGAGGGCTGCCACAGGAATGGAAGACCCAGAAATACCTCTGCTGCAGAGGATAAGTTCATTAGAGTTACCAGCCTCAGATTGCAGCCCAAATAAATGCTTCACAGATTTCAAGTAACAGACGCATCTCAACATCAACTGTTCAGAGGAGACTGTGTGAATCAGGCCTTCATGGTCGAATTGCTGCAAAGAAACCACTACTAAAGGACACCAATAAGAAGAAGAGACTTGCTTGGGCCAAGAAACACGAGCAATGGACACTAGACCGGTGGAAATTTGTCCTTTGGTCTGGAGGCCAAATTTGAGATTTTTGGTTCCAACCTCAACCAAATTTATATTGTTTGGAATGAATCGGACCGCAGTGAAGGAAAAGTAGCCAACAAGTGCTCAGCATATGTGGGAACTCCTTCAAGACTGATGGAAAAGCATTCCAGGTGAAGCTGGTTGAGAGAATGCCAAGAGTGATTACTACATGATTCCATATGTGTTATGTCATAGTTTTGATGTCTTCACCTTAACTCTACAATGTAAAAAATTGCGCAAATAAAGAAAAACCATTCAATGAGTAATATTCCAAACTTTTGGCCCCCAGTGTATAGGGTAAGGTGACTAGGCATCAGGATATGGGCTCCCAAGTGGCACAGTGGTCTACGACACTGCATCTCAGTGCTAGAGTGCTAGAGGTGTCACTACATACAACCTGGTTCAAATCCAGACTGTATCACAACTGGCTGTGATTGGGAGTCCCATAGGGTGGTGCACAATTGGCCCAGTGTTGTCTGAGTTTGGCTGGTGTAGGCTGTCATTGTAAATAAGAATTTGTTCTTAACTGACTTGCCTAGTTATATAAAGGTAAAAAATAATAATATGATAAACAGAGCAGCAGCGTATATGATGATTGAGTGTGTGTAGAGTTAGTATGAATGTATGTGTGTGTGAACAAAATAATTGTGTGTGTGTGCTTGCTGTGCAGAAGTAAAGAGAACAGTCAATGGGTTGGTTGGCTGGAGTCTTTAACAATTTTCTGGGCCTTCCTTTCACAACCCTTGATATATACAGTGGGGAGAACATGTATTTGATACACTGCCGATTTTGCAGGTTTTCCTACTTACAAAGCATGTAGAAGTCTGTAATTTTTTATCATAGGTACACTTCAACTGTGAGAGTAGGAATCTAAAACAAAAATCCAGAAAATCACATAGTATGATTTTTAAATAATTAATTTGCATTTTATTGCATGACATAAGTATTTGATCACCTACCAACCAGTAAGAATTCCGGCTCTCACAGACCTGTTAGTTTTTCTTTAAGAAGCCCTCCTGTTCTCCACTCATTACCTGTATTAACTGCACCTGTTTGAACTCGTTACCTGTATAAAAGACACCTGTCCACACACTCAATCAAACAGACTCCAACCTCTCCACAATGGCCAAGACCAGGGAGCTGTGTAAGGACATCAGGGATAAAATTGTAGACCTGCACAAGGCTGGGATGGGCTACAGGACAATAGGCAAGCTGCTTGGTGAGAAGGCAACAACTGTTGGCGCAATTATTAGAAAATGGAAGAATTTCAAGATGACGGTCAATCTCCCTCGGTCTGGGGCACCATGCAAGATCTCACCTCGTGCGGCATCAATGATCATAAGGAAGGTGAGGGATCAGCCCAGAACTACACGGCAGGACCTGGTCAATGACCTGAAGAGAGCTGGGACCACAGTCTCAAAGAAAACCATTAGTAACACACTACGCCGTCATGGATTAAAATCCTGCAGCGCACGCAAGGTCCCCCTGCTCAAGCCAGCGCATGTCCAGGCCCGTCTGAAGTTTGCCAATGACCATCTGGATGATCCAGAGGCGGAATGGGAGAAGGTCATGTGGTCTGATGAGAGAAAAATAGAGCTTTTTGGTCTAAACTCGCCGTGTTTGGAGGAAGAAGAAGGATGAGTACAACCCCAAGAACACCATTCCAACCGTGAAGCATGGAGGTGGAAACATCATTCTTTGGGGATGCTGTTCTGCAAAGGGGACAGGACGACTGCACCGTATTGAGGGGAGGATGGATGGGGCCATGTATCGCGAGATCTTTGCCAACAACCTCCTTCCCTCAGTAAGAGCATTGAAGATGGGTCGTAGCTGGGTCTTCCAGCATGACAACGACCCGAAACACACAGCCAGGGCAACTAAGGAGTGGCTCCGTAAGAAGCATCTCAAGGTCCTGGAGTAGCCTAGCCAGTCTCCAGACCTGAACCCAATAGAAAATCTTTGGAGGGAGCTGAAAGTCCGTATTGCCCAGCGACAGCCCCGAAACCTGAAGTATCTGTATGGAGGAGTGGGCCAAAATCCCTGCTGCAGTGTGTGCAAACCTGGTCAAGAACTACAGGAAACGTATGATCTCTGTAATTGCAAACAAAGGTTTCTGTGATTGAGGGTGGTGCTGTTGCCATACCAAGTAGTGATGCAGCCAGTCAAGATGCTCTTGATGTTGCAGCTGTATAACTTTTGATGATTTGAGGGCCCATGCCTTTTCAACCTCCTGAGGGGGAAGAGGCGCTGTTGCGCCTTCTTCACAACTGTTTATGTGTGTGTGGACCATTTTAAGTCCTTAGTGATTTGGACACCGAGGAACTTAAAGCGGTTGACCCGCTCCACTGATCCCCCCCCGTTTCCTGTAGTCCACAATTAGCCCCTTGGTGTTATTGACGTTGAGGGAGAGGTTCATGGACAACATAGACAATATAGGATGTGTCATGCCATTTATGTTTTTGCTCAGAGTAAACTACCAGTAAGTGTGTCGATGTTTCTCTTTATTTTCTGTCTACTTCTCACGTCTCACAGTGCACTTCTGGACATACGAGCAAGACTTCCTGTCTCAGTACTGTCAGGTCTGGGTTCGGTTGGAGCTGGACACCCATCTGTGCCAGCAGGCTTTGCGAGAAGCTCTGGACAGTAAGGAGGTGCAGGAGGCCAGAGACCGCCTTGGTCACATCTCTCAGCTCTCACAGGTAGACTACCCATAGAGAATCATGAAATCGATATCAAAGGAGGACAGTATGTGTGTATGAGAGGGAATGAGCCCTCTATTAGAACTCTCACCCTTGCATCTCTGTCCCTTTGCCCTGTTTAGAGTCTTGAGGTGGTGTGGCGCGAGGCCCGGTGGATCATGGATGTCCTCCAGTGTGTCCGCTCTAAACAGTGGGTGGGGGCGGTGCCTCTGGGCTTGGTCATGGGAGGAGACCCACCTGCCCGCCCAGACGATGAGGAGGATGACAGGCCTACCACCAGAGTCTGGCCCCAGCGCATACTCTCTCAAAAGAAAATATCAGGTGACTTGTTAATGTAGTAGATGTAGCTGATCGAAGCATTTAGAGAGCAGGGGTGAGAAGAAAATCATGTTATATTGTGATGCACTTAATTCTTCAGTTTAATATTCAGTCACTTCTTTTGTCCGTTTGAAGTAACTAACTCTCATTTCTGTTGGCTCTCTCCTCTCACTCCCTCTGGAGAGCATTACCTGTACTGTTACAGACATTCGTGTCAGTGGTGGGATCTCTGAGCCAATATGTATCCCGGGGGTCCATGAAGAGGCTGTCTGTTTAGTAGATGGGGCTAGCAAAGGAGGGTATCCCGTGGACCTCAGTGCCCAACAGCCTGTTGTGGCGTTCAACAGCCTGGACCAATCAGAAGTGGTATATCATAACATTATGGCCCAATCAGACGTGGTAGATCATGACATTGTGAACATGCCAGCTGCCTACAGTGGAGAGCTGGATTATCCTCACAGTTGTGTCAGTGATGGGATCCCGCCTCTACCAGAGCTGGACATCATCTTCCCCACACTGAGTCTGATAGACGAAGAGACTGAGGAGGACCCTGTACCTGGGAGGATGGATATGTTTAACAGCTTAAGTCTTGGAGTTGGTGAAAGGGAGGCTTTCTTTGGACTAAACTCTGACTTGATGAGTGGACCTAAGGGTTGCTCTCTCTCTGATGTGCATCATGATACGAACACACTGACAGCAGGCCTTAGTTTAGGAGACAGAACCTGTGCCGATACACTGTTCTCAGGTCATTTAGATGGGCTGGCCACATCTGGCCCTCTTCCCATTGTGAGGACCACACCTGCCCAGAGCTGGGATTTACCTACTGAGGACACTGTGATACATGCTGGCAACAGGGGGAGCAGCATGCCAACCAGGAGTCAGGTGGAGTGGGTGAACTCCTTTAAGCAGGCATTCTGATGTATCCAGATATTATTATGACGTTACACCAAAATGTATTGTACTTATCATCGTGCCTCGCGAAGAATTGGACAACCAGTTCTCAACCAATCCTCAACAAATTCGTAATGTGCTTTAAGTGCCATTAAGCGGGTGTGGCAAACGGTGGTTGTTTTCTCACCACATTATCTTACTCTCTGGAGTTGTTCCAGTGGTTAAATCACTTCATGCACACCAACCACTACAATGTAGAATTCATTTCTAAATTGTCGCACAACATATTCAAACCATGGGTCAAGGATAAAACTCACAAATATTACCCGGTATCCCACAGCTGTAGACATTCCCAGCTGAATTGTTGTGTGTATTTGTAATTGGGAATTATATGATTAATTCCTTTCCTGTATTTTATTTTCTGTATCTAAGTACGGATGTTCCTACCTTTTGACCTGTTTAACTGCCAGTATCAAATGTCTGCCCATGTTGAATGTTATAGTTAAAGTTTGACACAACACTGAGCCGAGGGCACACTGATAATGTATCTGTAACACTGTGCGATTCTGAAGCTGGTGTTTACAGAACATTTGGTACTGTCGGAGGCCCGCTAGAAATGTTCTGTGCTTCTGTACAGGAGATGTCTCCCTGTTGCAACTTGTATTAAACTGAATTGATTTATGATTGCCTATATCCTTAACTGCTCTTGTCTTTTGTTCAACTGAAAATACTCTTTATTGTATTTTACTCTATTAACCTGTTTGCACCTTAGTCTACAGTAAAACCAGTTGTTTTATCTTTATGAAATTACCAAATAAAAATATTTTCAGCTGTATTTGTGCTGTTCCACATTTTATTTACAAGACAGAAACGTGTGTGTATTTGAGAAGAATACACAGGCCAACTGGGTATTAAAGTGTGCATATGTGTGAGGATATCAATTAAAAATGCCAATATTAAAGGTCCAATGCAGCCGTTTTATCTCAATATCAAATACTTTCTGGGTAACAATTAAGTACCTTACTGTGATTTATTTCAATTAAAATGGTCCAAAAAAAAAGAAAGGGCAATTTCTCAAACAAGAATTTTGCTAGGACTATTTGGAAGTGGTCTGAGTGGCAGAGAGTTTGGAACTCTCTTTCTTATTGGTCTATTAACTAATTTACCACACAGTGATTGTCACGACTTCGGCCGAAGTTGCTCCCTCCCCTGGGGCGGGCGGCCGAAGAAGGTCGACGTTACTAGCCACCACCGATCCATTACAGTTTAGTTTGTCCCGTTCCATTCACACCTGGTTCCCATTTCACTAATTGTATGTTCGTCTTATTCCTTCTCATCAACGAGCTGTTTTTGCCCACTGGACTGCAGCTGACTGTATGTTTTTTGTTTGTTGCACCAACCCTAGACACTGTGGAGTGTGGAAAGCCCAGGAGGGCGGCCATTTCTGAGATACTGGATCCGGCACGCCTGGCACCGACGATCATACCGTGCTCAAAGTTGCTTAAGTCACTTGTTTTGCCCATTCAAATGTTCAATTGAACAGAAACTGAATGCCTTGATGCCTGTCTGCCTGCTTTATATAGCAAGCCATGGCCACGTGAACGGGTGTACTACAACAGTACTACAATACATAATTAACAGTGCTAATAACATTACTAATAACAGTGCTAATAACAGTACTAATAACAGTACTAATAACAGTGCTAATAACAGTGCTAATAACAGTGCTTATAACAGTGTTAAAAACAGTGCTAATAACAATATTAATAACAGTGCTAATAACAGTACTAATAACAGTACTACAATACATAATTAACAGTGCTAATAACAGTACTAAAAACAGTGCTAATAACAGTATTACAATACATAATTAACAGTGCTAATAACAGTACTAATAACAGTACTAATAACAGTACTAATAGCAGTACTAATAACAGTACTACAAGACATAATGATCAGTATATAGTACTACAACATCCTGATCCCTGCCTAATCTAAGTACAGGGGGTCCCTAGTGTAAACTGGATCTCTTTCCTCAATTAGAAATATCAATAAGACTGTCCCACTTTAGCTACTCCATGCTGTCCTACTTTAGTATGGCCACCCAGACTATTTACATTGACACCCCCCACCCCCATTAGTTTTTACACTGCTGCTACTCATTGTTTATTATCAATGTATAGTTTCTTTACTCCTAAACAGGGTGAATGGGCAAGACAAAAAATGTAAGTGCCTTTGAATGGGGTATGGTAGTAGGTGCCAAGTGCACCTTTCGACACCTTGTAGAGGACATGCCTCGATGAATTGAGGCTGTTCTGAGGTAGGCTACAGTTCCCTTGAAGTGTCACAGGCGTATTTTAAGTCCTCATCTTGTGACTGTCGAATTTGTATAGTGCCTCCCAATCATCACACATAACACTGTCATCCTCTTTTACCACTTCACCAAATCTTTCCTAGAGGTTACTTTTCTGGCCCTCCCTTCTCTTTATTTTCAACTCTCCATTTCACAGCTTTATTTAATTGAAATAAACTCTGACATTGTCCTTTTTGCCTCCATGGGTCGACTTTAACGTTTTCTGCCTGATCCCAAAACCATTTGGCAATTGGTGTGTTGGCTTTTTGGCGCATGTACTGTTAGACCCTAAAGCTTAGAGTTACACACTAACGTCAATGCAGACTATAGATATAAATAGCAAAATAATTATACATTTATGGATTTAAGGTATTGTTTTCTCTTTATTCAAACTGCCCCCCGCACCCGTTCTTTATCCACACAATATTTCATGAGCATAAACCCGCCTACGGATATAACCTTGGGGACTGCGGGTTATGACTTAACCACAGGAGGTTGGTGGCACCTTAATTGGGGAGGGTGGGCTCATGGTAATGGCTGGAGCAGAATCCAGGCTGTATCACATCCGGCTGTGATTGGGAGTCCCATAGGGCGTCGCACAATTGGCCCAGCGTCTAGGTTTGGCAGGGGTAGGCCGTCATTGTAAATAAGAATGTCCTTAACTGACTTGCCTATTTAAATAAAGGTTGACTGGAATCAACCAGCGCAGTACTAATATGCACATTTACAATTTGTCACAGTGCATTATTTATGACAGGTTTGTAATCTTAATATCAAATGAGAAAAAAAGTGTTTTCACTGATCTGAGGTGTGCTTTGAGGGGTGAGCTTCCTGTTTAAAGCTTGCTCTGCCCCCTCTATGATGTCACCAATTAAGTAACGTGATTTTGATCCTTTGGTTTCTCTGCAAGTGCTTGTAACAATAGTTTAGATTTTCTCGTCAGACCAAGAAATAAACACATCAGGACAAAGCCGTCACAGTTTATATGATGTCCCACTTTTTCCGAATTCACCCACCCTATATGCGAATAACAAAATGTAAGCATGAATGGCAAGTTTACAGATCAAATAACGGATCACAGGTAGGCTTACAGTGCTAGTCATCAGCCCGGACTGTCTGGTCGCGTGTGCGCATTATCACAATGACGTCATGGTCTGACTGCAGCGTCGCATCGCATCGCAGATGTGGCATGTAAACGGGTTGAAAAGAAAAAGGACATGCATATAAATATATTGAATTTCTCAATAAAAAAGACTGTCATAAGAATGACGAAGCGCTGGTAATATACGCAAGTAACGCAACCGAAGACAGGACCCTCTTATATCAGTGCATATTAGGTATTCCAAGGATAATCCATAGTTGCTCCATAGTGTTCGCCATGGCTAACTCACGTGGGACATTGGAGATGGCGTCACTGGAATGTGCTGCCTCGAGTCTGGGTGAGAGACTATTGAAACAATAATAGCCTACTGTTGTTGTTGCTAGCGGGTAGATTTTCCATTCCATCAAAATATATGGTATTTGTATAGCATTTTTTACAGCATCCACCGAAAATGAACAGCAGCACTCAGAAATCTGTAGGCTAACTACATTTCCATCCCACAACCATTATAAATATAATAGTAATATCAAGGTAGGTTACACTTTTAGATCGGTTAGGTCAGTATAAATTACTGTAATTTGTGTCGCAGCATCACCGAAACCAGACAGTGGGGAGCTGAGGATGGTACTGGTGGGGAAGACGGGCGCAGGGAGAAGCTCCTCTGGGAACACCATCCTAGGGAGGCAGGCATTCCGGGTGGACATCTCTTCATGTTCTGTAACTGGTCAGTGTGACAGACAGACTGGAGTTGTGGCTGGGAGGAACATCACTGTGGTCGACACCCCAGGGTTCTTTGACACACGCCTCTCCCCTCAGGAGTTGACAACTGAGGCAGGCCGCTGTGTGGTGCTGTCTGCCCCTGGCCCCCACTCCTTCCTGGTAACCCTTCAGCCTGGCAGGTTCACTCAGGAGGAGCGGGATGCCCTGGAGTGGGTCAAGGCCACTTTCGGACCAGGAGCCCTCAGATACACAGTAGTGCTGTTCACCTGGGGCGACCAGCTTCAGGGAAAAAGCATAGAAGACTTCCTGAAGGAGAGCCAGGAGCTCCAGGAGTTTGTGAGTAGCTGTCAGGGGGGCTACCATGTCTTTAACAACAGCAACAAGATAACAGACTGCATTCAGGTCACAGAGCTCCTGGAGAAGATAAATAAGATGGTGACGCAGAATGGAGGGGGCTGCTACACCAACGAGATGTATCAGGAGGCAGAGAGAGCCATCAGAGAAGTGCAGGAGGGAATTCTGGGAGAAAGAGGGATGGCTCCATTGAAGCAGGAGGAGGAGGATGGGGTGAAGACAGGGCCAGAGCCGCAGGGACCGGAGGCAGAGAGAATGAGAAGGAGGGAAGAGGAGGAGAGGAGAAGAGAGGAAGAGGCAGCCAGAAAGAAGGCAGAGAAGTTGTTCTGGTGTGAGCTGGTGTCTGCCCTGGGGAAGGGGGCGGCAGAGGGAGCTGGAGTAACAAGCAAAGGGAAAGGGAAAGCAGTGAAAAAGATTAAGGCGATAGAGAGGGCAGCAGCTTTGGCTACTACACCGCTGTCAATCACATCAGCTGCCAAGGTGGTGGGAGGAGCTGTAAGAGAGGGAAGTAAAGTGCTTTACAAACACCGCAAAACTCTCCTGCACTGACAGGGGGACTTTTAATATCCACTATTATTCACTGTATGGTGCTGGATTATCAGGTAGAAGATGAGGGTCTTAAATAACCAAAGTATATATTTTCTGTCTCTGAAGTGCAAATTAGTTTTACACACTTATTTATCACTCAACTGTGTTCTTTGAAAAATCATCACAATGATTTCATAAGGCAGCCTTGCTAAAGAGCGCAGATGCACTTTCTTCCATTGTCAGTCATAGTTGATTAAACTATTAAAGCACTAACCCATGGAGGTAAATGAACACAAAGTTAATAAGAGTTGATAGAATGTAATTGCAGTGTAATACTACTGTAATGGAACTGCAACCATAATCCTTAATAGAAGCCCCAGCCCTGACAGTTGAGGAAGTGATGCTATTTGTCGAGGTTGTCATAGTGCCATGGGAGTAAACAGGCTTCATTATTGAATACTCAATAGAAAAGTAAAGAGTGCTGTGAATTTTTGACTGGTGTGAATCACATGTGTGTGGTTTTGAGTGGTATGAATCACTTGTGTGTGGTTTTGAGTGGTATGAATCACTTGTGTGTGGATTTGAGTGGTATGAATCACTTGTGTGTGGTTTTGAGTGGTTTGAATCACTTGTGTGTGGTTTTGAGTGGTATGAATCACTTGTGTGGTTTTGAGTGGTATGAATCACTCGTGTGTGGTTTTGAGTGGTTTGAATCACTTGTGTGTGGTTTTGAGTGGTATGAATCACTTGTGTGGTTTTGAGTGGTTTGAATCACTTGTGTGTGGTTTTGAGTGGTATGAATCACTAGTGTGCGGTTTTGAGTGGTATGAATCACTTGTGTGTGGTTTTGAGTGTTGTGAATCACTTGTGTGTGTGGTTTGGAATGGTGTGGATCGCCAATGTGAGTATGCAGAAGGAGCAAACATCCTGGTGTGATGAAACACAATTTAAAGTAATCAACACGAAGAACCTGATGAACCAGTAAAGATGCCTTTTATTGACCTGATTTACAAATGATGAAGGTTCTTGGTATTAAATGTTGATCATTACAACATGGGCATCACAGTTGTAAAAGTTTGGCACAAATATACAAATTTAGTTCATAGTATGAAGATACTTAGTGTAAGTACCTTTCCATTTCGTTGAACTATTAATCTGCTTTTGCCAATGTAATCCTGGTACAAGAATGTACTCAATAAATGTTGCGATATGAATGAACTTTAGTTAGTGTGAAATAACTGTTGACGCCTCATCAAATACAAAATATATTTGGTTTGAACTGTGACATCACAAAAATGTGTATTTGTTTTGCTTAATAAAATGCATTAATATTAAAGAAATGGAAAATACTGGTAAAATCAAAGTACAGAATACAAAGTATTTAAGAAGAACCTTCATTCAGTCAAGAAGTGGACATACGTAAGAGTTCCATACATGACAGTGATTTCTGTATGGCGTCTCCATGGACTTGTTTTCATAAAGGGAAGAGCGTAGCATAACTCTTGACAAGGATGGCACATATCACCCATTGCAGCCTAAACACAAGACCCCCAATACACTCTGCTTGGTGAAACAATGTAAGCCTTGAAGGTTGGTCACTGTTTATATGTAGAAATTGTGAAAAGACAGGAAAGCAGAACAAATATCTCACAGATATACAATGTTTACACCATTTTGATGTAATAAGACGTTAAACATGTACTAGAAAAAGAAAATTAAGGCACAAACTAATTAAAGCGGAACAATGTCTGCTTCTATGAAAGAAAATAAAACAATTCCCACACTATTCAATGTACAAAATTCACAAATAACATTCGGTTCCACACACACGAGCACAAAAACAGGACAATGTTCTTTGGTCATTTTAGTCTAGGGAAAAGCACACATTCAATAAGGCTAAACAACAAACACACCAGGTACCAACAACCCGACGGTCGCCCTCTGGGCTCTGCACTGTGGCACTGCAGACTGTAGTCCATTACTAAGTATGATTGGAGGAGGGCAGAGGTGCTTTCAGATACTGATCTGCTCAAGTGTCGCTTAAAACAGCACTGACTCTCTTTAGACGGGCATGGGCAGGGACATCTTTCCACTTTCTCTGAGCACTGGAGAGGGACAAAGGGAAAGATAAATGGGATGAAATATAATACAAAGTCAACATCACTCCCTGGCTCATACTTACCCCTGGTAACGTAAAGGTAGAAGAAGTCACAGTAGAAGATAGTCTGCACCACACCGGACACCACAGCAATCTGGTCAAAGAAGCCCTCTGTGTGGTAGCGCCACACCCAGTTGGCCAGGTACAGGGCTCGGTAGAGACCCAGGAAGAACAGGTAGTGGGTGGTGATGGACTCTGCCTTGCCGGTCTTGGTGATCATGAAGAGCTGGGGCAAGATGGCCACTGACTCCAAGTAGATGGAGAATGTCCACAGAATCTGTGCACCAAAGATAAGCATTCAATCAAGTATAAGGTCTCACATGCACATGTACAAACACATCAAGGGACCCTCTACCAGTCTCTACCAAGTTTTGACTTCTAGGACATTCCCAAAAAGCAAATATTTTGGGTTTTAGTTGACCCTCTCTATACCATGATGTGATAGAATAGCTCATTATAATCTATAGGTAACTAACAAAATAAAGGAATTGTGATATTGCGAGGGGTGAAAGTGAGTGAAGAGGTGAAAGAGAGACAGAGATGAATAGTTAGACGTTTTGAACATTTAATAAGACGACAGCAACACACATAGACAATAACCCGCGAGGGTTGAAACAAAACATACAGGTTTAAATAGTGACCCTGATGACCAATGTGGAACAGGGTGTTGCTACCATCTTCCCCCGACCGCCGGTTTAGAACGCTGGCGAGGATGATCGCTGGAGAGGAGGAGGGCCTCTGCGAGGGGCATTCGTTACAGGAATGTGTAACCTTCATTTAACTAGGCAAGTCAGTTAAGAACAAATTGTTACTTACAATGACGGTCAGCCCCTGGAGCAAATTAGGGTTAAGTGCCTTGCTCAAGGACACATCAACAGTTTTTTTCACCTTGTCAGCTCGGGTATTCGAACCAGCGACCTTTCAGTTACTGGCCCAACGCTCTAACTGCTAGGCCCAATGCCCTATTAAGACACTTTATGTTGGTGTTTCCTTTATTTTGTCAGTTACCTGTATGTTCGATATCTACAGTGTGTATTGAATCTGGCACATTTACCTCCAGTGGAGCAAATGCATAGTTTTCCAGGAAGGAAAGCCCAGCCACAGGCACAAGCAGGAACTCAACACGAAATGAGTCACTCTCTGAGTCATAGGTGCTCCTGAACCGCATGTCGATCAGGTACACAGTGGCATATGCCAAACACAGGAACACCACCTGAGCACACAAGACAGCGGGAAGGAGTTTAGGTTAGAACACAAATCATTGATTGGTTGGCTTCTTTGTAGGATACTATCTGCTACCTCACCTTCATAACTGTGTTGTAGATGGAGATGAAGCTCGTGAACAGGTCCAGGTATCTTGTAGTGAAGACTAATGCGAAAAGCACCTGAGACTTCCCAGAAATACCTGCAGAAACACAGTCATTAATCTCACTTATGTACACATACACTACAGGTCAAACGTTTTAGAACACCAACTCATTCAAGGGTTTTTCTTTATTTTTACGATTTTCTACATTGTATAATAATAGTGAAGACATCAAACTATGAAATAACACATATGGAATCATGTAGTGACAGCTTTGACCACTCTTGGCATTCTCTCAATCAGCTTGATGAGGTAGTCACCTGGAATGCATTTCAATTAACAGGTGTGCCGTTAATTTGTGGAATTTCCTTCCTTCTTAATGTGTTTGAGCCAATCAGTTGGGTTGTGACAAGGCGGGGGAGGGGGGTTTTGGGGGGGCTCTCATGATGAAACTGGCTCTCATGAGGACTGCCACAGGAATGGAAGACCCAGAGTTACCTCTGCTGCAGAGGATAAGTTCATTAGAGTTACCAGTCTCCGAAACTGCAGCCCAAATAAATGCTTCAGAGAGTTCAAGTAACACATCTCAACATCAACTGTTCAGAGGTGACTGTGAATCAGGACTTCCTGGTCGAATTGCTGCAAATAAACTACTACTAAAGGACACCAATAAGAAGAAGAGACTTGCTTGGGCCAAGAAACACGTGCAATGGACATTAGACCGGTGGAAATGTGTCCTTTAGTCTGGAGTCCAAATTTGAGATTTTTGGTTTCAACCGCTGTGTCTTTGTGAGATGTAGTGTGGGTGAACGGATGATCTCTGCATGTGTATTTCCCACCATAAAGCATGGAGGAGGAGGTGTTATGGTCTGGGGGTGCTTTGCTGGTGACACTGTCTGTGATTTATTTAGAATTCAAGGCACACCTAACCAGCATGGCTGCCACAGCATTCTGCAGCGATATGCCATCCCATCTGGTTTGGGCTTAGTGGGACTATCATTTGTTTTTCAACAGGACAATGACCCAACACACCTCCAGGCTGTGTAAGGGCTATTTTACCAAGAAGGAGAGTGATGGAGTGCTGCATAAGATGACCTGGCCTCCACAATCCCCCGACCTCAATCAAATCGAGATGGTTTGGGATGAGTCGGACCACAGAGTGAAGGAAAAGCAGCCAACAAGTGTTCAGTATATGTGGGAACTCCTCCAAGACTGTTGGAAAAGCATTCCAAGTGAAGCTGATTGAGAGAATACCAAGAGTGTGAAAAGCTGTCATCAAGGCAAAGGGTGGCTATTTGAAGAATCTCAAATACATCATATATTTTGATTTGTTTAACACTTTTTTGGGTACTACGTGATTCCTTATGTGTTATGTCAAAGTTTTGATGTCTCCACTATTATTATACAATGTTGAAAATCGTAAAAATAATGAAAAACCCTTGAATGAGTAGGTGTTCTAAAACTTTTGACCGGTAGTGTATAAGCAACAATTTAATTTCATGACCTGGGGATGGCAAAACATGATTAGTACGGATATGCTAAGGTAGAACGCAGGCCAGGGTGCGACTCCCAAAGCAAATTAGGCTAGACTGAACTCTTTGCCACGTAACATTCTTGTGCTTCGAAGTGGACAAGTCAACATTATTTACTCTCTTTTACCACAAAATATTGCAATGTATTGTAACCAATTATAATTGAGGCGCGTTGTTACATTGTTGCAACAAAGTAACAACTGCACTGTTGAGTGCTCCATGGCATGACTTGATGTGAGCGTTGCAGACCAGTACTAGGAGTGTGAGGTCAACTTCCCAACTGAGATGGACAGATGCATTTCTTATTCACTGTGTCACCTTGCCTGGCTACCACGGACTTTAGTTTCTTCTCCGCAATGAAGTAGACCTGTGTAGCGAACACAGAGCAGCGAAATAATTCAGTTTGAGTCGTCAGTTTGTTAAACAGATATTAGGCCTATGAATGAGCAAGTCAATAAATCATTAACAGCATAACTTCACTGTGAACAACTGCATATCAAACAAGTTCAACTGTCAACATACCAGCACAGGATTTGGACCTCCATATTTTCATAAATAGAAAGATGATAGCAACGAGATGCGACACGTCACCGACTAGACGGAAGATATTCATAGTGTTGTTTTGGTATTCAAAAAAGACAAGAGCCGAAATATCGGTAAAAATCTGTAAGAATGAGGCCTCCAAGTAGTCTTCAGGCGAAGTCAAAACAAAAATGTAAAATGAGACTCCTCTAAAAAAAATGGCTAAATAACTCCAATGTTCCCAAATGTTATGACCTCTTGTTCTTTGGAAATCACTACAAATTCTCAGAAATGTTAATTCTAGATATTCTGCATAGGGATTCCTCTGCAGCAAAAGGCTGGAAAAGTTGGTAAGATCTGTGGCGGTGACGTGGCTGCCTCTCTGGCGCTCAAATTACAGCCAGACTGGGGCGTGAAAGCATGAGCATGGGCTGTCACTAAGAAATAGTCCGTATGTGACCTTCTTCAACAGCAGATGGAGACAAATAGCAGTAAGTAAACAGGGAAGTTATTTTACAGGACTATCTCTCGATATAAAATGATTATCTCTCTATATAAAACGACATTATTATGTTGTATTGGTTGTGGCCAATAACTACATTATTATCCATCCCCATAGAATAGGCCTAAATGCTTGGGAAGGTTATATAAGGTACCCCATCTGCTTCAGTGAAAGTAGATCATTCAATGAAAGTAGCTGTGGTTAACATTATGTTTTTGCCTTTATATTGTTGTTCACCAGTTAAGAAGAAGCCTGGCATATAGTTTAGCCTACTGTGTCCTAACCCATGCCACATACACTAAAAGTATGTGGACACCCCTTCAAATTAGTGGATTCAGCTATTTTAGCTACACCCGTTGCTGACAGGTGTATAAAATCAAGCACACAGCCCTGCAATCACCATAGACAAATATTGGAAGTAGAACGGCCTTACTGAAGAGCTCATTGACTTTCAACTTGGCACCGTCATAGGAAGCCACCTTTACAACCAGTCAGTTCTTCAAATGTCTGTCCTGGTAGAGCTGCCCCGGTCAACTGTAAGTGCTGTTATTGTGAAGTGGAAACTTCTAGGAGCAACAGCTCAGCGGCGAAGTGGTAGGCCACACAAGCTCACAGAACAGGACCTCCATGTGATGAATCATGTAGCATCTAAAAATCGTCTGTCCTCGCTTGCAACACTCACTACCGAGTTCCAAACTGCCTCTGGAAGCAACGTCAGCACAAGAACTGTTAGTCAGGAGCTTCATGAAATGGGTTTCCAAGGCCGAGCAGCCGCACACAAGCCTAAAATCACCATGTAGAATGCCAAGCATAGGCTAGAGGGGTGTAAAACTCATCACCATTTGACTCTGGAGCAGTGGAAACGTGTTCTCTGGAGTGATAAATCACACTTCTCCATCTGGCAGTCCGACGGACAAATCTGGGTTTGGCGGATGCCAGGAGAACGCTACCCAATGCATAGTGCAAACTGGGGCTGTTTTTCATGGTTCGGGCTAGTCCCCTTAGTTCCAGTGAAGGGAAATCTTAACGCTACAGCATACAGTGACATTCTAGATTATTCTGTGTTTCAAACTTTGTGGCAACAGTTTGATGAAGGACCTTTCCTGTCTCAGCATGATAATGCCGCCGTGCACAAAGCGAGGTCCATACAGAAATGGTTTGTTGAGATCAGTGTGGAAGAACTTGACTAGCCTGCACAGAGCCCTGACCTCAACCCCATCGAGCACCTTTGGGATGAATTGGAGTGCCGACTGCGAGCCTAATCACCCAACATCAGCACCCGACCTCACTAATGCTCTTGCTCTGAATGGAAGCAAGTCCCTGCAGCAATGTTCCAACATCTAGTGGAAAGCCTTCCCAGAAGAATGGAGGCTGATATAGTAGCAAAGGGAGGACCAACTCCATATTAATGCCCAGGATTTTGGAATGAGATGTTCGACGAGCAGGTATCCAAATACTTTTGGTCATGTAGTGTACTTTGTCTTACATTTTTTCACTTTTTTGTTAAACTTCTATACAAAACACACAGTTTGCAGAGTCTAGACAATGTTTAACCTTTTCTTTTTAGCGTTCAACTGTTCAAAATGATAAGGTACAGAACAATACACATTATGACAAGTGAGAGCTCATCATTTTGTTTCCATGTTTTGTGTAGTGCTTTGAACTACTCACTATCTCCATCTCTCTGGTTCAACTCCCTTCATCCCTCTATATTTACCTCCTCCACCTCCCTGCCTACCCTACAATCCTCTTAACTATCTGAATCATCGTCAAAACTAATCACCACCCTCTTCTTGCTTGGCACCCCTCACCCTCCCTTCCTGGTCCCCTGCTCCTAAATTATTGTTCCTGTGTCCAGCAGTGTGATTATAATCCACTCCCTCTGTCTCTCCATCTGTTGCAAGTCACTGCCCTCCATCATTTCCCCATACTGAATGGAAAAACTTCCCCTGAGGATCTAAGTGCTAAGTCCTGAACTAATAGCAGAGCAAAAAGGGACAATTGTGAGTGTATAGTTAGTTGTGTGTTCTAGTGTCTATATGGTCATATAGGGAGACTTCTTCAGTGAGACTACTTATTTGCCAAATATATTGCTCTGGTATTATTACCTCATTATATTTGTTGTAAAGATAGACATTGAGCATACAGTATATGACCTGTTCATAAACATGTCAAATTGTCCTATCACAAGTATGAAGGGATCAACATTAGAGATAATATAAAGGAATATGAAGGGATCAACATTAGAGATAATATAAAGGAATATGAAGGGATCAACATTAGAGATAATATAAAGGTATATGAAGGGATCAACATTAGAGATAATATAAAGGAATATGAAGGGATCAACATTAGAGATAATATAAAGGTATATGAAGGGATCAACATTAGAGATAATATAAAGGTATATGAAGGGATCAACATTAGAGATAATATAAAGGAATATGAAGGGATCAACATTAGAGATAATATAAAGGTATATGAAGGGATCAACATTAGAGATAATATAAAGGTATATGAAGGGATCAACATTAGAGATAATATAAAGGTATATGAAGGGATCAAAATTAGAGATAATATAAAGGTATATGAAGGGATCAACATTAGAGATAATATTAAGGTATATGAAGGGATCAACATTAGAGATAATATAAAGGTATATGAAGGGATCAAAATTAGAGATAATATAAAGGTATATGAAGGGATCAACATTAGATATAATATAAAGGTATATGAAGGGATCAATATTAGAGATAATATAAAGGTATATGAAGGGATCAACATTAGAGATAATATAAAGGTATATGACGGGATCAAAATTAGAGATAATGTAAAGGTATATGAAGGGATCAACATTAGAGATAATATAAAGGTATATGAAGGGATCAACATTAGAGATAATATAAAGGTATATGAAGGGATCAATATTAGAGATAATATAAAGGTATATGACGGGATCAACATTAGAGATAATATAAAGGTATATGAAGGGATCAATATTAGAGATAATATAAAGGTATATGAAGGATCAACATTAGAGATAATATAAAGGTATATGAAGGGATCAAAATTAGAGATAATATAAAGGTATATCTAATGCTAATAAAAAAGAATTAGGAAAACCACTTTAAATTGATTTAGATGTGACTTCTTTCACCATTATACACCTGTCATGGTCTCTGGTTGACAGAACGACAGTATAGAGGGTCAGACAGAGTGACCAGAGAGGCTACAGTAGGATCTGAGGAGATGACCACAAGATGACTCTGTGTGTGTATTATTAGCCAGTAATCAGCCCTGGGTGTCAGATTAGTCCCCATAACATTTTGATAGGCACACCTTCCTTCATTACAGTACACAGGTCAGCTAAGTCAGTGGCCAGCTACATATCATGAGGAATATTTTGCATCTTAAGCTCTGGAT
The DNA here is from genome assembly GCA_023634145.1 of Thymallus thymallus. Lineage (NCBI taxonomy): Eukaryota > Metazoa > Chordata > Actinopteri > Salmoniformes > Salmonidae > Thymallus > Thymallus thymallus. Next base: position 23,573,535 of record CM042397.1, read on the forward strand.
TTCATTAACACACCTCAAATGCTCATACTATGGTAACTTCTCCAAGCTCCTGATCCATTCTCCATCTCTCCTCACCCATTCTCCATCTCTCCTCAGCCACTCTTCAGTCTCTTCTTGGTACCTATCTCAGTCCACCCCCTCACTCTTCTTCTCTGAGCCTGTCATATGGACAGATATACTCCCACCTCCCTATTGAGGAGGAGAGCGTATTGAAAAGAAGCCCCCTCTGCTTTAGGAGCAGAGAAAAGGAAGAGAGAAGATTGTAAAAGGAAACGGTTTCCATAGAAACTCCATCCATACCTAAGATCAGGAATACTGCACTGGCATACGTTTTTGGGTTGTTTCCATTTAGGTTAATTATCTGCCATTTATTTTCAATATTACAGCAAAGACATGTTATGATGAGAGCTCAGTGATGAGAGCTCAGTGCAACTTCAGATTTCACACTGACCATTACATCATATCTATGGATGAACTTTAGACAAATCCAATATACACTGTCATGGAGTTGATAAGATATATTTCACAAATAACTGTTCTCATAAATATGGTGCAAAATCAAGAGAAAAAGAGAACAACTTTACAATACTACACTTTATAAAGCGTCCTCTTATGTAAAGGAGTGAAGATTACCACTCCAAGTGCACCAGGTCTGGCAGAGTGCCTTCGGGGAGTGTATGACTGTGGTTGGAGACTAACATGCATTGACAGTGAGACTGACTGCACTGGCAGAGATAATGGGCTGGAAACCAGCCTGAGAGCCACTTTGAGTGGGTAAGAATTTCAAGGAACTGAAATTATGGTTTATTCTATACAGTTCAGTACGCGATATAGTGGCAAAATTCAATCCAAGTAGCTTGGTAGTGTATTAACTACGGTTAATACACTACCAACCTAACTAAGGTTATAACAACTTTGATACCCATTCCTACAACTACTTATATTAATCTCACCACAATTATTCCAATGAGACATAGATTGTAGATGCAGTCGTCAGTAAAATGAGAAGGGTACGCATCATTTAACGCCTACACATATATATAAAGACGTGAGGGAGACATAATCAAACTGACAAGTACCCCCTCTCCCCCTCAAACACACACACTTTTCAAGAGTAAATTGACACAGCATTTGGAGACTCCAGTGCACGAGTCTGTGGAGGAGAGCGCGCACTGACCGGATTACAGGAGACAGGAGGCACTTAGTAGGTAGCAGAGGACAACAAATGATTAAAAAACAAAAGGAAAAAAAAAACAATAAAGATATGCAAAAATGTGTGATTAATGTTCAAGGAATAAGAGAGTGGAAACAGAACAACAGAGAGTCTTGTTTTTTTTTACACATCCTTCATTCCAAAGAGTGCGTGGACTATTCAGAATTGAGGTTACAATTCAGAAGTGGATCTAAACAACAAGCAAGCTGCACAACAAAATAACTTGTTGTTTTTAAGGTGAGTAAGCCTGGCCTATTTATCAATTATCCTAAATCATAATCTAAAATGCGTAAAGGTGCCCAGTGTCCAATGCATATTACAATGTCAAGACGTTTGTGGTGGGAAACAGGATTCACAGACTTGACACAGTGAACATGTATTACTATTCACAGTCTTTAAGAATGTAATGAAGCCTCGTTCTGAACCCAGTGAGAATCAAATGCCTCTTCTATTTCATGGTTACTGGAACAGCTGTCTTTTTTCACCTGGGTATGCTACTATTGAAAAGATGCTTAAACTTGGCTTAACTGAGATTTTAAAAGAATAAACTGGGTTAATCGTTTATCAAATATAAACAATATTTGAATTTATAATAGTGAACTTGGTTATTTGGATATCTCTTAATAAATACTTGACAATAATATCTGCGTAAAACATTAGCATGAGACACTTATACACTACCATTCCCCATTAAAGTTTGTCCTTCCATCAATCTAGAGGTCAATGAGGCACTGTGTCACCCAGTCCATAATCATACACGTCAAGGAAATGTGGGATAGAGTTAACAGGTCCTTTATTATACAGTTCAATCTTATTTCACCTTTAGGGCATCCAGGCATCGGTCATAGTCATCTGCTGTTTTGGCAGTAAGACCTGCACTTCTGTAGGTTATTTGTGTCTGTGTTTGAGGTAATCTCAATGTTTTTTTCACAAATTGAGAGTGAATTAACCCAGGGTTTACAGACCCATTCAGAATAACAGATGACATCCAAATGTCAAAGTTACAGTAAATGTGTACAGAGGAAAATGTCGATAAAGGATGGATCTGTAGAGTGACCTACAGCACACCAGAGCAATAAACAGGAGACGGGGACAGGCAAGGGTATATAAATATACACAGGGAGCAGAAGCTCATGAAAATTAGAGGAAAGTTTATGTTTTAATGAAACGGATAATCCCACAGTTAACTCTGTGTGGCCAGGCGATCCTTACTTAGCAACGATGAAACAAGTTATTATCCCTTTCCACGTACAAAGCCAACACCACCTTATGTTTCCCATATAGTTTGAATTGTCAGCACATTTTTAAAACAACATTTATCCAGGTTAAAATAATAGTACAATAGAAATAGTAAAACAATTAACAAAGCAGAGGATTCACCCCATTTAGCTGCAAAAAGAATGACATTGATCTACTTTGCCCATCATTATGTAACACTTTCCTTGTTTAAACACACAGTCCTCATTTTAAGCCATGCATGCAATGGTCATGATGACTGTGGTTGATCAATCACTACTTAGTAGGGGGCTGTTGTTGGCTGGCCCTAATTAGGGTACTCTACCCTAGCTGTAAACAGACAGAGAAGGTTCCAGATCGTTCAACATCATTGACACGCAGGGAGACAGGAATTGATCTGTTACAAGGAAAGGGTGATGGGACTTTCTAGACTGTCAGATGTCAGTTGGTCATGTTTCTTTGACATTAGACAGTGGCTCATGGAAGAAAAAAATGATTTAATTTGTTCCACTTGTAGGAATGATATCAATAAACCTACTTAGTGAAATCTCTGAGAGCCCAGACTGGATTGATCAACTGAATTTCTGGCTTGTTTGTGGAACTGACAAAATCAAAAAAGTTAATTATGATCATAATCTAATTTGACCAGACAAAGTTTGACATCTGAATGGATTCAGGAAATTTACCAAAGCCAGAGAAACTAAAGGTCAACATAGACAAACTCATTCACACTGTACCACCAACATTAATTACTGCTGTAACAGGCTCACGGGACAGTCCATTAATTACTGCTGTAACAGGCTCTTATTAGCCACTTCATGTTGTATAATTCAATTATACAATCCCAAACCCTGCGTCTGGTATTAGAATAGCCTTTTTTATTTTCACCCAAGATGGGGTATGGGCTTTAACTGTAGCATATTGAGAACAAAAGGAACTTGTGGTTGGGTCCACCTTGGTTTTCCTTGTAGGCCTACATCCTGTTGTTCTCTCATCAACAAATACAAACATTTTACATAACAACAACAGAAAACACACTGCAACCGAACCCTAACGTACCCATTTCTTTTATAATTTATGTGTACTGTTCCTTTTATACATCTCAGAGAGGACTGCTTGGGCCCACCTTGAATATCATACTCCTATGTGTTTGAGATATGCCTTGATGTGCAGTGAGGACCCATATGTCACATATAATGTAAACCTGCTCCAGTGATTTGTCATGTTGTATAGAGGATCGGGAGACAGGCGCAGGAATGTGTAATAGTTTTTTTATAACCCAAATTAAACCACTTGAGGAGTACCTCAAATAAATACCCGTAGACCCGTAATAAATACCTGTAGACCCGTAATAAATACCCGTAGACCCGTAATAAATACCCGTAGACCCATAATAAATACCCGTAGACCCGTAATAAATACCCGTAGACCCGTAATAAATACCCATAGACCCGGAATAAATACCCGTAGACCCGTAATAAATACATGGGACGAGACCCGAAAACACAAGTGCACAATGATACAACACAGGACGAGACCCGTAATCATGTACATGCACAATACAAGCGGCACGAAAGCCAAAACAACAAAGCACAGGTACTCACACGGCCAACTGACATTGGAACAACAGACATGGGAACAATAAACGACAAGCCAATGGTGAAACAAAGAGCACACTTATAACAATCTAATCAGGGGGAATGGGAACCAGGTGTGCGTGATGAGACAGTTCAGTGACACATAGAAAACCGGTGACGTAGACCTCCGGAGCTGGTGCACGGATGGAGCAGCAGTACCGGGGGGATCCGTGACATGACTAACCTGGGATCCTTCCACAACCCTGTCCGCCACCAGCACCGTCTTCCCTCCTTTTCTTCTCCTCCATACGGGATTAGTGTGATGGAAATCTGAACGAGGTCACTCTACTTAGATCTACCTTTCATGTCAGTTGTTTGAAACTAGATTAGGAGACTATTAATTAGCAATTTAAGAGATTACGGGTTAAGAATGGCCTTGCCAGACAAGTACACATGAGGATACATTAAAGGAAGCCCCCCAGCCAACACACACACACATCCTGCTCGAGGGGGATTAAGTATCTGTCAGTGTTGTGTAACAAAGATTCTCATTCAGATGTTCTCTTCCCAAAATTAAGTCTATCAATGCACTCATCATCTCCTTACACTGTGATGATGAGTGACTGTTAGATGTCATTTTGTTAAACCTCTGTGCATCAGTTTAAGATGTGTTCTCTTTTTACTCTTGAATCTTTCCCTCTCTGTGACTCATGCTGAAGAACTCTTACTATTACCCCTCCACCATGTCTCTAGTGGCTTTACCGTTTCCATCCATCCCCCTCACTTCACCACACAGTCACCTTCCAAATTCCACAATAAAGGCTTCCTATGGAAACCGCTCGCTGTTCGTCACCTGCCTGCACTGCATCTTTATCTGTCTCATTTCAACTCCTGTAACCAAAAAGTGATCACCAGCATGATTACTCCAGCATTGACAGATTTGATCTTCGGTGTTATCTTGCATCATGTCCTCAGTTGATGTTGCCCTCTGTGGGAGAACACACTACATAAGACCACTGGGAAGTGTGAAAAACATTGATAATAATCCTAACAATGTAATTGTACTGTAAATTCAGTCATAGAGAGATACAAAAAATATACAGTATATGTCAATATTCTTCCAGACAATTCCCTTAGCAACCATGTTTGGCTTTGTGGACTGTTATATAGATCCTCACATCTGGCAGTTGATCTTTCAGGAAAACTGGATCTGTCGTGCAAAGGTCTCAAATTATTTAGTTTCACAATAACACAAAACCTTTGTATGTTTTCACAAAATAAAGCTACAACTACTACCTTGATCTTGGTTTTCTAAGTGTTTTGTATCGTAGGTATTGTGATGCAAGGATTATGAGAGGGGTTTCTCTTATTTTGGTGCAGACAATTACGTAATAACAGAAACATCCCTGAGCCGTTTTCTAACATTGCACGATTGTTGTTTAGTTTCGTTGATGTCTTTATTTACCGCCGACATGAAGTAAAGGCTGGTGTGTTTTCAGTTGTGACATTGCCCTCTATAAAGAGACAAATAACACAACCAACCACAGAGATGTATTACCTCAGGACTGAACTCTTGAAGATATACTGTATCTGTGTAACTAAAAAAACAGGTCACATCAAATCATAGTTCTCTCAATAAATCTATTTTAATCACACGGAATGCAGATGAGCTTTGTGATTTCATACATTCACTGATAACCTGCACTAAAATACACAGTTATATTAACAGTACTTTTCATGTTGTCTCATTCTGACCAGCTAATAGCCTAACCACCGATCAAGCAACATTATGGACTAAATGTTCAAATCCTTTTGCTGCAGGACTATTTTGCTGTGACTATATAGGTCAAATTAAAATCCTACACCTGTACTGTATAGGAATCTTGTCAAAAGGACACCATGACTGGAAGCTGTCACTTGTGTAATACCCAGTGGTGTAAAGTACTTCAGTAAAAATTCAAGTACTACTTAAGTCGTTTGGGGGGATATCTGTACTTTACTTTACCTATTTATAGTTTTGACAACTTTTACTTTTACTTCACTACATTCCTGAAGAAAATAATGTACTTTTTACTCCATACATTTTCCCTGACACCCAAAAGTACTCGTTATAATTTGAATGCTTAACAGGACAGGAAAATGGTCCAATTCACACATTTATCAAGAGAGCATCCCTGGTCATCCCTACTGCCTCTGATCTGGCAGACTCACTAAACACACATGCTTTGTTGGTAAATTATGTCTGAGTGTTGGAGTGTGACCCTGGCTATCCGTAAAAAAATGTTTTTAACAAGAAATGGTGCTGTCTGGTTTGCTTAATATTAGGAATTAGAAATTAGTCATACTTTTACTTTTGATACCTAAATATATTTAAAACCAAACACTTTTAGACTTTTTCTCAAGTAGTATTTTACTGTGTGACTTTCACTTTTAATTGAGTAATTTTCTATTAAGGTATCTTGACTTTTACTCAAGTATGACAATTGGGTATTTTTTCTACCACTGGTCATACCTTATGTCCCTAAAGCCGACAATGCTTCTCCTTATTTGTGTTATTACAGGGAAATGAACAACCTTAGCTCGCCAATGTGCATAACATGAATATCAAATGAATGGAACCAAAATAGTAAAACCATAAAAAATGCAATAACTATACGGTTGAATATAGTTTCCTGATCAATGGAGCACTATAAATTGGTCTACATAATGTCTGCATGTCCCAGTCAACATAGGCTGTCAAGAGACTTGGCTCAGGTATAATCCCTAAACCCATGATGACCGCAATCCTTCTCACATAGCTAAACAAAACTCACCTTCCCAGGTTATGCTTTCCAAAGGAGAGAGGCAGGTCAGTCTGATCAATATTAAAAGGCTACCAGAGGTCAAATGGTCTTGAGGAAAATGAGAAAGCTACCTTTGTATTCCACTGTGAACTGGTCATCTCTGTATACCCGTTGAAAGACCCATCGGTTGATGCTTATTTATAAAACCCTCTTAGGCCTCACTCCCCCCTATCTGAGATATCTACTGCAGCCCTCATCCTCCACATACAACACCCGTTCTGCCAGTCGCATTCTGTTAGAGGTCCCCAAAGCACACACATCCCTGGGTCGCTCGTCTTTTCAGGTAGCTGCAGCTAGAGACTGGAACAAGCTGCAACAAAACACTCAAACTGGACAGTTTTATCTCAATCTCTTCATTTAAAGACTCAATCATGGACACTCTTACTGACAGTTGTGGCTGCTTTGCGTGATGTATTGTCATCTCTACCTTCTTGCCCTTTGTGCTGTTGTCTGTGCCCAATAATGTTTGTACCATGTTTTGTGCTGCTACCATGTTGTGTTGCTACCATGCTGTGTTGTCATGTGTTGCTGTCTTGCTATGTTGTTGTCTTAGGTATCTCTTTTGGTAGTGTTGTTTTGTCTCTCTTGTCGTGATGTGTGTTTGGTCCTATATTTACATTTTATTTATTTGAATTTATTTTTATTTTTAATCTCAGCCCTCGTCCCCGCAGGAGGTCTTTTGCCTTTTGGTAGGCCGTCATTGTAAATAAGAATTTGTTCTTAACTGACTTGCCTAGTTAAATAAAGGTTAAATTATTATTATTTTTTTAATTCAGGAAGGATACCCTTATATGGATATGCATCTCTTCTTCCTCTAATGGATACCCATTAAGGCCGCTCTGTCTAAGAGCGGCCTTAATGCATAAGAGGTTGTGAGTGGTACATTATGTCTCTCTCACTGTGCAGAGTTGGCAAGCTAGGAATAGTCACTGTGTCCTGCAGGGCACACCGGTAAGAACAGATAGTCCAATTAGATTATGGACACTGTATTAAAACCTCAATACTTCCTGCTCTACACCCTCTCTCAAACCACTCTTACATCACTCTAGTCAATTTTCTTATTTATCCATACTTTCCCTGTTTGTTAAACCAACAGGTACAGCTTTGCAGCACCAGATGAGGAGGGCCTGAACATCTCCACACTTTGGCTCCACAACGGCCACAGCTCGCCAAATAGCCGGTTCCACTCCCCTAGTGGCACATCTGGAGGAGATAGGATATCAGGAACTATAGGTCATAGGATGAACAATTATAACGGAAAAATCTCTACTACAGGATCGAGCCAACTAAGAAGTCGCTTCGTCAAGAAAAATGGGCATTGCAATGTGGTATTCTCTAACATGGAGGAAAAATCACAACGTTACCTGGCCGACATATTTACCACCTGTGTGGACATTCGCTGGAGATACTTACTACTCCTCTTCTGCTCAACATTCCTGTCCTCCTGGATGTTTTTTGGAATAATCTTCTATGCAGTTTCCAGAGCCCATGGGGATTTTAACGAGCACCCTGGAATGAGTTCCCCTTCAGGGTTGGAAGGGAATGGGCTTGGGGTTGGTGAAGTTGAAGGGGTGCAGAAACAGTGGCAGCCATGCCTCCTTCATGTGGAGGGCTTCGTCGGAGCCTTCCTATTCTCCGTCGAGACCCAGACCACCATTGGTTATGGGTGGCGATGTGTCACTGAGGAGTGCCCTGTGGCAGTGATCACAGTGGTGGTCCAGTCCATAGTGGGCTGCATCATTGACTCCTTCATGCTTGGCACAATCATGGTAAAAATGGCACGCCCTAAGAAGAGGAACCAGACCCTGCTGTTCTCTAAAAACGCTGTGATTTCCCTGCGCGATGGCAAGCTGTGCCTCATGTGGCGGGTGGGTAACCTGCGCAAGAGCCACATCGTGGAGGCCCATGTGCGGGCACAGCTCATTCGACCCTACATCACGGCAGAGGGAGAGTTTATCCCTCTAGAGCATAGGGATCTCAACGTAGGCTACGACGAAGGCATAGACAGACTCTTCCTGGTTTCTCCTCTGGTTATCGTCCATGAGATCGACGAGGACAGCCCCCTTTATACTTTGAGCCGGGCTGACCTGGAGTCTGATGACTTTGAGATCGTAGTGATCTTGGAGGGTATGGTGGAGGCCACCGCCATGACCACCCAGGCCCGCAGCTCCTATCTGGCCAAGGAGATCCTATGGGGGCATAGGTTTGAGCCTGTGATCTTTGAGGACCGAACCATGTATCAGGTGGACTATGCTCGCTTCCACAAGACCTACGAGGTGCCCTCCACACCCCACTGCAGCGCCAAGGAGCTAAGTGAGACGGCCAGCCGGCCTGCCTCATCTGCCTCCTCCCACTCAGTATACCCAATTAGCCCCAGAATCACCCAGCACCTTGCAACCCCCCACTCCCCCAGCGCCTTCTGCTATGAGAATGAGGTAGCACTGAGCTGTGGAGAGGATGAGGATGAACTGGATAGACAAAAGGGAAAGGACAGGGAGGAGGAAAGAAGGAATTCAGTTTCTGTAGACTTTCATAATTTGTTTCAGGACACAGCCACAATGACATCCGGCAGCAATGTGCTGTGCGTTTTGGACATGGACAATCAGATGGATTTTGACATTCTACAGACTACCATTACTCGTGATCCACTGACATATAAAAGTGAGTCAGGAATCTGAGGCAAAGGGATGGCATCCTCAGACCCTTCCTAAACCCTCAGACCCTTCCTAAACCCTCAGACCCTTCCTAAACCCTCAGACCCTTCCTAAACCCTCCATTCATACCTACCTACCTGTAGGTCTTGAAGAAAGGTCTTCCTTTTGTATTTTGCACGTTTTGCTCTGGATTTAGTACTAGATCTACACCCCTTTTGCCTTGCCAGCATTATTTTGTACTTTTACCTGAGCCCATGTTTTTGTTTGTTTTGAGAACCAAATGAGAGGCTGGGAGTGGTTCTACTCTGCATACGTCACCAATATGTGTACCTCAGTTGGGCTGTGGGACAATCACCTAGAGAGATCATTACATATGAGATGTGTGACTTTTATAATGGGGTAATAGGAAAGGAACACCAAGAAATGAATGGACTGTTCCAGTAGAGAGCTGAGGATGAGACAAATAATGAATTGTTGAGACGTGTGTAATGAAGGATAAACAGACATTTGACCAAAGGAGGACTTCTGCTTCAGAAACTGTCTCAGAAGGAAATGTGCAATGAAGATACCCTGAAAATTTGAGTGACATTCAAGTAGGTAGGTATTATGTTTATCTACATAGTCTTATTACATAGTTTGTTTAATTTGGACATGATACATGATATTTTGATGTATTATCGACCTCCATTTTTCTGTAAACATAACATTAATGGTGATATGAAATAAATATGTAATATGAATCATACATGGGTTCAAATACTATACCAACTCTCAATTCAGGTGTGCAATATAACAGACAGGATCATTTGCTGCTTTCTATTTGCACTATTTTTCCTCAGTCAACTTTTCATCTGAGCCTCTTTGCTCCCTAATTTACAGCTGTATACACATTGTTTTCATAGTGTCTTAAGCATAGATTCATTACTAACTTGTCGGTTGTTACTGTGCGTAATAACAACAGTGCAATGACAAATGCAATCATTGAATAATCATAGCTAAGGGACTTATTGTCTGAAATCCAGTTCTTCATTTGCTGGAGAGAAAAAACGAGGTGTTTTAATTTTCCAGAATTAGGTAGCTTTTTCTCACATTTTTATTAAAGCCCTGTTTTTGTGTTGCAAAATGAGCATGAATGTACCATAATGGAAACTCCCTTTCGTCAGCGTATATTAGTAGAGAACTTATCACAAGTTATTTATCTGGCCTCATGTCACCTTTAAGACATTCCCTTCCTCGATAAATACCTTTGGGGGAATCATCTGAAAGCAGTTCTCTTTAGAACTTGAGATCTCATAAAGATAGATTTTTAGAGAGACTGAATATAGAAACATATTTGTGTATTCCAAAGTTTCTATATTTCATATCTTTCCCACCAAATCAAATATAAACAATGTTGTCTTGTTTGTTGGGATATGGTTTGTGTATGAAATTACTCAAATAGTTTTTCTGACCCTTGAATCTCATGCACCATTGCTCCTATTGTGTGTAGTTGTCTGAAAGATGTACATGTACCTTGCCTGTTTCCTGTTTCCTGCACTACACTGCACCTCTTTTTCTCTTCATAATTTTCCAACAACATCTTGTTCTTGCATAACTTTTGCAAAAGATTATGTAAACTTGAATGTGTCTGTGTGTGTTTTGTGTGTGTGTGTGTGTGTGTGTATGTGTGTGTGTGTGTGTGTGTGTCTGTGTGAGTGTGTGTGAGAGAGAGCACTTTTTCAAATACCCAGACCTTGGGACAGTTGAGGCACATGGGAAAAGTTGTTAACACAATGCAACTGGTACTTCATATTTTTATGTTTGTCAAAATTCCACAATGAACGTACTGTATTTGACGGGTTGTGTGTACATTTCGATATCCTAGCATCTGCATAGAGTAAATGCTGAGAGATAACGGTGAGGAATCTTTAAGCACAAAAATGACCAGTTATTACGCTACCATATCGGGTTTACAATGTATGTTTGTAAAACAAACCAATTGTGTAATATTATTTCCTGACATAATTGTGTTATTTTATCTCTGCCGCTCAGTCTTCCTGCTTGCACAACATGCATTAAGTGTGATATTCAAAACCATGCGTGGAGAAAAAACAGAACAGAACAGACAAATGCCCTGACCAACACAAGCTTGAACTGCGAGTAAATAATACAATGCACTTTATTCCTTGTGTACACCTTTCGATGTTGAAAATAAATATTTATAATGTATATTATTTCACTGTCTGTGTACATATAGAATATGAACAATATTTTTGAACTAACAAACAAACACTTGAATCCAGATAAGGAAATCCAGTAAGTCAGTGAAGAGATATTAAAGGGAAGGAAGGCTGGGCTTGTTGTTCTCACGATGTGCCACTAGGTGACTCTGAAGACTATTGCATCAGTGAGGTCTATAGCAGAGAATACTGAGACAAACGTTCCCTCTAGTGGTGGATCTGTTCCAGTGTGTTCACCACCAAGCTCCCTAGATCAATCAACTATCAGACTGAGGCAGTTATGTCTGATCATTCATGCTGTGTTAAGCGATTTACGGGACTCTTCAAAACAAGAATATCCAAATGTAAAATGGAAAGCATAAAATCGTACTACGTAGTGTCTCAAGGGGATCTAAGGTCACACAAGCCACGGCCGTGTTACCTAAATAAAGGATTTCAAGGACAAGACAGAGTCGTCTCTGGTAGTCGAATCGTCTGATGGTATGGTGGGAAATAATGTCCAGAAACAGTTGTAGCCTCTCGAGTGGCGCAGCGTTTTAAGGCACTGCATCTCAGTACTAGAGGTGTCACTACAGACACCCTGGTTCGAACCCACCTGGTCTTGGTAGCCTCACAGAGGCCAAATAGTGGTGCAGACAAACCCAGGCACATTGCTAGGTTCTTAGAACCCTGCCTCACTGAACACACTGCAGATAGATAGGTACTTTATTGATCCCTGAGGGGAAATTTCTTCTCTGATATGATCTTTAAATTAGCTGGGTCTTAGTCAGAGCAGGTGTGCATAGGTACTTAATATAATAAGCAACATACAATAATGTGTGCATACATTTTACTTCCCTTATCCAAAGTCCCTGTCCCAGTCTTTGTATAACCATGGACAGGTTTTTATTTATAAATCTGCGTTTGACTGTTCCTCTGTCTTCATGAAATCATTCCTTTCTCCCGATTTAAATTCAATTAAAATCACCCTCCTCTTCAGGCTAATGAGGCACTTCCCCTTTCAACGTCTTCTTCATTATTCTCCCCCATCCCCTGCGCTATCCTCTGCCCTTCTTAGACTACACAGTCTCTTTGCAGTATCTATAAAAAAAAGCATTTTGCTCAGCAGATGAAAAGCAGGACTGGTTTGTAGCTTCAGGCCTTGAGGCAATAACGCTTTATTAGTTAGAGAGTGTGTTCGATGGGGTGGTAAAAGACAGAGGGGCGGGGCTACATGCTGGCTATTAGAGTGATTTGGGGCTCATACCAACTCTATTGTGCATTGTCTCCAAAGTGAAAAATTTGGACTCAACAGTGACCCATTGTGCAGCCTTTAACTCCCCATTACCATGCTAATTATGGGATGTGTCTGCCTCCATCATCCCCTCCTTTCTCATTTTCCATCTCTCCTTCCTGACCTTCTTCATCTCTTCTTCCTCTATATTTATTTCCGGCTAACCTCCTCCCTCACCCATCACATTGTATCTTATCTTCATTACCCTATTCAAGCGCTTCCTGCTGTTCCTCTCTTTCTTTGCTTCTTTCCGGTCGTTCTGTCTTTTCTCCTCTCTCTGTAAGAGTATTTTTGCCTCTCTTCAATCAGTATTTACATTGTATCGTCAAGCACAGTAGACTTGTTAGACTTTTAATACATCCATTTATCTTACTCTTGCATCATTCACTTTTCATATTCCATCTTCCTCTCTCCCATACATTGTCTTAAAACGTCAAACTTCATCAAATGTATGTTCAGACATGCCTTTCACTAAGAACTATTTCTGCATATTTCCCATCTGTCCTGCTATACTCTTTCACTTGCCTCGTCCTTTCACATGAGGTGTAAGGTTACAGATTCCCAAAAGAATTCCTCCTAAGGAGAACTTGCTTATTCACCGATGAAAATGACAACTCTAAAGCTTCTCTTTGTCTTATTACTCAGTCACCAATACACTACTACTTGAACACTGAAGCTGCTGTTACAAAACATATTTCAACCAACTGATGTGACTTAGACCTGGTGTGAAATCTAACCTATCCCCACTGTTTTCATTCCCACTGTGTTTCCTGCTCTAACACAATGTCACAGCTAGTTGGCAACCAACAAATCACTAATCTGTTTTCTCCATGATTCAACAAGCGCGTCCAAATGATCCAAGAGGCTGAGTCGAATAATAACCCCTCTCATGGACCAGGATGCACTGCTTTAAATGGTCTTTGTACAAACTGTGTTGTTATTAAAATGTTATTTCAATGTCACAACACATTTGTTCACATTACATAGGGGTGTTACATGTTACATCTGTCCCCAGTCTACATACAGAACAATGTCACATTTGAAGACAGCCTGTGGTATAAATGTTACTACCCCAAGGAAATCAATCTAATATTGATTGATAATGAACACATACAACCTGCTGTAGCAGCACATTTCTCCCTTCCCCTTGTACAAGGAGTGCACTGTTGTGTCCAGCATGCGTTCATAGAAATGGATTCATACTGATGTTATTTTACTCCAGCTCCTGTCTGTTTACATGTAATGGGATTACATACACTGTGTAAATAAGGAAGTTAAACTGGAGAGATCTAAATCACACATCACTTAATCAATTAACACAACTAATCACCTGTGAAACTGAGCGTTGCTGTTTGTCAACTGCTGTGTAAGTAGATCATCTGTATCTAGGTTACATCTTATGGAGACATTGTTTGGAGTGAGTCTAAGACTATGTCTGTCTGTGTCTGTGAGTATGTAGCTCTGCTGTGTGTGTGTGTGTGCGTGTGTGTGTGAATCCCGTGTTTGAACCCAAGCTCACATGGGCAGAGTGAGGGAGGGCCGCAGGGTGAGGAGGCGATGGGAGAGGGGGCTGCTCCCCATCTCCCTCTCCTCTTTCATCTCTCTCTCCCGGCCTCCAACAACGAAGTCTTTCATTCTGGCATCTCTATGGCCGCCCTCAGACCCCCCTGAGGCCCCCACCCTTTCACGCTGCTTAATTCAATTTTCAGAGAAAAACTCCTGATTGGAAAGTGACTCTCTTTTTTCTCTATCCACCCCACCACCATCTCCCTGCTCTTCTACTTGCTGTGTTTTCCCCATCAAAACAACATCTGCCCTGATGCACAGGAAGGAACGGGACACATCACCACCGGTGGCAACAGTATTGTGATGTGGTCAGAGAGTGTGAGAGCATGGAGTGAATGAGACAAGGGTTAAGAATAGGTAGCAGAAACACAGGTCAGATATGTGTCTGAGGAGGGAGAGAGGGCAGAAATGGAGGTGGAGGGAGAGATGGCAGAAGGGGAGGGTGAGGAGGGAGGTAGAGTGACATGCCCGGTGATTGATCAAAAGGATGGATAAAGACGACTCAAAAAGAAAGATGAAGACGGAAGAGCCGAGGGAGGGAGGGAGGGAGGGAGGGAGGGAGAGAGGGTGAGAAGGGAAGAAGGGAAGGGTGAGAGAGAGATTGGCATCTGCCCTCACTACCTGAGAATCTTTCAACATATCACGCAGTAGACCCAAGACCACTGCTCCTGGCACCACAGGCAATGCATGATCACATGAGCCAACAACCTGGCTTCTGTCTGTGGGTTCTGCATCAACACTCTATGCAATTGTTATTATCGTTTAAAAACACATAACGTAGGACTGAAGAACACCGATGATTAAGTGGGGAGGTGCCTATCCTCGTCCACCTCATGCACTATGCTCTGGGTTTCTTTCAGCGATGGAGCCCAAATATATTTCTAACTGCACATGTAGTACGACGAAATAAGAGCAAAATAAGAACTTCTAAACAAAACTGATCAAGCCTATAGCTCCGACTCTTTCATGTTGCCAAAACAATATACAATACATACAGTACACGCTTTTAGTTTTTGTTGTCCTAGACTACCTGGCTAAATAAAATGCTTGCTCGCTAGCCCAACTTCCTTTCATGGGCAATTTTAGCTAGCTATCTAGCCACTGGAGGACAACAACACAAGGAGATGCAACAATAAAAAATGTTTTCTGTCAATGACCTTTGGCAAACTGGCTTCCCTTAAAACTTTTTTTTTGGTGCGCCCCCAGAACCATTCACAGTTGACGAAAGATAAATTATTTTATGTTTTTTTTCTTTTGTTCTTAGTACATACCATTGTGAACCTGAGCACATCTTAGGCCTTAAAATATGTTGTTTGCCTACTGTCATGATTGATCGACTATTAACTACATTAACTTGGGAATAAACGACTGCTTGAATGTCATATTGTAAGAGCCTTCATCTTAATTATCGTGTTACAGCCTTTCATTCCCCACAATGCCCCACAATGTCAGAACAGTAGCCGTTTAAGGCAGAGACAGATGCAAATCCTGCCACTTGGGCCACGGCAATCAAAGTTTCATTCTCTGCTCGAGGCGTGTTAATTACGCAAGGTCGCGAGGATCGCAGCAGGGGGGAAATTACCAAAAGGGATATGAGGCTTGTTGTCAAACACACAGACTTATTCTCACACAGTTTACACTGTTATTACGTTCCCCCTCAAGACCCTATCTATTCACCTCTGTCTCTCACCCCTCTTCATCTCCCTGGAGTCACAGTCAATTCAAAGCTGTCGCGGTGCTTGATGATTTGACTTTTGACAATGGGAATGATGGGGATAAGCAGCCTTACTAACCGCTGCATCATAGCATGAGAATATACTCAGAGTTCTATTATCAATAGTTTAACATTAGCCTTAAAAGTAAGTGTGAACTTCCTCCATCCAGGACATACAGCAAATCAAACACACCTTTAAAAACAAAATCCAGAAATCCTTGATCTGCTATTGATTGAATACAGGCCTCAATACCTCCAAAGGTAATTGCTCATTAACAGCAATAACTTCTGTAACAATATGACAGCTCATAGATGAGCAATTGCAGATTGATAATCACTTGTACGTACACCAGCTTGTGAAACACATAGTATGTTTTTACACATGTAAAGGTTTTGTGTATGGTTTGTGATTTGCAGACAAAGGTAACAATTCAGCAAAACTATTAACATTTGATACTCTCCTAGTTGTCTGGAAAATATGTGGTAGGAATATTGATCTTGTATAGGGACCAAAAGGCCAAGCCTGAGAGGGAGGCCAGCACCATGCACAACTGGATATTTTCAGTGATGCAAATGACTCAGTGACCACGTTGTTCCATCCAACATGGCGACAAAGGACACTTTTGTTCCCTTCCAAATTCTTGTGCATCATTTTCTGCAAATGACTAAATCTCCTCGTCCCTCGCCTCTCATTCCATTCAATTAGCATGTTTGTGCCCCCCCCCTCCCACTCATGGATGGATACATCTTTCATAATACACATATTCAGGCAAAAGTCCTTGTTATTCCTATAGAAACGCACATGAACACACAAACACAGACACACACATGTGCAAATACACACACACACACCATGGTTTGTGGCACTGTTGAAGGTGACGAAGAGAGATGGAGATAGTAGTGACAGGAGGCAAAGAATATGTGATTGGTTTTGCTCCAGGAGAGAGGGGGAATGGTTGGAAGGGACACAAGGCTCCATTGAATGCTTTCTCACTTGCTCCTCATGAGTCTCCCCCAGTTCCCTTCCATCTCCCCCTTTCTCCCACAGCTGCAGCAGTGCTCATGCTTTTGTATTAGAGGAGTGGAGGGAGAGCACACCGACTGACAGAGAGAGGGAGTGAGACTGAAAAGAAAGAGCGAGGCTGCGATGTGGAGCGGGATAGCAGCCGTGGAGTGAACTGAAATTCAAGGAATAAAGAAAGTAACAGTTAGTCTGTTGTTTCTAAAGATGTGCATAAAGATGGCAGAATTCAGATTTGATGTAATTGTTTTAACACTATCCACTGAGTTTGTAAACTACGGTGCGTGACATGATTCAGTGTGCCAATAAATGAGCACAATCTACACTGGGGGCCAAAAGTTTGGAATATTACTCATTCAAGGGTTTTTCTTTATTTGCACTATTTTTTACATTGTAGAATAAAAGTGAAGACATCAAAACTATGACATAACACATATGGAATCATGTAGTAACCAGAAAAGTATTTATTAAATATATTTTATATTTGAGATTCTTCAAAGTAGCCACCATTTGCCTTGATGACAGCTTTGCAAACTCATGGCATTCTCTCAAACAGCTTCACGAGGACCGTCACAGGAATGGAAGACCCAGAAATACCTCTTCTGCAGAGGTTAAGTTCATTAGAGTTACCAGCCTCAGATTGCAGCCCAAATAAATGCTTTACAGAGTTCAAGTAACAGACACATCTCAACATCAACTGTTCAGAGGAGACTGTGTGAATCAGGACTTCCTGGTCGAATTGCTGCAAAGTAACCACTACTAAAGGACACTAATAAGAAGAAGAGACTTGCTTGGACCAAGAAACACGAGGAATGGACATTAGACCGGTGGAAATGTGTCCTTTGGTCTGGAGTCCAAATGTGAGATTTTTGGTTCCAACCTCAACCAAAATTAGATGGTTTGGGATGAGTCGGACCGCAGTGAAAGAAAAGCAGCCAACAAGTGCTCAGCATATGTGGGAACTCCTTCAAGTCTGATGGAAAAGCATCCAGGTGAAGCTGGTTGAGAGAATACCAAGAGTGTGCAAAGCTGTCATCAAGGCAAAGGGTGGCTATTTGAAGAATCTCAAATATAAAATTGATGTCTTCACTTTTATTCTACAATGTAAAATAGTGCAAATAAAGAAAAACCCTTGAATGAGTAATATTCCAAACCTTTGGCCCCCATTGTACCTTTTCTGTTATTCATATTGCCGGCGTCTTGAAGCTAAAATTGGGATCATGTATACGATGCTAATTACCAAAGATAGTAGCGGAGAGCAATGAACAATAAGTTGAGCAATGTACAGCGAACTTAGCAAAACAAGGAATTTGTGGTAAGTGCATGGGGGCCACCATCTTTATGCACCTCTGTTATTGATCATATTTGTCCAATTACACCTGCTTCATGGTCAATACTGGGACTTTCAAAGGGTGCCTTATTTTTTTAGAAAAACAATGGCTGCATTCATACCGATATATGCTGTCTTTATTGATAACATATTATCTCAGCATGGGTCATTCTGAATCCATTATCACTTCATGGTCATTAATGCCTACAACTGACCCTTGGTCTGGCAAGACTGACCAAACACCAATATATACATAACAAAGGCACACCTGTGCATTACTGTTGCCTCAAAATATTAGCCACAGGAAAAAAAAGGATGGAAAAACATAGTTGCATCATCATAAAAACGAATCTGCTAAATATTATAATAAAGTATTTGTTTATGGTTGAAAGGGTATTAATAACGGCAGGTTTTCAAAACGGCATGCAATGGCAAATGAAAGGTTAAAGAATGCCACAAAGATCAGGTAGGTAACTAAACTCTCGCTATTTTTACCACAGTCTCTAACTCCACAACCCCCTATCAATTTCCTTTAGATGTCCCCTCACACAATTGAAGTAACTAGATTCTTCCCTTTGGCTAGCTAGTGTAGATATGAACCAGGACATACAATGGGCCATTCATGGTGCTTGCAGTGCAGTGACCCACACCCCTTCAACCACCACCACACCCCAACCCCTCTTGCCTCCTCGTCCCATCTCTTTCTACCATTTTCTCCTGTTAAACCCCCACGCCACCCCACCCCGCTCCCCAGCTGCATTGAAAGCCAGTCCAAGTTCTATCCCCCCACCGCTATTACCACCCAACCAACCTACTCCCCCCACCCCATCACCACCAGCAACACCGAAAAAAAGAACACAAAAGAAAAGGAAATTCAGTGGTAGGAACACAAAGACAGGATTCATGGCAAGCCACAGACACTCAAGAGGGGGACCTACTTAAGCGCCGCGCAGCTGCATCGATTTATTAAAAAGATGGGTGAGAAGAAAGGTCAAAAGGTCTCATGGAATGCTGAATTATTTTTATTAACTCTAAGATTGCCTGACATTTTAATGGGCTTAAATCATTATTTATCACAATCAGTGAGGCATTTCTGTGAAGAATTGTGATAGGGTAAATGTAAGGAATCTTAAAGAGTTCAACTCTAGGAGTCTGAGTGTCTGCGAACTTTGGTTCTATGACACGTAAGTGTTAATGTGAAGTATTGGACAACAGACTCAGTCTCTGTTCAAAGTGAAGAGTGACTGTGTGATAGCCTTGTGCTCACCTGTCAATGACTACATACAGTGCCTTCGGAAAGTATTCAGACCCCTTAACTTCTTCCACATTTTGTTACGTTACAGACTTATTCTTAAATTGATTCAATTGTTTTTCCCCCCAGTCAATCTAGACACAAAACCCCATAATGACAATGCCAAAACAGTTTTTAAGAAATGTTTGCTAATTTATTAAAAATAATAAACAGAAATATCACCTTTGGCAGCGATTACTGCTCGAGTCTTCTTAGGTTTGACGCTACAAGCTTGGCACACCTGTATTTGGGTAGTTTCTCTCATTCTTCTTTGCAGATCCTCTCTAGCTCTGTCAGGTTAGATGGGGAGCGTTGCTGCACAGCTATTTTCAGGTCTCTCCAGAAATGTTCGATCGGTTCAAGTCCGGGCTCTGGCTGTGCCACTCAAGGACATTCAGAGACTTGTCCCGAAGCCACTCCTGCGTTGTCTTGGCTATGTGTTTAGGGTCATTGTCCTGTTGGAAGTTGAACCTTCGCCCCAGTCTGAGGTCCTGAGTGCTCAGGAGCAGGTTTTCATCAAGGATCTCTGTGTAATTTGCTCCGTTCATCTTTGGCTCGATCCTGACTAGTCTCCCAGTCCCTGCTGCTGATGGCACCAGGTTTCCTCCAGACTTGGCATTCAGACCAAAGAGTTCAATCTTAGTTTCATCAGACCAGAGAGTCGGCAGGTAGCCTAGTGGTTAGAGTGCTGGGCCAGTAACTGAAAGGTTGCTGGTTCGAATACCTGAGCTGACAAGGTGAAAAACCTGTCAATGTGTCCTTGAGCAAGGCACTTAACCCTAATTTGCTCCAGCAGCTGACCCTGAAGGTAGACTGTCATTGTAAATAAGAATTTATTCTTAACTGACTTGGCTAGTTAAATAAAGGGTAAATATATGTATATATATTGTTTCTGGGTGGCTTTTGGCAAACTCCAAGCGGGCTGTCATGTGTCTTTTACTGAGGAGTGGCTCCCGTCTGGTCACTCTACCATAAAGGCCTGATTGGTGGAGTGCTGCAGAGATGGTTGTGCTTCTGGAAGGTTCTCCCATCTCCACAGAGGAACTCTAGAGCTCTGTTAGAGTGACCATCGGGTTCTTGGTCTCTTCCCTGACCAAGGCTCTTCTCCCCTGATTGCTCAGTTTGGCCGGGCGGCCAGCTCTAGGAAGAGTCTTGGAGGATCTTCCATTTAAGAGTGATGGAGTCCACTGTGTTCTTGGGGATCTTCAATGCTGCAGACATTTTTTGGTACCCTTCCCCAGATCTGTGCCTCATACACAATCCTGTCTCAGAGCTCTACCAACAATTCCTTCGATCTCATGGCTTGGTTTTTGCTCTGACATACTGTCAACCATGGGACCTTATATAGACAGGTGTGTGCCTTTCCAAATCATGTCCAATCAATTGAATTTACCACAGGTGGACTCCAATCAAGTTGTAGAAACATCTCAAGGATGAACAATGGAAACAGGATGTACCTGAGCTCAATTTCGAGTCTCATAGCAAAGGGTCTGAATACTTATGTAAATAAGGAATTTATTTTTGTTTTGTTTTTTAAAAAAAATAAATGTGCAAATGCTTTGTCAATATGGGGTATTGTGTGTAGATTGCTGAGGAAAAAATTATATTTAATCAATTTTAGAATAAGGCTGTAACATAACAAAATGTGGAAAAGGTCAAGGGGTCTGAATACTTTCTGAAGGCACTGTACAAGAATGGCGGTTCCATTTGTAATCAAAACGGACTTGGGGGGGCTCTACAGCTATTCAAATGATCACAGCCCACAGGATGATAGCAGCAGCTTTGACTGACCTGCTGCAATGGGAAATATTTGTGCACCTGTTTGATTTTGTGCAGGTGCAAAGTCAGTTACTGCCTAACAGCTTAGAGCAGATTCCACATTTAAGAGTGGGTAAGCTAAATGTCTAGTCTGTGAGGCCTTATCAGACACACAAATAAATTAAAAGCAAACCCCATGAAAAGTATGGTAAAGTTTGCAGTCTGTAACTTTTCAAGTGGATTCCAAAATATCCATAACAAAGCCAGACAACAAAAAGCATAGCTAAAATTGAGAGCTACATTAAAATTAAGTAAATGACTTAATGTTCTGTAATGGACCTCTGTGTTGCTTTGCCTAGTCCATCTTGTCCACTGCAATGCATCTCCGCTGCCATTGCTCAGTGACAGAATTAGGATTATGAGGAGGAAGGGTTTGGGTGTTTACTGGGCACCTAATTCAAGTGATGGATGGAAGCAGAATTCTCCCCATCCCACCAGAAATGATGAGATCATTACACTAAGTCGAGTCATTTTTTACCACCGACCTCTCTCTCTCTCTCTCTCTCTCTCTCTCCAGATCTTTCTCTCCCCCCTATCAGATTCTCTCCTTTGTGAGAATGCAGGAATTTCCCCAGGAATTTTCTCTGCTAGCACACAGACAAAAGGTCAACCTTTCCCTCACAAAATCATAAATACATTCTGGTCTTTCTTGTTCTTGTTCTTGTTCTTGTTCTTGTTCTTGTTCTTCTTCTTCTTCTTCTTCTTCTTCTTCTTCTTCTTCTTCTATCCTTTAATTGTTCTTGGAATACAAATGATCCAGTCTAGTGTGCCACAGGATGTTGTTGATCTCTTTTCCCTGTTCTGACCAGGTTAATGGAAGAGCACCCTCAGGTAGTGTCACAGTCACCGGACCGTGAGGTCCACATTAGCAGTCTGCTTTGAGGGTGACCCCGTTACCCCCCTGGTCACGAGGCCTGAGGTCTAACTGTTAACTGCCACAACTGTCTATGGCTGCACAACAAACAGAATCATCAGTGTCACATGTCAGGTCCCTGCCACCACAGCGGATTTATGGGAAACTCAGACACTAAAGACACAGTTTCAACATTAACCACAAGTATATGTTGAATTAAACAATAAGCAACATAAATCACAGTAAAAAGCACTAAGTTAGACGTTTTTAGTTTCCATTTGATCGTACTTTCAGAGAGTGATTTAAGATGATATGATGAAGGTTTGTGACTGGAAAATGTCCAAATACTGCTACATATTAACAAACTTAAACAATTAGCAGATAAATCATAATTATTAATCAACGTATAATAAATGAATATACTAATATACTATGAATATACTAATATACTATGAATATACTAATATACTATAAGTAAGAGAAGACTAATTATAATAAGTGTTCTTATTCCTTTATCTCTTAATTTTTAATTAAATCAACACCATAACGTTAATGATTTGTTCTTGATAATTATATAATTTTACCCTCCTTTTATTTAATCTACATCTATGAATGTCAAGACATTACAGTTAAGCACAATATTCAAATATTGGTTCTAAAGACACAAAAATAAAACAGAGCAAATATATTTACCATTATACATTTTTAAAAGGTTTATAACCACAGAGTTGGAAGCTGTTTTATCATAAAGAAAAAGCATGTTTATTAACAAGCGAAGTCAGAGGGTGAAGGGATGCGGCTTCTGTTACAAATATATATTTGTTTAATTTCTCTGACATTAACTTTTGTTATTTTGACAAAACAATATCCACCATAAGTTTATTTTCATTAGAACAGAATATTTTATCTAATAATGATCTGATACTAATTTGGGCTTTCAACACAAATTACATGTTAGTCGTTGTATTCAACCAACATTGAAAAGCCACATTTGCAAGATTGTATAGTGATTTTCGTTACATCAGTGCTTCCTCTAATATTCTGATAAATTAGGCCTAATGTAAAATTGAGGAACATTTTATTTCGTCTTATTCTGTCACGTTTGCTGCCGTTAACGAAAACAATAGTCTGACCATTTTATCATTCAACAAACTCAGTAAATGTAGGCTAAAATTAAAAAGTATAAAGTACCATATCTCTGAACAAATTTAAAGCTAGAATCCTTCGTTGATACATCTATTTGTGGATGTAAATTAATGATATATACCCATTGATTATTGAATAATATAACTTATATTTTACTCCAATGTTTGTAATAATAATAACAATTTATTGGATGTATATAGTGTTTTTCTACCAACTGAGGTACGTACTCAACGCGCTTTACATAGTAAGGGGGAAACTCACCTAATCCACCATCAATGTGCGGCACCAACCTGGGTGATGGACGGCGACCATTTTTTTGCCAAAACGCTCCCCACACATCAGCTTTCAGGTGGAGAGGTTAGGAGTGATACATGCCAATTAGGAATGAGGGTGATGATTAGGGGGCCAGGTTGGTAGATGGATTAGACGCGAAGTTTTCATAACAATTTATCTAACGGTGAAATGACTTGTTAGGCCTAAAAGCAACACACAAAAACACTAATAAAGCGAATCATTCGCATTGACAATAGTTAACCTGACGTTATAAGCGAATCGATTATAACAATATAACCATGTCTAACTTTTGAGTTATTTTGAATTATACCTTCTATTAACCTACACCAATCGCCTGGGCTACTAAGTGTTTAACAATTGAGAAACGACCTAAATGCATATTTAATATTAGACTAATCAACCAAATTGCATGGAAGCATATTCTTTGTAAAATACCTAATTCAATAAATATTTCGCTTGAGGCGAATATAAAATGTAAGGTCATGATGTTAAAAAAAATATTTAAATAACGATTCGACACGAGACCCCAGTTATGTTCCTCTGGCTTTTCTCTCCCTCTTAACAAACTTTAAAAAATCACAACACAATCACACACAAAGGCTAGGTCCTTACAGGATATTGAGTTCAATAAAGAAACACTAACCACCTACATGAAGTGTATCTTTCAGAACTTTTTGCATTACAATATCGTTAGCTTATTACAAAAACCGTATAATGCATAATATACACCCCAAACAAAGATGCTCATAAATTACTATACGAGTCACACTCAAATATTCCATGTTACGTTGCACCTTACAAAACTTAGGCTATATTTTGACATGAAAAGAGCCGTAATAGGCTAGTCCCCCACCCATGCCCACACCCACCCACCCCCACCCCCAACACCCCCCTCCCCCCAAACACCATTAATTCCTGATATTCTCCCAACCGTTTTTACTGCACACTCACAAAAACTCACTTCAATGGTGAGGCCAGGCCACAAATCCTGAAGGACCAGCCAGTCCACCGGAGTTGCATTTTAAGTTTCCCCCTCTCAAGAGCTGGACAGTGCGACAGAGATCCATAAGCAAAGTAGAGGTCTTGGAGCATTTTCCCCTATATGTGAGCGTTTGCTGAGACCCAGACAAAAAGACGCACTAAAGGGAGACATGTCTTTTTCTTTTCTTTTTTTATATACACAGAACAGTTTTTTGTTCCTCATTTTTTCTTTTAAGGGGATAATGGAAGGGGGTGTTCGTTTGATCACATGATTACAATTCACCTGAGATAAAACAAAGGGCGCAAAGAAAAGAGGAGAGAGGGATTGAAAGGGAGAGAGAGGGAGAGAGAATCAGACAGAGAGATTCACTCATGGTTAGGATTCCCTTATCACAGTCAGCATTCATGGGTAATGAACAAATAAGTGATTTTTTTGGATGAGGGGTTAGTGTCGGGAGAAAGAAATACAAGGGGTCATTGTTGAAAAGAACAGCGCGTGTATTTGTGTGCGTTCGGCCCATGATATTCTCCCCATCTCTCCTTTCTATATTTTCTCCAAATGCTGTTTGGTTTTAAATGTGTGCTCTGTGTATCCAAGTGACTGCGCACTGATGCAATTATAAAACTCACACATAGGATGAAGTAGAGCAGTGTTCGCCTTTGGAATTATATTTGATTCCAAGTCAGTGGCCTGCACTGGATAGTCTACTGTAGGCCTACGTTGATGCTCTATCCAACAAACCAGTGTCAGTGCAATTTAAATCAATCTACTACAAAATATCGAGAGATATGTTTTGTTAGTATGAAAATCTAAAAGCATATAGGCCAACTGTTCACATAGTTTGTGAGCCTAGTTTGTGTGCGTAAAAGGTGCGTAAAATCTCTATCTAAACTGTTATTAATATAAAAATTATCCCCTATATAGTCAAGAATATAGGGGATATCTAAGAATGTGGAGTTCTGTGCGTGCCCCCTAGTAAGACGACCTCTCGTCTCCAGGTGAGCGTGTGAAAACAAAGCATCAGTGTGTTCGCCTGAGACCCCTTTGCTAATTTAGATGATGTCCCCGGACATCACTTCAAACAGGATAAAAGGAGACACATCAAAGTACGTTGTAGACGCGTGTATCCAGTGATGCGAGTGACAGGGTGTTGGGCAAGCTCCTGTGGGCCACATTACATCAAGTAGTCTATAATTCAAATCAAATACAAATTCCCACCACCAACAGGAAATGCAGAAACAGGCAAATAAATACAATTTGATAACATCAGAGAATAGGCCTATGCGTCTTCGATTTTCTTTTATTAAAAAAAAATGGCTTATAATAATAATAATAAGAAGAAGAACACATTTCTCCATTGGAACGCGTCAATGGATCTTGGTAAATAGGATTAACGGTAAATAGCAATGTTGTGATTGCGTTCACATTACGCAATGTTTACCTCATACGTAAAAGCACATAAGGCCTATTTATAATAAAGGCCTTGTGAATTTACGTATGAAAATAATTTTCATATGCAACATGGTATTCCACAGAATCTGATGGCACTGTGGCCTAGATAGATCAGTAGCCTACCTAACCAAAATAATCGAAGCGTCTCCACATGCATCATAGGCATACAGTAATATTGGCATAATATTGATGCTCATTTTGACAGTGAGATCCCGCCCTGCAGGAAACTGAGCAAAATAATCAACGTCCAATCACATTGATTGCCGGTGTTGCATGCGTGTAAGTTTGCTGCTCCTTTAAGATTTTTTCCCACTTTTTTCTCTTTCCTCACACAACGGAGCTCTTTAAGCCCCTGCGCGCGACACAGAGCAGGCATTCATAGTTGGGCAGTGCGAGCGAGGGGGCTAGGGAGTGAGCGCGAGCGTCATTTTGGAAACTCGGGAACACACGGACTCTCTTGCTAAGCGGGCGACCTCATTTTTCATTACTGAAGTAAGGCGCTTAGCATTTGAAATACTTTTCTGCTTGTGCTGCTCTCTCTCTCTCTCTCTCTCTCTCTCTCTCTCTGTCTCTCTCTCATTCTTCCATTTGTCAAATAATCAAGCCATAAAGTTAATTAAAATTGTGCCGTTAGAAATGATGTGTTACACCTGATTTTTTTCTAAATCATTGTTTTATTTAAATTATTAGACTATTATTAATATGCTATTATCATTATAACTATTAGCATATTATTATTGTTACATTTAAACTGTATTTTAGGATAATCCTGCTGTGTAAAGTAGGCATCGTCTGCTCTGTTATAGCAGGAGATGATTATCGTGACTGGCAGGAGATATACCTTTTTAATACGCATCCCAGCGAGATATTATATATATTTTTTGTATGCTACAGACTATATAGGCTAATACAAATAGGCCTACTGACATAATTTCAATTATGAATCAGCGTCAAAGATATGTATTCCGTTTAGGCTTGATTTATCTTAAACGTTCCTTTCAAAGTTAAACCATTTTTTATAGAGCAGTGAAAAATATAGTTTTAGATATAAAGGGATTTGAGTTAAAGTTGAACTCAACGAAACCTTTCCCATTAACAGCAAACTTTGACTCCTTAATTACATCTATACTGACTATGCCAACATTCATGACGCATGGAACTATTTTCAACAAGACGAGGCATTTGACAGTATTAGGCTTATTTATTCGTGAGTATTTACAGGTTGACTAATATACTCAATAACTGAGATATAGTCAACAAGATCATCCATTTCATAATGCCTTAAAAAAGCTGGATGTGTTCTCGTCATCTCTGATCAGTGGTTAGTGCCAAAAACCTGTTCAATGCATACAATATTCTAGAACTGCATCAAAACTCAAGCTCAAAGGACAAATTCACGATAAAACTAAAATGGGCTCGATAGACTCTGCCACATTTCTGGATATGTAAACGTTTTTTATTGTATTATAATAAATTAACACGTTACAATTAATCAAGGGAAAGAGTCTACAGCATCAATCATGGGAAAATATTTTCGTAAATTAAGGGCAATTTATTGTTAGGTCAAGCGATAAGAAGGGCTTTGGAGTCCACTTCTTTCATGTAAATTAATGACGGTTGCTATAGAAAAAGCCTAATTGATGGAAAGTTAGACATAAACACAATTTAAGAGGAATGTAGAGAACAATCAGCACAGTGTATGCTATATATATATACAGTAGAGCCTATACTGACAATAAATTAGACACGCTTTCAATGTGGACGAGCATAAATTGGGATTTAACTCCTGCTTTAATAATCACTGGACAGACAAACCGTGTGTCTTTCATAGTTCTGAACTAATCTGAGGGACAAACTGGTGAAAATACTTTCTTTGTAAAGAAATGTTCTCATTGAAAAAAAAACTGTCGTGATTGAATAACATAGGAACTCTGTTCTGGATGCAACCAAGTCGAATGGGCGAGCTTACCAAGACCGGAGTTGTCATCAATTATTGTCGCCTTATATGTTCATTGCAAACACCGTTATTAGCCTATACATACACTACATGACCAAACACATGTGTACACCTGCTCTTCGAACATCTCATTCCAAAAGCATGGCCATTAATATGGAGTTGGTCCCCCCTTTGTTGCTATAACAGCCGCCACTCTTCTGGGAAGGCTTTCCAATAGATGTTGGAACATTGCTACAGGGACTTTCTTCCATTCACCCACAAGAACATTAGTGAGGTTGGGCGATTAGGTCTGGCTCGCAGTCAGCGTTCCAATTCATCCCAAAGGTGTTAGATGGGGTTGAGGTCAGGGCTCTGTGCATGCCAGTCAAGTCCTTTCACACCGATCTCGACAAACCATTTCTTTATGGACCTCGCTTTGTGAACAATCAATCAATCAATCAATCAAATGTATTTATAAAGCCCTTTTTACATCAGCCGAAGTCACAAAGTGCTATACAGAAACCCAGCCTAAAACCCCAAACAGCACAGGGGCATTGTCATGCTGAAACAGGAAAGGGCCTTCCCCAAACTGTTGCCAAAAAGTTGGAAGCATAGAATCGCCTAGAATGTAATTCTATGCTCTAGCGTTAAGATTTCCCTTCACTGGAATTAAGGGGTCTAGCCTGAACCATTAAAAACAGCCCCAGACCATTATTTCTCCTCCACCAAACTTTACAGTTGGCACTATGCATTCGGGCATCCCCCAAATCCAGTCCATCGGACTGCCAGATGGCCACTGCTCCAGAGTCCAATGTTAGCGATCTTTACATCATTCCAGCCAATGCTTGGCATTGTGCATGGTGATCTTAGGCCTGTGTGCGGCTGCTCAGACATGGAAACCCATTTAATGAAGATCCTACCAAACGTTGCTTCCAGAGGCAGTTTGGAACTCCGTAGTGAGTGTTGCAACTGTGGACAAACGATTTTTACATGCTATGTGCTTCAGTACTTGTTAGTCCCATCCTGTGAGCTTGTGTGGCCTACCACTTTGCCAATTAGGCTTTGTTGCTTCTAGACGTTTGCACTTCACAATAAAAGCACTTACAGTTGACCGAGCTGGCGGGGCAGAAATTTGAGGGACTGACTTGTTGGAAAGGTGGCATCCTATAACGGTGCCACGTTGAAAGTCACTGAGCTCTTCAATAAGGCCATTCTACTGCCAATGTTTGTCAATGGAGATTGCATGGCTGTGTGCTCGATTGTATACACCTGTCAGCAATGGGTGTGGCGAAAATAGCCGAATCCACTCATTTGAAGGGGTGTCCACATACTTTTTGTATATATAATGTATAAAGCTTCAATATTTTATTCTAGCCTGAGTGGGTGTCCTCGTGTCATATGAAAAGTAGGCCCATAGCCTCATATTGCAGATATGCGGACGCGACGCGCAATTGGAGATCGTTTGTTGCGAGCGCAGTTACCCATACATCTGAGACATAGGCCTATTCAGATTAACATCGGTGCCAGAGACTTGTTAATAAGCTTCAACATAACAGACATATGGTCCAGCTATTCAAGAAAAGACTAGGAGGCGCGCTATTGCTGGATGCGTGCCATGAAGGGCAACGTCTAACCTGCATTTTGCTATTAATCAAAACCTTATTGACTAAAACGCAAGATCACGGAGTTGCAATGCAAATCATTAGGCCTAATACGGCTGTAATTAAACAGTGTTGGGCCTTGGCAAATGAAGTATCATCACCCCACCCCATGTTGTTCTCCCTACTGACCAATGTAACACTATCTTGTGGACAACAGCTATGTGCGTGGACAGGATAACGAATAGGCTTACAGAAATGAGAGGGGGGGGGGGGGTTAATTGTGACCACCAGGTGCACAACAGGACATGGTTGAGGTGCAAGAAGAGATGGCACAGTCCCGACAATGCTCTGATAATTCACCACCATTGCAGTGTGCATGTCAGTGCAGTGGCATTCAAATGTTACAAAGGATCAATTGGGCACTGGAGAGAACATAATTATGAATTTAACTTCTGCAATATGACGGATTCAAAGAATACATAAATGCCAAAACAAATAGCCTATAGTTAGTTATTAAAGTTCACAAGTTCGCTTAATCAAAACGTTAAGGTAGTGTTAGCCTACACAGGCGGGCGTTGATTCTATAGACAAAACTAGACATTTGGACCCAATAGGCCCTATACAGACCCATAGCCTATACTTTTCAAACAGACAGTGTCCAAATCACACACGCGCATACACACGTACCCACGCGGTTTATATTTCCAGCGCCAGCCCATGTTTATCTAAGAGCTCCGAGGTATAAATCGAAGCCCTGTGAGGGTGCGGGCTCATATTATTCCAACACTTTCTCTCAGGGGAGCTTGGAATAAGTGCCAAACCTTAAACAGTAGCTTGTTAGCAAGAGTCGAGGCCTTGGCTAGAATAACAGACCGACTGCACTAACTGCATAGGCTTCAGATTCGATATGATTGTAATTTTGCCATGTTCCTATTAATTTCTATTACATGCTTCATTATAACGAATTGCATGTAGGCTAATCGTATTGTCTGTGGTGCTGTGACTATGATGTTTAACGTTGCCCATGACCGGTATATCCGTTATATGCTCATTAAAATGAATGTATTCTGAGCAAACAAACTACAGCCTAGACCTATAGCTACCTGCCTGTTCATAGCCCAGCCTACACAGGCATAGCAGCCTACAAGCTATAATGGGATGTGGTATATGGTCAATATACCACAGCTAAGGGCTGTTCTTGTGCATGAGTGCCTGGATACAGCCCTTAGCAGTGGTATATTGACCACAAACCCCGATGTGCACTATTGCTATTATAAACTGGTTACCAATGTAATTAGATCAGTACAAAATACATGTTTTGTCATATGTGTTGTGGTATATGGTCTGATATACTAAGGCTGTCAGCCAATCAGCATTCAGGGCTCGAACCACACAGTTTATAATATGTTATATATTTCACTCACTCACAAGGATATTGTTTTCTAATACATACTCTACTTTGTAATGTCCTTTGCAGTATTTAGCTAAAGGCCTACAATCTCAAAGACTGCAAGGGAGAGGACACTGTTCTACTGGAGCAAGAGGTGGGAATCAACAGGTAAACTGGGATCCACAATACGCGCTCAGCGTAAGATACCAGCAACACGGATGGAAAGAACTTTGATGAGGAATCCTAACAGAATTTTAGAACGTAGACTGAGAGTTGAGACTGACTGGGAGTTTATATAAAGGAGACCTCGAGTGACAGAAGCAATCCTTTAGTTTTAAACAGGCATAGTTTATATTCCTGAAAAAGTGTGAACTTCTTCATTAATTCAGACATAGGGATAGGCTAGGCTTAGTTGAACACCCATAGGCCAAGAAACTATAGCCTGTACACTTTCTGTTACTCACCTGAGGGAGGAAGCTTTCTTGGAAGAGGGGAAACATGTCGGGAGAGGAGCAGAGTTTATCTGAGTTAGAAATTAGTCCGGGAGTCTCGGACGACGGTCACTCCTTGTCACCGGATCACTCCTCCAGTGCCGCAGGCGGGGGAGACTCACCCCTTCCCGGTCCGCAGCCCCAGCTGACAGGGGTCTGCGACGACGCCCTGTCTGATGTAGCTGGCGGGATTTCCATCAAGTCCGACGAAGACGACGATCGCTTTCCCATTGGTATCCGTGAGGCAGTGAGCCAGGTGCTGAACGGCTACGACTGGACACTCGTGCCTATGCCTGTGCGCGTAAACTCAGGCAACAAAAGCAAGCCGCATGTGAAAAGGCCCATGAACGCCTTCATGGTGTGGGCACAGGCCGCACGGAGAAAACTGGCAGACCAGTATCCCCACCTCCACAACGCTGAGCTCAGCAAAACCCTCGGGAAACTATGGAGGTAAGGGAAAGCGCGCATTTACAAAGTACAACATCCAGCGTTTCACAAGTTCAAATGCATTCTTAAGTCACAACATTCAGGGTCAAAAGTTCAAAGCTCACTTCATGCTACAGTAGACTTGAATTATGGACCCATAGAACATAAAAACAACTTAAAAAGTAGTCTTTGACCATGAGTTTCTCAGTCAAATTTGCTGAGAAATGTTAAAATCATATTATACCAGCTCAGAATATTGCTTGTAAAAGAGTTGCCACAGCAAGGAATGTTGATTGAACCTAAAAATATTGAAATAATTATGTTGATTATGTAGCATACATAAGTTATGTGTTTTTTTTGTATTCACATCATAGTGGTCATATGTAACTAGATATGCCCAATTTCATAACCCACTTAATTCATGGTGGTTTAGGAGGGAGATGGCTGCAGTGGGAATTACTGAGGTTTTTGTAATCCCCTCATCTATATGTTTTAAAGCACAGACCATTATGGCAGATATACACTTTTACCGCCATCTCATTTGTGATTTAGATCGCCATATTAAAGAGCCTAAAATGTAAATAGCTATCCAAGATTTTACTGGTCAACAGGTTGAATGACTCTAGTTCGGTCAGCCTTTAAAACACAGATATGGAGGACTGTTGCTAGGTCAGACGAGTGCTTGCTGATGGGAATGCCCAGAGAGGCTAATTCATTAACCTTATTAGGAAGCAACATTAATTAGATAAAGACTTGACCTTGAGCCTGCGCATGATTGAATAATTGGCCAAGAAACATGCTGATCTGGGAGTCTCAAAGGTCAGTGTTTTCTCATGCCAGTCCCCTTGACTCCATCATCAGTAATATGGATTTCTGTTATGTGCACAGGATGCATCTTTAGCCTGTGTCTTAATTGCATTACAGTCCAGCAGAAAATCCCCTAGTGTGGGCAAGTTTTCTGATGCAGCTGTGCAGATGGTAGATCCGATGTAGAACCAGATGAAAAGCAAGTGAATGGTTCAGAGGCAAAACTGACGGTATAAATAATAGTAGAAATGTTGTCAACTGTTGTTTTCTAAAAATGTTTTAATGCTAAACAAGGGGAATAGCAACATTTCCTATGAGTGTGTTGACATAACTCCAGTTAGCCGTTTAAAAAAAATATATATATACTAGAATACTTAGTAGATTGAATATAAAAGGTGATATGTCGCAGTTGTCACAGACCACCTGGTAAATATAATTGAATTATTCTTTAATAGGAGTTGGCCAAGGTTATTGACCTCTAGGATGTTGAGGTGTCAAAGGAACCAGCACTGTGTCACTGTTATCTTAACACACATATTATGGTCACCATGTTATCAAAATGCTGTAAAATGTTCTTAGACTACTATAAATTCCTAATTCAAACAGAATGGCTGACTGCATTAGAGGTTTACACATGCATCAAATCAGCAGCACAAAACACGTCTATTTTAAGAATAAAATGTTCTATCCTTGTTATTAAAAAAAAACTATTCTTCCTCATAGGCTCTTGAATGAGAGTGATAAGAAGCCGTTCATCGAGGAGGCAGAGAGGCTGAGGAAGCAGCACAAGAAGGATTACCCAGAGTACAAGTACCAGCCACGGCGCCGCAAGAATGGCAAACCCGGCTCGGGCTCTGAGGCTGATGGCCACTCGGAGGGTGAGGTCAGCCATAGCCAATCGCACTACAAGAGCCTCCACCTGGATGTGTCTGCCCACGTCGCAGGGGTGGGATCTCCTCTGGCCGATGGACACCACCCACATGCTGCAGGTGGGCCACAGGCTCTGACCAGCCCTAACGACGCAGTCTGTCACACACCCACACATTCCTATTCTAAATAATATACCACAAGCCAAACTGACAATAACTCTGACATCTTTGCTTTGTGCTCTGTCTCCCCACAGGCCAGAGCCACAGCCCTCCAACACCACCCACCACCCCAAAGACAGAGCTCCAGTCTGGGAAATCAGGCGATGGGAAGCGGGAGGGTGGTGGAGCAGGGGGCTCCCGTGGGGGAATGGGGGTAGGAGCGGAGGGTGGCTCTGGCAAACCCCACATTGATTTCGGCAACGTGGACATTGGTGAGATCAGCCACGAGGTGATGGCCAACATGGAGCCCTTTGATGTGAACGAGTTTGACCAGTACCTGCCCCCCAACGGGCACCCGGGGGTTGGACAGAGTGCTGGGTCAGCGGCAGCAGCAGGGTCCTCTGCCTCTCCCTATGCCTACGGTATCTCCTCTGCCCTGGCCGCTGCCAGTGGACACTCTGCAGCATGGCTATCCAAGCAGCACCAGCAGCATCATGCCTCATCTCTGGGCTCTGACCCCTCCAAGGCCCAGATTAAGAGTGAGGCCGGCTCAGGGGGACACTTTGCCGAAGCCTCTTCAGGGGGTTCCCATGTTACCTACACTCCCCTCAGCCTGCCCCACTACAGCTCTGCTTTCCCCTCGCTGGCTTCCAGGGCCCAGTTTGCAGAGTATGCTGACCACCAGGCCTCGGGATCCTACTACGCCCACTCCAGCCAGGCCTCAGGGCTTTACTCTGCCTTCTCCTACATGGGGCCCTCCCAGAGGCCCCTGTACACAGCCATCACTGACCCGTCCAGCGTGCCACAGTCACACAGCCCCACGCACTGGGAGCAGCCTGTCTACACCACCCTGTCGCGGCCCTGACAAAGACCGGGAGCAGAGGGCACTGGTGCAGATTTGGCCCCAACGGCAGACCCACAGAGCGGAGGAGACCTGGATTGGGTGCAATGGGGAGGCGGAATCCCCTTCTGGTCTGGCCCAGATGCAGGAAGGCCAGTAGGGTCCAAGGAGGAATGGAGATCAGATGATTTTATGGAGTAACGTGTGGTGTATAACTTCAATGTTGAGTACTCAGAGGGTTGGATCCTAGTTTTTAGGGTCAGAAATAGAGAATTAATCAAATCTGTATCAAAATCTAGAGGCTTATAGTTGAAATGGTTTTATGACGTAAAGATGTCAACAGTAGAGAGTGCCAAACTCTCTACTTTGATTGGCCAAGAGGCATATTTCTTACGATTTCTAGTATCTACAGAATCGTGTGCATGCGTGCATACATATGTAATATGTATGCTCGCATGACTGTAAGTTGCTTTGGATAAATGACTAAATGACATACAGAATGTGCCTTTAAGTTGCCTCTGTTGTAATTGGAATATACTGTATATCTATAACAAAAGGCATACAGTCCAGAAAATCTGTTTCTACAGATGTTTTATAAATTAAAATGACCAAAGTTTTGAAACCAAAACTTTAAAGACAGAGAAAAAAAATATTTTAAGTTGTTTCTCTCCATATGACACTGTATCTCAGTACTACATTGATGTTGAATTATGTACAACACATATTTTCTGACCTGATAATAGCTCTTTGGTGACATACACTCAACACTATATTTATATTTTTTCATTTTTTTTATTGAACCTTTATTTAACGAGGCAAGTCAGTTAAGAACAAATTCTTATTTACAATGACGGCCTACATACAGGGTCAGCCCCTGGAGCAAATTAGGGTTAAGTGCCTTGCTCAAGGGCACACCGGCAGGTTTTTTCACCTTATCGGCTCGGGTATTCGAACCAGCGACCTTTCGGAACCTCAATTCAATAATTGTATTCATGGCACTGACTATTATGTTAATTCAGCATCGTTTCCTTAACAAAGAACATTTCAAAACTGAATAGCAAATAAGAAGACAATACTACATAATGATTTTATATAATAATATTTTATTAACCAAAATTGAGGTCATTAATTATATATCTTCAGTAGACATAATACATTATTTTCATTGTTATGTTTACTATTAATGTAATTATATTGTCAATGTTTTGCCATTACTACACTGAAAAGTCTGCACCACTGTCCTTACATTTTTCTTAATTGTTTGACATTCAAAATGTGTAAAAACACTGTGTACAAATCATTAGGAACACAGCTCTTTCCATGACAGACTGACCAGGTGAATCCAGGTGAAAGCTATGATCCCTTATTGATGTCACCTGTTAAATCCACTTCAGTGTAGATAATCAGTGTAGATAAAGGGAAGGAGACAGGTTAAATAAGGATTTTTAAGCCTTGAGACAATTGAGACATGGGCTCATTAACTGGCCTGATAAAACTGGGGCACTTGCCCTGCCCATTCAGAGGGTGAATGGGCAAGACAAAAGATTTAAGTGCCTTTGAACGAGGTATGGTAGTACGTGCCAGGCAACTCAGTTTGAGTGTGTCAAGAACTGCAATGCTGCTGGTTTTTCATAGTTTCAGTTTCCCATGTGTATCAAGAATAATCCAGCCAACTTGACACATCTATGGAAAGCACTGGAGTCTCCATGGCCAGCATTGCTGTGGAACGCTTTCGACACTTTGTAGTTCATGCCCTGACCAATTGAGGTTGTTCTGAGGGAAGAAGGGGGTGCAACTCAATATTAGGAAGGTGTTCCTAATGTTTTGTACACTCAGTGTACCATATTCAGTGTAAAATGTTAGATTTGTAAATAGTTGTAACATTTTTGCTCCCTGTTTATGGCTTTTCTGAAATGCCATCATAAAAGTTTCCTGAGATTGAATGAGTAATAGAATGCATGAATTAGTTAGAGCTTATAGAGCGTAAAATCTCAAACTCACCTTTGTGTAATGAAATACCCAGCCCATGTTTGAAACAGAATAGCAACAATCCAAGGGGTTATTTTCTAAAGAGAGGTACCAAGAGACAAATCCAAAACAACAGTACCTGTAGTTCAAGTTGGATGCCCTTCATCTTGTAATGTGAAATAATACCTTGTACGTTTACTTTATTCTAATATATGCGATTTCAATATTATTATTTGAAATAATGGTAGTGCTTCTTTTTGGGCCATTCTTTTACATTATCCATTGAGTGTAAGAAGCACATGACATTTCATTTTAAATCCTACATCTTGCTTTAGGAATTGCTTGTTCTAATGAATATTACAATTATTATTTATGCTGGTATTATGTTTTTATGCGCTGTTAACAGGTTTCATTTACCATGTTGAAAACTTGACTGTTATTATTGTTTTGGTATTTTGTGTTCTCAGTAAGTGTTGCCAACAGAACAAAACAACCTGTAAATACTAGCAGAAACAAAACCTTAGCGATGTGATGACTAATGAATTTCTCTCACACTAAATAAATCGGTATTATTTCTGCTTTTGTAAAAGTCTGTCTCTACAAATGTTTTTATACTGGCTGGCTTGCGAAAGGTAAGATGACATTGGACAACTGAATTACAAATGTACCATAAACGCTACTTGCCAATGTGAATTGTTTTCTTATTTTCCTCACATTACTAGGGCTGGGCGATGCAACAACAGCAGTTATGCACAGCTCCCAGTGACTCATTCATTGTTCCATACACTTAACAAAAGCAATTTAAACTAATGGATAATGGCTAATTCAGTTAGGGTGAGTACGATTACAGAATATTGAAAACCATGGCAGCCCTCATCCATGAGCTCTAGGCACAGAACCCTTTTGCTGGACACTGTGGCTCATTGCACAGACTACTATACAGCACACAGCACCGTACAGACAACACTGAACCCCACTATGGTCCACTGTTCTGACTGGTCCCACTACATACACTTCAGCAGTTCAAATCATGTGTGTATATACCCATGTCCTTGCTTGTGTGTGATTGTGTGTGTGTGTTGCGGGTTAAGCCTGACTCTAATTCCCTCTATTTAATCGGCTGTGTGATACTTTGGTAAGACAAAGAGAGGCATTGAGAGGGAGCAGGGGGAGGAGGGAAACGGGCAATGAGGGAGCCATACCCATAACTGCCTGGCCTGTAGCTTCACTGGGATACAAAGGGACTCTCATACTGGCTGCACAGTCTCTGGACCCCCACCCATCCCCAAACTCCCCTCCCTGCTCAGGTTGGGAATGTAATGGGATTAAAACCTTCCAAAACTTGAGAGATAGAGATGTGGGCAAAATTCTTGTATGATGGAGGTAAAGACGGAGGATGCAGGTGATTCAAATAGTGTAGTTTCGTGGAATAGGTACAAACATTGACAGAAGATGCCAAGCAGAGGTGAACGGGGGGACAAAAGAACACAGGAGGGTGAGAGGGAAGTGTAGGCCCAGGGCAGAGGACAGACATTATGCACGCACACCATCATCAGTGGATCTACCCTAGTGATGCCCCCTTTTCTGTGGTTGAGGAAATGGTCATGTGAAGATGTTGAAAGGAATATGAAAGGAATGCCATGCCATCCTCAGGCAGCCAGTCTTCCAAATTCGTTGCGCCCCAAAAAAACAAGCAAAAAAACTAAAAAGATACAGCCACTGCCATTCCCCATTGTGGACTTGTTGAATCAAGCAAAATATAGCTAAGAACTTAAATGTGGAGCGGCCTACATAACATTTGCCTGGTGCACCATCATGTCCACTGCGCTCTCGTTTAGTTTCACAGGATGGTTGAACGAGGCTAAAAGAAACTACAAGGCACTGTTTGACTAAGGCAGAGAAGTTCTATTTTCTTCCTGCTTGACAAGGACATATCCCTCATTCTCTTTCCAACAGCTTTCCTTCTTTCTACTCCAGCCTGTAGTAGAATGTAGGCCCACTAAGGACTAGAGTAAAACTAGACTGGGGTGTCACGGTCACTTACACCAAATCTGCTAATTGGGCAAGGCTCCCTCTCTGGCACCCTCTCCCAACTTGGGTAGGTTTCGTTGCCTCAGTAACAACCCATTTCCACTAAAACAATGAACTGACTGTGCTTGTCTGTTTGAGTGTATGTAGATAGAACAAGTGAGAGCCATGCCAGTTTCAGTATCTGTCCATTATTGGGAGGTATGTGTAGAACTTTCATAGAAAGAGCTGTTCGACTGTGGAAGTCAAACTGGAGAAAACACACCGATTCTGTTGGGTTGTGATTTGGGGTGCTGGGTTGGATAGGTCTTTTATTTGTACGAAGTGTAAAATTCAGAGGAACTAGGAGCAAGAGCTTCGTACGGTACAGAGTAAACGACAACTGACGCAGTAAAATCCAGCGCAAAACTCATTCCTTCAGTCTATAATTGTGTTTGGGTCAACGTCAGTGTGACTCAGTACTTCAGCCAGCCTCTAAGAAAAACATATGAAGTTGATAAATAAAGAAATATGTCTTAGAAATCTTAGTTCTTGGGAGGATAATTTAAAGCAGTTTTGCTCAGAGTTGAAATTGTTTCAGCAAGTTATTCACTCAAAATAATTTGTGAGTTGCCCCATTTGTAACAGATATTTAATTACATATGGAAACGTGTGCAAGTCGTTTTTTTTGCTCTAAACTTGAACAAAAACAGTCACGCATTGAGACCTACAATAAATAAGTCAATTGTGTTGGTAAGAAAAATAATACTTAAGTACTTTTTTACAAAACAATTTAATCACAACAATAAAACAAAGAGCTCTTTCAAAGCAACTGCTCATCCCCATGACAAAACCACTCATAATCACAATTTTTCTTAACACAAAGTAAACGTAGACATGAGTTACAATTCCCCCTTGTGAATGTACATAGTAACATCAAATCACCACTACTTTCACTTCATAGAGTGTCTATGCTCCAATGCCTTCACTCTCAAGGTTGCCTGTTGGCCCAGTGCAGGGGTGATTGATGCTATAGCAAAGGACCAGTATCTATGCAGGCTTATGTTCCAGCCAAGCAGTAACAGACAAGATTCGACTAATAAATGAATCATAGTCTTAAATAGAACCTGATTAGTTGAATTAGGTGTGTTAATGCTTTGCTTGAACAAAAGCTTGCACTCACACAAGCCTAGTGGGTTGCGAGGTGGTCTGGCCCTGCCTCTGGCAGTCCTGTTTGGTCTGGCTCAGTCTGTGATGATGAGCTCATCACAGCCCCAATCTTCATAACTGCCATCAGGAAGGTACCGCCGGATGATGATGGGAATCTTCCTGCACCTGTAATGGTCACAGAAAAAACAATCATACACTGAAGAGTAACAGATACTCTCCAAGTATCAAACTGTATAGACGCCTTCCATCATAAACTAGAAAAAAAACTATGATATTAAGCATAGCTTACTTTAGCTCTTTCATAGCAATTTGCAGAGGGTCTGTCTCTCCCTCCAGCTCCACCATGACTGGGGCACACATCCTATATCAGAGAAAAGGTATGAATAGTGACAGAGACATGTCAGAGATATCAGACTTACTCAGCAGGATACCCGTCACCAACTAAACCTGCAGTTTACACCTGAGGTAGAGAATATGGCAAGAGCACAAGGTGAGTGGTACCTGTAGTAGTGGCAAAAAAATATAATCTGTTGTAATACGCTGGGAACGTGGAGTCCAAGTTGGAGATTTATCCTTTGTGTCCACTGCTGTAATTTGTTCCCCTCGTTGTACATCTTTTCAGCCATGCT
The DNA here is from genome assembly GCA_023634145.1 of Thymallus thymallus. Taxonomy (NCBI): domain Eukaryota; kingdom Metazoa; phylum Chordata; class Actinopteri; order Salmoniformes; family Salmonidae; genus Thymallus; species Thymallus thymallus. The sequence goes on from CM042397.1 coordinate 23,614,311, forward strand.
GTACGGTGCAATGTTGTGATTCACGTTGGCTTTGGAAATGTTTTAACAAAACATCTCGCTTTATCTTCGTATTTGATCGTTTAGGATGCAGTCAGTTGTCACGTGTATTATGGTTGTCTTTTTAGCTAGTTGAGTCCTAGTTTCTCTGTTTCTATACTGATATTCACCTTTAGACAAATTGTCTTGAGTAAAGGCAAGACATGGATGGAATCATACATATGCATTACAGCCATGTAAGAGATAAAGTTAATCTCAATCGTATTTTAATTCACTTCCTAAATGCTCATTTGAGAAACCCATAGATGGTATACTAGCTCCCAGCTAACAGGCTGTACACACGCTATTTTTAATAGACTGTATTTACAGGGACTCAAGGGCAGAAAGACATTTCTGGAAAGAAGTGAGAGTTTCACTTTCCTAGCGTATTGCAACACTGCTGCAGTGTACTTACGCTATCTGGAGGGCGCGTGTTCCCAGCACCCTGGCCCTCTCATATTTGGTCATGTATTGGGTTGTGATCCTCTTCTGGTTGGCCTGTGACCCCTCCCCTGCAGGCAGGATCTTCACATTCTCCTGGTCCTCCTAGTAACAGGTCAGGACAACAAGTAACAGACAAAGAGAGCAAAGAGGAGGAAGAGGGTGGGAGAATGGATTGATTATAGTCAAATAAAAAGCAACAGATGAATGACAGATCACAAGAGATTACGAAATAAATATGTCCAGATACAATGACGCTTACCATATACAGTCGTGTCCAAAAGTTTTGAAAATGACAAGTATTGGTCTCCACAAAGTTTGCTGCTTCAGTGTTCTTAGATCTTTATGTCAGTAGTTACTATGGTACACTGAAGTATAATTACAAGCATTCCATAAGTGTCAAAGGCTTTCATTGACAATAATATTCAGTTTATGCAAAGAGTCAATATTTGCAGTGTTGACCCTTCTTTTTCAAGACCTCTGCAATCCGCCCTGACATGCTGTCAATTAACTTCTGGGCCACATCCTGACTGATGGCAGGCCATTCTTGCATAATCAATACTTGGAGTTTGTCAGATGTTGTGGGTTTTTGTTTGTCCACCCACCTCTTGAGGATCGACCACAAGTTCAATGGGATTAAGGTCTGGGGAGTTTCCTGGCCATGGACCCAAAATGTTGATGTTTTGTTCCCCGAGCCACTTAGTTATCACTTTTGCCTTATGGCAAGGTGCTCCATCATGCTGGAAAAGGCATTGGTCGTCACCAAACTGTTCTTGGATCGAAGATGTGTTGGTACCATTCTTTATTCATGGCTGTGTTCTTAGGCAAAATTGTGAGTGAGCCCACACTACTACCTCATCCCCATATTTATTTTCGTTATTTTCACAAACCTTGCACTCCAGTATCTCTATTTGAACATCATAATTTGCACATCCTTCATTCCTGTGTTAATGATGATAATCTGTAATTTATTTCACCACTATGGTCTATTTATTGTCCTACCTCCTAACCTTACTGCATTTTGCACTACATTTTGCACTCTGTATATAGATTTTCTATTGTGTTTTTGACTATGTTTGTTTACTGTGTAACTCTGCGTTGTTTTTGTCGCACTGCTTTGCTTTGTCTTGGCCAGGTCGCAGTTGCAAATGAGAACTTGTTCTCAACTGACCTACCTGGTTAAATAAAGGTGAAATAAAAAATAAATAAATAAATAAAAAACTCCCTTGGCTGAGAAGCAACCCCACACATGAATGGTCTGAGGATGCTTTACTGTTGGCATGACACAGGACTGATGGTAGCGCTCACCTTGTCTTCTCCGGACAAGGTGTTTTACGGATGGCCCAAACAATCGGAAAGGGGATTCAGAGAAAATGACTCTACTCCAGTCCTCAGCAGTCCAATCCCTGTAACCTTTGCAGAATATCAGTCTGTCCCTGATGTTTTTTTCTGGAGAGAAGTGGCTTCTTTGCTGCCCTTCTTGACACCAGGCCATCCTCCAAAAGTCTTCGCCTCACTGTGCGTGCAGATGCACTCACACCTGCCTGCTGCCATTCCTGAGCAAGCTCTGCACTGGTGGTGCCCCGATCCCGCAGCTGAATCAACTTTAGGAGACGGTCCTGGCGCTTGCTGGACTTTTTTGGGCACCCTGACGCCTTCTTCACAACAATTGAACCTCTCTCCTTGAAGTTCTTGATGAATAAATGGTTGATTTAGGTGCAATCTTACCAGCAGCAATATCCTTGCCTGTGAAGCCCTTTTTGTGCAAAGCAATGATGACGGCACGTGTTTCCTTGCAGGTAACCATGGTTGACAGAAGAACAATGATTTCAAGCACCACCCTACTTTTAAAGCTTCCAGTCTAATATTCTGACTCAATCAGCATGACAGAGTGATCTCCAGCCTTGTCCTCGTCAACACTCTCACCTGTGTTAACGAGACAATCACTGACATGATGGCAGCTGGTCCTTTTGTGGCAGGGCTAAAATGCAGTGGAAATGTTTTTGGGGGATTAAGTTCATTTTCATGGCAAAGTGGGACTTTGCAATTCATCTGATCACTTCATGACATTCTGGAGTATATGCAAATTGCCATAATCAACACTGAGGCAGCAAACTTTGTGAAGACCAATACTTGTCATTCCCAAAACTTTTGGCCACGACTGTATAACGTTAACTAGATAACAAGAACAAATAGGTGGCAAACTTACATCTTCAACGTTTTCCAGGTCATCCAATCCCTCATCCTCTTCAGCGTCATCAAAGTCGCCATCATCAAAACTGCAGACGTGACAAGAGGAGTAATGTGTAAAGAATACTACACGAACAAGTTAACTGTGGAGCTTGGAGGCAACGTGAGCTAACTGAGCCACTTAAATTGGTTAAGTACAATAATGTGTGTCGCATGTCTTTTTAGACTCTCAACGTGGGAACCTTGCAACGTGAGAACATGAAACGTCCCCACGATGAGTCTGAAAAGACATGCGACACACATTATGGCACTTAACCAATTTAGCTCACGTTTTTTTTAGGTAGCAATATTATATGTACATACTCTCCTTCGTTGTCGGACATGTTCGCTTTCTTTAGTGTGTTAAAAACCGAGTGTTTTCAAAGATAACAAATTTCAAGACGTCAACAGTTTCATATCATTCCTTTAATAGACTTCCGGTCGCGTGGTGCGTCGACTTAATTGGTACACTAACAACTGAACCATAGTATATGGTTCCGCAGAGCGACTCATCACATGAACGAGATGTTTTTGCAACGTTTTAAAACTTCACTTCATTAGGTACACCTTGCTAGTACCGGGTTGGACCCCATTTGCCTTCAGAACTGCCTTAATTCTTCGTGACAGATTCATATCATATGGTCCATATTGACATTAAGGCATCACGCAGTTGCTGCAGATTTGTCGGCTGCACATCCATGATGCGAATATCCCGTTCAACCACATCCCAAAGGTGCTCTATTGGATTGAGATCTGGTGACTGTGGAGGCCATTTGAGTACAGTGAACTCATTGTCATATTCAGGAAACCAGTTTGAGATTGTGTGAGCTTTGTGACATGGTGCGCTATCCTGCTGGAAGTAGCTATTAGAAGAAGGGTACACTGTGGTCATAAAGGGATGGACATGGTCAGTAACATTTAAACAATGCTCAATTGGTACTAAGGGGCCCAAAGTGTGCCAAGAAAATATCCCCAAGAATATTACACCACCACCAGCCTGAACCTTTGATACAAGGCAGGATGGATCCATACTTTCATGTTGTTTATGCCAAATTCTGACCCTACCATCTGATTGTCGCCCAGGCACCCAGTGTGGTCTTCTGCTGCCGTAGGCCATCTACTTCAAGGTTCGACATATCGTGCGTTCAGAGATTTTCTTCTGCATACCTTGGTTGTAACGAGTGGTTATTTGAGTTACTGTTGCCTTTTTATCAGCTCGAACCAGTCTGGCCATTCTCCTATGACCTCTGCCATCAACAAGGCATTTTCGCCCAGAGAACTGACGCTCACTGGAAATGTTCTCATTTTTCATACCATTCACTGTAAACCCTAGAGATGGTTGTGCAGGAAAGTCCCAGTAGATCAGCACTTTCTGAAATACTCAAACCAGCCCGTCTGGCACCAACAACCATGCCACGTTCAAAGTCCCTTAAAATCACCTTCCTTCTCCATTCTGATGCTTGGTTTGAACTTCAGTAGATCATCTTCTTCCTCTGTGATTTACGGCAGTTGGCATCCAACTTCAACGGTGCATTACCGCCACCAACTAGACTGGAGTACAACTCCCTTATACTTTGCTTATAAAATAAAACAGGTAATAAAGATATACCCTACCATCTAACACTACACTCACTAATTTCAAAATTAAATAAACTTAACACCACCCTACTCCACTAATTAAATCTATGTATTCCTACATCATGCCATCATCCTGAAAGGATAGGACATCACCACTTAACACCCCCTGTAACTCTTCTGATGTCATATCTCGCACACCCAAATACCTCTCTGCAGCTGCCACCACAACCTCAATTCTCTTTGACTTATGTTCCATTCCTGCAGTACAGTTGATAACCATTGCTATAAATGCTACAAATCCAATCTCTTTTTGGCCAATCCCTCTGTACTGGTATACATCTACTACTCTCACCACTCCTCCCTCTTGACCCATCTTCCTCTACTTTATTCACTGCCTCAGCATATGACAACTTCTGCACTACTCTAACCCTGGAAACCTCAACCTGCTTCTCTCGCACGGGACATTTCTGATCCCAAGCCTCATGGGCACCCCTACAATTAACACATTCCACTTCTTTCCCCAATGCTTCACATTCCTTTGTCTCATGTCCTTCTGCACACTTCTCACACCTAGGAACCTCCCTCCTTCACACTGCTGCCACATGCCCATAAGCTTGACACCTGTAACATCGTAATATATTCGGCACATAAGCTCGTACAGGATAAATTATATATCCTAACTTCACTTTGTCCGGCAAAGACTAAACTTCAAAACTCAAAAGAACAGACAATGACTCTTCTGTTTCCCCACTCTCGCCACCCTGACTGCGTCGCATCAAACGACGAGCATCACATACACCTGGAATCTTTCCCTTCAGCTGGTCAACTTTTATATTTAATGCTACCCCAGTTATCGCTAATTTCATTACAAAAAATATTTCCTAGCCTACTAGCAGCGTTGCTCTACTCTCGTCTCCACTCTCCCAACTGCAAAAACCTTGCTCATTTCCGCTTTGTCGTTCCAGATCGTCTTGACCATGTCTACGTGCCTAAATTAATTGAGTTGCTGCCACGTGATTGGCTGATTAGATTTGTGCGATAACGAGCAATTGAAAAGTACCTAATGAAGTGTCCGGTGAGTGTATATTTAGGCTTATGTTTCCAAATGTATTATACTGGCTAAAGATGTATTTTCAGATAGTATAATGTACTTTTGAGCATGATAAAATACCTATCACCAAGAAGTGGTTTATTCCCACGTTGGCAAGACATAAATAACAAAGATCTGTGAATCTCATTCTCACAAAGACCATGTCTAATAAATTTGTACAGGCAATAGGAAGCATTGCCACAATCTGGAGTAGCAAAGACCCTGTTTAGCCTGTACTATTTTCTTGAAATATACATTAGGAATGTGTATTAGGTACATTTGAAAAAACACATTAAAAGGACATTTAAAATCTAAACATTATCAAAAGATTATGATCATAAAAATGCATTCTGTTCATACAAAGTACAATATTTTATTTAAAATATTTTAACAAAGTTGAACTGCAAAAATAAATGTTCCAAGGAATCATCTTTCATCCCATTAATGAATGATTCTACGCAGCAACTCATAGTAGGCTGACTGAGGCTTTACTGAATGCAGGAGCAAGCACATCTTATCCAAAAAGTGTAGTGCAATGGGATAGTTCTTTTTACTTGGGAAGAAAATCCATATACTCTGCATCAGAGGCTTCTCTTCATTCTTATCCACTTATCCACAGTCCAAGAGTCCCCATCTCTTACCTGTATCTTCATTAATTTCTTTGTACAATTATGAGGCATTCCATTGTGGCTCAATATGTATTTAGTGTCATTGTCTGTACGTTTGTTTATACCATGTGTAACTCTGTTGTTTTAAAGACAAATTGTTTTATCTTGGCCAGGTCGCAGTTGTAAATGAGAACTAGTTCCCAACTGGCCTAACTGGTTAAATAAAGGTGACAATACGTCAAACTTTGAAGCAGATGGCCTATTTGTTCCTTCCTTATAGAGTGAGCCCGACTCCAACTCAGTTCTTCTTTTGAGAGCCTTTGCTGTTAGAGTCTTTATGACTCAGCATCTTCAGCACCTTCATCGGCTTGAACTTTGCTCTTAACGTCTTCAGGTCTTTCCCATACTCTTTTTTAAAATCTGAGGATGGAGAAATAGTGATACCATGGTCAAATTCTGAGAAATTAAAGAGTCTGAGGTGGAAACGGAACGAAAGACAGTGTGAACAGACACAGGAAAACAGGAAAGACAACAACACAATTAACCCTCTTGGAAAATACTTTCCCCTCACCTTTCTTCTTGATCATGGAAAACAGCACACCTTCTTTTTCCCTGAAAAATACAAACCATTGGTAGGTATGAGCAACAGCATCAATTATCTTCTTTATGAAATTTGTCTGAATCAATGGCCCTCAGTATTCATCTATGAGTTTTTCATGCACCTTTGCCTGTCCTGATCCAAGCTGTTGATGATGTGGTTCCTCTGTTCAATGATGGTGACAAGCTCCTCCATCAACTGCTGGTCCCTACTACGGTCATCCTTACTCCACTCACACTCTGGGGGGATGATGATGGAGGAGAGACAAACAATTAGATTAGTCAAAGAACAACACATAACACATTATGAATAATAGCAGACTGATAATTGTTGAGGAGTAGCAGATCATTGAGGATGGGTTGTGTGAAGACTGGCCACACCTGGTTTGTTGAGGAGACATCTCAGTTCATATTCCACGTCTGCCTGTCTCTCCTCTAAATACTGTTGCTTGACCCTTGGAGTGCATAAACAAACACATCAGGTCCATAAATATTTAACTTACAACACACACACTTATGTCTGAGACAGCGTCCATATGTTGGGAATGATAAAAGAAGCAGAGATAATAAAGATGTTATGAAGGTGCTGTCTTGCTGTGAAATAATTTCAGGTCAGTGCACTTACATGTATACCAGCTCTGCGTCCCTGCGCACAAGCATGTGTTTCTCATGTATTAGAGTAAACCAGTCCACCAACATGTCCTCCTCTTTCTGGTCTGAAACAAACAGGTGGACGACACTAGTCTTATCAATAACAATTAATCTCTCACAACAACACTTTATATGATAACCTGAAGAATTAATTGGATGTTAATAATAAGTACAATACATTACAGTTACAAAAAATAATATTGGATTGCTGTGTACACTACAGACACTCACCATTCTTGCAGTCTCTCAAGCTTCTCTCCATCTCCACCCCTCTCAGTTCCAGCCTGTCCACTCGTTTCTCCAGCTCCCCCAGCTCCACCTGCAGCTCCACCACTGGGACATAGTTGTCTGTCTGCACCTGAGGAGACATGAATGTGTACTAGGGGACTGTTCTGATTTGAAGAAAACACTGGATAATGGGTTAATTTCGTTACACTGAGATATCCTCGCACCTTCCTCTTGATGAGGGGGAAGCCATGTCCAGGGGCAGGCTTGGATTTGGGAAACTCAGAGGGGGAGACTTTACGATTGAAAGGGTTCTCCTTACACACCTGCTAAATTGGAGATTGAAGACATTTCTGTGAAATGCACAATTGTAATATTCAAGCACACACAGTACAATCAGCTATCTTGACTAGGCTACAACCTACAGTATGGGGAAGATGTTGTTATAGATAGATAGTTATGCAGGAATGTTAAACATGTTCGAAAATAGTTTCCGTCTGAAACTCACTTAACCTGATATCTTTGCATAATATTTATGTGTTGTGTAATACAAGCGTATAAGTTCTGTATTTTGGGCAGGTTAAGCTGTGACATAGATATCAGTGGAGACTAAAGAGTTGCATTTTACCTTACCTTACTGTGAGAGGGGGTGGGCACCTGGCCAGAGTCACTCACTTCAGACACACTAGGGAGCGATGGGGGTATGAGCAGAGAGGGACTGGCTGCCGCTCCATTGGTTGACAAGGTTGGTGGGGGTTGGCTTTGAGTACAGGTGGAACTAAAACTAGTGGAGATTGCTGGCACAGACACACTCTTGGGCAAAGAGAGGCTCTGGGCTATATCTGATTTGCCAAGAGCACTTGGTGCTCCAGTTACACTGCATATGCCATCAGCTCCAGCTAAATTAGACACACTAAGTGAACCGGCAGAAGCTTCAGAAACACCATATGAACTAGCTTCAGTTAAATTAGATATGTTAGGTACACTAACTGCTCCAACTAAACCTCCTAACCCACCAGCTCCAGCTATACCAGAAACACCAAGTGAACTGGCTTCTTCAGCTAGATTAGATACATCAAGTGAACTAGCAGCCTCAGCCAAGTAAGATGAACTTGTGGTTGAACTAGCTGCTTTGGACAAGTTGGTTGATTCTCTAACTCCAGCATCTGTTAAATTACATACATCAAGTGCGCCAGCTGCTTCAGCCATGTTAGCTATCCAACCAACATCAGCTGACTCAGATATACCAATTGAACCAGCTTCTTCAACTAAATTAGATACAGGAAGTGAGCATCCTGCTTCAGCTAAACTGTCTACCTTTGGTGCATTAGAAATGTCAGGTAAATTTACTCTGTCATCTGCTCCAGCAAGATTAGACTTGTTAACTTCTCTGGATGTGTCTTCTAAATTAGCTTGGCAATGTGAGCTGGCTGCTTCAGCTAACTGACTGCTACCACACCATGTCTGGCTGGTTACCATTGAGGGCTGTGCTTGGCCTTCAGCACATCTCATTGTGTCCTCTTCCCCTGTGTAATCATCATCAGCCTCCTCAAAGGGGTTGGGAGGGGGTTCTCTCGCTCTGTACCAACTCCCTCTAAGGGAGGGTATAGAGCCTGAGTGTGGGGGCTTGGGCATAGTAGGGGGTGGGGCAGGGGGGAGCTTGGGCCAGGGCCCTGGCTGAACAAGTTCCAGCCACGGTGGGTCTTTGGGTTTACGGGGCCCACTGGGTTGGCCAAACCTGATGTCAAAAGTTAAATAAATAAATAGGAATTAATTGGACAATTCTACTCAAAGTTACATAATGTGTTATGTCTGATGAACAAACTCACCTGCGAGAAGGATTGGGTAAAGTTTTACTATCAACTGGGTAACCTGCAGAGAGAGGGAGACGGACAGAAAAACATTTAGTGGATATGTTTCAAATGAGGAGGAGATGGGGAGTCTACACAGAATTGAGTGTACTTAAATACTCTGATAACAGCGACATATTCTTCATAAAATCGTAAAGTGAGGTCAAAATTGAGAAGGTGGAGTGGGTAGAAAGTCTTACTCACCAGAAACAGGGAAGCCGTCCATGGCTTTAGGTGGACGGGTTCTGGGAGCAGGACGAGGAGGGGTGGAGTCTAACACCCGTCTGGGTGCAGGAATTGGCCGTCCAGGGGTTCCAGAAGCCAAATCGCTGTCTGGTGTTAGAGTGAGCCCACAGGGATCTGGGTTCTTTGTTTCTGTTGTTTGAATGGGCCGTGTCCCTGCTTCATCAAGCTTTCCCTCTTCTACAATGGGCTTTGGAGGACGGGGTGGCCTTGGCTTCTTGAGTGTGTCTTGCCTCGTCTTTCTCTCACCTCCCTCCGTCTGTGTTTCTCCTCTTCCACAAATAACTGTCTCACCTGAGTCTGTTTTTCCAATAAAATGAGGGAGATCGGGGTTGTCTGTAAGTCCACCCTGAGATAGTGTCACCTCCTGCTCATCTAATTTGTGCAGATTCTCTGTTGATCCAGTTTGTTTACTGTAGTCGGGGTGGGCATTTTGACTGGCTGTCAAGTGGTGGGTGCAGACCAAGGAGCCAACTTCACTCCCCTCTTTGTAAGACCCTGGTAAGAGAGTGCTGCTGCATACACTACACCTGAAAGAGAAACACAGGATGACATGAGAGGGACACAAATCACAGATTATATTTCACTTTCTGCAGATAAGGATAAGCTAGTGTTGCCTTCTGAGCAATGCTGTTACCTGAAGCAGCTGCGGTGGTAGAGTTTTCCCTCAGTGAGATGTCTCTGCACCAGGTAGACGTGCTTCGTGCAGGAGGCACAAATGCTGCATGGCCTGCCTCTGACAGATCGCTCCTCTGTCCTTGACTGTTGAGCAGGGCAGGTCAGCCAAAGGCAACAGTAAAGAATTTGTAAAGAAAGAGGAGATTGAGATAATATCAACTCTGTTCACAAAGTTATCTAAGTAATTTTTTTTAAACGATTCAAATAAAAATGCCTTTATAACAACTTTATTACATTACCTTGGATGGCTCCAAACCTCCAGGAGAGTCAGGTTGTGTATTGGAGTGACTGGAGCACTCTGCGACACATGGCGTCTTCAAACTGGCTGGACTGGCTGTTTAGTAAAGATGCACATTTTTAATATACACACATTTGACAAACAAAGACAGGTGGAACCAACCAAGAATGTGTTGTTTTCCCAATTTGACTATGACACAATTAGCCACACACCATGAGACTTCTTGTTGAAGCAGTGGTAGTAATGGGAGAGGTAAGTGATGACGCTTAGGCGGTCTGGCACCTCTGTGGACACCATGTCCTTAGCATCCAGCAATACAGGGATGCCCAGCTTTGACTGTGCAATCTCAAATGCCTGGTAGGAGACAGGGAGCAATATGAACATAAACATGCGTTGAGACAGTAAGCCATGCATGCAGGTTAAACACCATTACATAAAACTCACCAGATGGTTGTTTTCATAAACATTATCTTTGGAGAGGGAGTTGAAGTCTCTGGAACAAAAGCAGAATAGTACTATTTGAGAAAAATGATGGGCCATCACAGTGGAGGGAAGGAGGGATTGGGTATTTTATTTGTGGCTACTCTTCCTGGGGTCCACACAAAACATGAAACATTACATAATACAGAACATTAATAGACAAGAACAGCTCAAGGACAGAACTACATAAATGTAAAACGTCACACACAGCCTACATAACAATACATACACACAAAATATCTACAGTTGAAGTCGGAAGTTTACATACACCTTAGCCAAATACATTTAAACTCAGTTTTCACAATTCCTGACATTTAATCCTAGTAAAAATTCCCTGTCTTAGGTCAGTTAGGATCACCACTTTATTTTAAGAATGTGAAATGTCAGAATAATAGTAGAGAGAATGATTTATTTCAGCTTTTATTTCTTTCATCACATTCACAGTGGGTCAGAAGTTTACATACACTCAATTAGTGTTTGGTAGCATTGGCTTTAAATTTTTACGTTTCGGGTATCCTTCCACAAGCTTCCCACAATAAGTTGTGTTAATTTTGGCCCATTCCTCCTGACAGAACTGGTGTAACTGAGTCAGGTTTGTAGGCCTCCTTGCTCGCACACACTTTTTCAGTTCTGCCCACAAATGTTCTATAGGATTGAGGTCAGGGCTTTGCGATGACCACTCCAATACCTTGACTTTGTTGTCCTTAAGCCATTTTGCCACATCTTTGGAAGTATGCTTGGGGTCATTGTCCATTTGGAAGACCCATTTGCGACCAAGCTTTAACTTCCTGAATGATGTCTTGAGATGTTGCTTCAATATATTCACATAATTTTCCTTCCTCATGATGCCATCTAATTTGTGAAGTGCACCAGTCCCTCCTGCAGCAAAGCACCCCCACAACATGATGCTGCCACCACCGTGCTTCACGGTTGGGATGGTGTTCTTCGGCTTGCAAGCCTCCCCCTTTTTCCTCCAAACATAACAATGGTCATTATAACAATGGTCATTATGGTCATTACAGTTCTATTTTTGTTTCATCAGACAAGAGGACATTTCTCCAAAAAGTACGATCTGGCTTTTTTATGGCGGTTTTGGAGCAGTGGCTTCTTCCTTGCTGAGTGGCCTTTCAGGTTATGTCGATATAGGACTCGTTTTACTGTGGATATAGATACTTTTGTACCTGTTTCCTCCAGCATCTTCACAAGGTCCTTTGTCCGTGTTCTGGGATTGATTTGCACTTTTCGCACCAAAGTACGTTCATCTCTGTACAGATTAACGTGGTACCTTCAGGGGTTTGGAAATTGCTCCCAAGGTTGAACCAGACTTGTGGAGGTCTACAATTGGATGATTTCTTTTGATTTTTCCATGATGTCGAGCAAAGAGACACTGAGTTTGAAGTTAGGCCTTGAAATACATCCACAGGTACACCTCCAATTGATTCAAATTATGTCAATTAGCCTAACAGAAGCTTCTAAAGCATTACATCATTTTATGGAATGTTCCAAGCTGTTTAAAGGCACAGTCAACTTAGTGTATGTAAACTTCTGACCCACTGGAATTATGATATAGTGAAATATAAGTTAAATAATCTATCTGTAAACAATTGTTGGAAGAATTACCTGTGTCATGTACAAAGTAGATGTCCTAACCGACATGCCAAAACTATTGTTTGTTAACATGAAATCTGTGGAGTGGTTGAAAAATGAGTTTTATTGACTTCAACCTAAGTGTATGTAAACTTCCGACTTCAACTGTAAGTCAAATAGACTAGAGGCTACCTAATACTGTACATTTTCTTGAATTTGTTCTGTATTTGGGGACTGTGGCATGTCTGGTGGGGTAAGTGTGTGTGTCAGTGCTGTGTGTAAGTCTACTATGCAAACAATTTGGAATTTTCATTACAATGTTTCTTATAAATACAAGAAGTGTCTCTCCTCTTCATTTAGCCAAGAGAGACTGGCATGCATCGTATTGATATTAGCCCTCTGACTACAGTTTAGAGCAAGCCGTACCGCTCTGTTCTGGGCCAGGTGCAGAACATCTCTTTATCATGGACAGACCTCTCCCCATCTTCACATCCATTGAATCAACATGTTTTTACCATGACAGTTTACAATCCAAGGTAACACCAAGTAATCCAGTCTCCTCAACTTGCTCAACAGCCACATTATTCATTATAAGATTCAGCTGAGGTCTAGAACTTAAGGAGTGATTTGTACCAGATACAATGCTCTTAGTTTTAGAGATGTTCAGGACTAGTTTATTACTGGACAACCATTCTAAAACTGACTGCAAATCTCTGTTTAGGGTTCCAGTGATTCCACTAGCTGCGGTTGCTGACGTATGTAGGGTTCAATCCTCAGCATACATAGACACACAGGCTTTGTTTAATGCCAACAGGCTTTGTTTAATGCCAGTGATAGGTCATTAGTACAAATATTTTAAAAGTAGAGGGCCAAGAGACCTGCCCTGCGGTATACCACACTTTACATGTTTAACATTAGAGACTTTTCCATTAAAGAATGGAGGGGGGAGAGGGAAGCATAGAGAGAGCGGAAGATTAAGGTTTATTAACTTGGAGCTTAGGCCATGCTGTTGTTCCGTGTGTCAGGACAGACAAATCCAAGGTGACACGATTTAGGTCCTTGCTACAGCTACAGATTAGAGAGCTTGCCAACAAGCTCTGGATCAGCCTAAGAACAGGCAAGAACTGAGTCTGACTGTGCGTCCTATAGGCCTACTGTCAACAATGTACTCACATACAACACACACAGCTACAGGTGTAGGATTGTGTGGGAGAATGGGTGACAGTGATGCCCCACAGTAGTAGAGAGGATGGGGAAGCTCACAGGAGAGTTCACATTCCTATTCTAATTTATTTGATATACTTACATCAAATCAGGTCGGTGTTTGTGGATTATGGCACAAAACGCCAGTCCATCTCTGAATGAAGAAGACATGTTCCTTATCTCCACATTGGGGTAATTTTCGCATTTTATACGACACCATTCTTGTAAAGCTTTCAATGACCCCATGATAGAATTTCATACTCCCATGTTAAATTGAGAAAGTCAACAACCACTTCAACCTCAACCTGTCAGATCCTGGAACTTCAATGCTATGTTGCACATCCACTAGCTACGTTAGCTTGTTGGCTATATTTGTCGACCAATTCAAACAAATTCAACATTGTTTTTACTGATAAAACCTGTGTGCCTTGACTTGTAACTTGCTTCCAATGTGTCCCCCCAAAATTCTCTCAGCGATGTAGATCCTTAAAAATAACCAGCAACGTCCACTTTCTCTGGTTGATTTGCTGTGCAATGTTGCCACAACAACAAATCTCTTCACTGAAGTCTTTTTTCGTTCGAATCACTTTTGGGTTACAATTTCATTAGGGTGTTACTTTGTTTCGCGCTCGTGGCTTTCCGAGATAATGTACTACCACGAAGAGTTGATCACACAGAATAAACACCAAAACAAACCCGTTACTGTACCACACGGTAACTGTACTGTATTTACACACATGTACAGCAGTACACATTTGTGCCGCTAGAGGGTAGACAAAACAGGTAGAAATCTGAAACGGGTTGCACTGTCTGCACAGGTTGACAATAAACAACTACAGTATGATCGAGAAGGTACATTAGAAAGTATGATAACCTTTTTTTATGTGTTATATATTCTTATGGGCCAGTGCCAGCTGTCATTGCGTTCGTCATCCATCCATCACTGTTGAAGAGGAGGTCTCAAATGTGTTCCTCGCGAGACTCTTTCATGGTAAAGAATTCCCGTAGTGATGACGGCGACGCCTGACACGGAGAGTTTGGAGTCACGTATCAGTAAGTATTTTTGAAGTTATTTAGGCTGTAGAGAGAGCGATTGAAGCATGTATTCTTGGATAATAACCGTGTCGCAGTCGACCGAGATGACAGTTTAAGCGAAATCAAGGCGCAAACTGGGCGGGACTAACTAGCTAGCTGTTTGGCTAGTCATCTGTAAAGCTAACGTGAGCTAGCTAGCTTCCCAGAACCATCTAGTCTAGAGAGAATACATCAAACTCTTGCTAGATACGGGAACCAGCAAGCCACCTATGGTCAAGTTATATCCTACCAGTGACTATAAGCGTAGCTATGTGACAGTGTGCTGTCAAATGCAGGACGCCTATCTCACTCTGTCAGTGGGAGAACTAGAGTTGGAGTCCCTTGCAAAGTCGTGTCCAAAGTACTGCAGTACATCTAAAGTACTTGCTTTTATATGTTTTAAAACAGTTCTTCAACATAGTTGATTGATTTTAATCATCATTTTTTACAATTCCCAGAATTAAACATGGATATGTGTCACAGACTATCGAACAAATATTCAGATTAACCTTTGCTACCCCCTTTCCCAATAACCTTAATTATCCCATTAGACAAGGCCACAAACCCACTAAACAGAGACACAGATTGGGACAGCATCCAGGCCTTCTGTGACCAGCTCAACAATGATTTGGAGGGGTATGTGAATGTCTCATAACATGTACAAGTCTTTTCACTGCTCAGGAGTAGTACATGCATGTTACTTAAAGCTGCAATATGTAACTTTTTGGGCTACTGACCAAATTCACATAGGAATGTGTGTTATAGATCTGTCATTCTCTTTGAAAGCAAGTCTAAGAAGCGGTAGATTTGTTCTATGTGCTTCATTTCTATGCTTACCATTCTTAATTTTTGTACACTTTCATACAGCTGAAAATACAATTTGTCATTATTGAAAATATATTTCACAGCGGTTTAGATGGTACAATGATTCTCTACACTATACATTGCTTGTTTTGCCACATACATTGAAATTAGGCTGAGTGATTCCTGCATATTGCACCTTTTTAAGATTTCTGACACTGACCCTGTGCTGACATCTGTGTCATTCAATTAAAAAACATGGTGTTGTCTAGAGTAGAGGGAGATGCAGATAGATGGTAGATAGATCTGCTGCCAACTTCAGCCCCATCAAACTCTTTATGTAACATTTCAGACCCCAACTGGCCACCAGGCTACTGGCTCACAAGATCCAGTCACCCCAGGAGTGGGAGGCCATGCAGGCTCTCGTGGTGAGTTGAGGGATGGCAATTGACAGCCTTCTGTCTAGTGTGTCTGTGCCTACATTCATATTGAAGGAATGAATTGTGTGACTATCTTGTGATGTGTGTACAACCAGGTGCTGGAGATGTGCATGAAGAGCTGTGGGGAAAGGTTCCACAGTGAGGTGGCCAAGTTTCACTTCCTCAACGAGCTCATCAAAGTGGTCTCTCCAAAGGTAATGATTGTCTCTGTCTGTGCCTTTCACTGAGCAAGTACGTTAAGATTGGATAAGCGCTATCACTCAGCATGTGCCTGCTCTCTCCCTCAGTACCTCGGGACCCGGGCTCCAGAGCCAGTGAAGAAGAAGGTGTTAGAGCTCATCTATAGTTGGACAATGGGGCTGCCTGACGAGGCAAAGATCGCTGATGCCTACCAGATGCTTAAAGAACAGGGTTAGTTGTTGCTATGATAGTGATGGACACACTGTTGTTGTTTAGGTAATTGTTAATGTTATGCTTACCTTGTTTGTTTTTTAACCAGGCATTGTCAAACAGGACCCAGTTCTTCCAGCTGACAAACTCCTCCGGCTTCCACCTCCCAGACCAAAAAATGCCATATTTGAGGATGAGGAGAAGTCAAAGGTAAGGAATTGTTAAACAGAAACATAAAGCTATTTTTTTTTCAAATTTTGCATTACAAATGTGATTCACCATGCATTCTCCACTACATTTACCACTCCTCTCCCTAACTTTAATTCTGTTTCTTCCTCCTCCCTGGTGTCTTGGTAGACACTGGCTCGCCTGTTGAACAGCACTCACCCTGAGGACCTGAAAGCAGCCAACAAACTGATCAAGGAAATGGTGCAGGAGGTACCGTCTCTTTTCTCAAGCTCACGTAAATATATGAATAAAGTAGATATATAGGCTGTTTATTTTACAGTAATAGAGACATGCACATCACATCGCTCAGTATGAACTGTATTATCTGGTCTATGTGTGTTTAGTATGGGAGAGAAAGTGAATGCCCAAGTGCTTTAGTACTATACTGTCGTGTAAGGGGACTGAGTGAGCATCACTAGCTGAGTGAGAAAGTGGGTGATCTGCCCTGAGGGGTTGTCTCCTTGTCAGAATCATTCAATGCTTTCATGACTCTGTCCTTAGTTTAGGGACAAAGGATACTTTTCTTCCCTCTTATCTGTCCTTGGTTTCTTCTTCCTGGCGTGTGTGTGTGTGTGTGTGTGTGTGTGTCTCAGGACCAGAAGCGGGCGGAGAAGGTGTCCAGGCGTGTGAACGCCATCCAGGAGGTGAATGAGAGTGTCAGCCTACTGACTCAGCTGCTGGAGGACTATGACAGGACCACCAACCCACAGAGCAATGCAGAGCTCATTCAGGTCTGTCACTGAACACCCAGTGGGCCACCATACACAAGCAACACCATGCAATGACAAACCACAGAGACACCTCCCACACTGCCATAACAGCATGCAGGTACAGACTTTTGATAGTGTTTATTTGTGTGTTTAGGACTTGTACCAGCGCTGTGAGAAGATGAGACCCACATTGTTCAGACTGGCCAGTGATACAGAGGACAATGATGAGGCTCTGGGTGAGGTTTCAGACACTCCTCATTGTAGGACTCGGGAATGTGTATAAGTGTAGGGTACATAGAGATAAGAATATGTGGGTGACGATGTACAGTATATAACAATGGTTTCTCTGTGTGTGTCTCTGTGTGTGTGTGTGTGTGTGTGTGTGTGTGCGTGTGTGTGCAGCGGAGATCCTCCAGGCCAACGACAGTCTGACTCAGGTCATCAACCTGTACAGGCAGCAGGTGAAGGGTGAGGTGGTGAACGTGGACAATTCAGCTAATACACTAAGGCTCACAGGTGCGCAGCAATGGGTCAAGGAGAAATACATCCATAGAGACGATCGGGTCACTTGACAGAAGCTTCGTAGGAGTGGAGTGGAGTATATGATTACATGCATGGGCTAAAGTTGAGCTCATTCTAGAATTCCTCTCACTGTACGCTTATCTCTTACAGGAAGTAGTACGGCGCTGCTTGATCTATCAGGATTGGACACGTCACCTCCTTCCTACCCAGAATTCCCCACTCCAACAGACAGCCTAAATGCTCCCTCTCAGGAGATGGGCATCAGTCTCCTTGACGATGAGCTAATGTCACTAGGTAAGGGCAGACAGCATATTACATTGTTTTCCAAGACCTCTGCTACTTCCATGATGTGTGTGTTAATTGTGGGTCACTTTGTGCCCATCTTTCTTTTCTCTCGGCTGATGTAAAAAGGGCTTTATAAATACATTTCATTGATTAATTGGCTTTCCCAGGTTTGAGTGAGGGGACTCACACCTCCAACCCGGCCTCCCAGCCTGAGGACTCTACCGCCTGGGACTCTTTCCAGGTGAGGGGGAGAACTGAGCACTTCACACAGGGAGACATGATGCGAGACTATGCATAATATTCACAGTTAACTTGGGCAGGTTCATGCTTATACCTCCAAAACAACAAGTGTAATGTCTTTGTGTCTTACACATGGTGTCGCTTTCTTTACAACAGTCCTCCGACAGTGTGGATATCCCTGATATCCCAGCAGCGCCCAGTGTACTACTGAGTCCAGATCCGCCCCCCTACACCCAGCCTCTTTCCACTGGAGCCACGTCTGGATGTTCAGCCTTAGATGAGTTGGATCTGCTGGGGAAGACGCTGCTGCAGCAGTCCCTACCTCCAGAGGGCCTGCAGGTCAAATGGTAATCAACCCTTCACCATGGGATGGTTTTATGCTGCAGGAGATGTTTGTGTCAAGTATCTGTGTTAGTCTGACAGTTATGTTGCTGCTTAGTACAGTATTGATGGACCACTGTATTCATTATAATTTAAAAAGTCACTTCAAGTGCTGTAGAAGCTAAACAATATATGAAGAATCATGAGGCGCTGACCATGCCAACTTGTTATAACAACATGACAAACACCCGTTGAACAACCTTTGATTTAGTACCCATATCTATTTTCAGGGACAAGCAAATGTTCAAACCTACTCTACGAGATCTCCAGAACAAATCTGGAACTAATCCAAGTCCTATCCCGGCCTTCTCCCCTGAGCACCCGGTGGCTCTCCTAGGTGATAGGTTGTTGGACACCTCTCCTGTTCACACAGTCATTCCCCCTATAGAAATGACCCTGACAGATGTTTTTGTGCCACTTGAGTCCATTAAGCCCAGTAAGTATCTTTTAATATTTATAGTATATACTTGCTATGCTAATAGTCCATCACATTTTAAACTTGCTTTTTGTTGTATCCAGGCAGCCTGTTGCCTGTGACGGTGTTTGACTGCCACAGTTTGCGGGTGCTCTTCCACTTCGCACGTGACTCTCCTCCCCCTCTTCCTGATGTGCTGGTGGTGATCATCTCCATGCTCTCCTCTGCCCCGGTTTCAGTCAGCAACATCCTCTTCCAGTCCTCTGTCCCTGATGTAAGACATCTTCTCTCTTAATCTGCCCTTTTCACCTTCAGTTTCCTTGTCAGTGTAGGGTTGACATCATGACCTCTGTTGTAGACAATGAGAGTGAAGCTACAGCCTCCATCAGGAACAGAGCTTCCAGCCTTCAACCCCATCCTCCCACCTGCTGCCATCACACAGATCCTGCTGCTGGCCAATCCTCACAAGGTACCAGACTGTATAAGCACTAATTGAAAGCCTGTTATATACCCCGGTGGCATCCCCAACATTAACATGTATTGTAATTATAAACTAGAAAGCCAAATAGAATTCTGCAACAATTATTCAACCCTGAATTCGCTTCTTTCCAGGAGAAGGTGCAGTTGCAATACAGGCTAACCTTCACGCTAGGAGAAGAACACCATGATGAAAGTGGAGTTGTAGAACAGTTTCCACCTTCAGACACATGGGGCAATCTTTAACATTCAACAGATTGACAAGATTTGGCTCTGCTATGAGTGTTTGCATACCACACTCAGACACTGCATAAACCTTGCTTTTTAATCAGGCTTCTATATTTCTATTGATTTACCTTGCTTAGCCAATGAACTGTGTGCCCTTTATGCTTTGGAGTAATGTCCTCTGTGCATCTTTACAGAACTTTCTTGCTGTGTTGCAGCCATGTCTTGTTTTTAAGTTACTATGAAGGAAAGACAACCTATTTGTTTACTTTCATGATCCGGGAGACATGCAATGAACCCTTTTGGGAGGTTTTGGGAAAGTCTCAATTGTTTTTATATAGCTGTAGACTGTCCTGTTCAATGCCCTACTGAATTACTGTTGACGTTCCCAGGTTTGATTACTGTGATAATTAAGGAGCACTCTTCCTCTCCTGCACGGAGAATGATTTGCCTGATTCCTTTCCCTGTAAAACTACTAATTCTAACACTGAAGTCCTATTTAATCTGCCATTTGTGCCTATTTTAAGGTTTGTTTTCACTATATCAAGTCCATTTGGATGGTTTGTCGGTTTTACCGGTTACTGGTTTGATCCATAAAGCTTTTCAGACATTGCATATGTAAATGAGTTTGGGTATGAGTCTTTTACTCCTCGCAGCTTCATAGATTACCTGTTCCAGGAAGAAGTCTGTTTTAGAGAAAGATGAATGTATGTCAAGTTGTCTTGCTGAATCACTACTTCCTCAAAGGCTTGAGTCTCCCAAGCACGTTCTACTGGGGATCTCCAACACAACTATGTAAATGTTGGAACTTCTGTTATGTACATTTTCAAAGAGAGTAATATAATTTATTGGTTTAAACTGTTTTTTGTCATGAATTAAGATGTAGGAGTCTGACAACTGAATCTTAACCAAGCTCATTCACACAATGGTAGTTAAGAGCAGTAGTTAAAGCACAATCAATAATACCTCACCTAGTAGAGTACAGAAACATGTTAAGACACCTTCAAATATTCGAAAGCTTTATTGAAACCTGAAACAAAACCAGACAGTAAAAAAAGGTGATTTTACAGGTCAGTCTTGTCTACATACTAGAATGGACAGAGAAGCAGCTAAGCACAAACCTATACATCCCCACACTAGGAAGAAACAAGCATGTGTGACATGTTTACAGAGTTCACTAGAGAAACAAATGAAATGATATGCTCCAGCTACTGAGGGATTGAGTGATCCCACAACAGAAATGTAATCAACATAAAAATAAACATGTAACCTACATAAATATATAAAAGGTTTGAATGAACAAACTAAAGTTGAATATATTTTTATAAGTCTAGGAATAACAACCTAATGACAGGAAATGTCTATCCATATTTCAAAATGCATTACTGGAACTGAATTACTAATCACCTTTCTCAGAGAAATTCTAAATGGGAAAATAATCACTTATGTACAAACTAAAGCTGAATAACCAAAAGCGTAACCTCAATGAGCTGAGGAACAAGTTGCTACAGTTTCTCTACACCTAAAAACAAAACACTAGGTCACTGAAGCAACTCATTCAAAGCTCACTATACTAAGCCGTGTTGTACAATAATTAAATAACCTTACGTTTGAGGACAATATGCAGAAAAAATTACTAACCAGACTTAACTGTTGACCGCACTGGATATGCATTTTGTGGGGAAAAAAAACATGAAACAAACTAATTAGATGGCACTTCAATGAAAGTACACAATTTAATTTTCATCTGCAAATTTATAAGTATTACATTTCAGCAGATGTATTCCACATTTAACTGTCTTCTAACTACTCAAAGGACAATCTGCATTTGTACAGCTAGCTTTCAAACTGTTTGTTAGCCAGGCAAGTTAATTATTGGAATGTTGATGAATGCCCACAACAAATCGGCAGACTTTATTTTTGACGCTCACCAATCTACCAAACACCTCTGGATTTATGTCAGCTAAAGCCAAGATTTTGGGCAAAGTACTCCAGAATCTCCAAACCTGACAATCTAAATCCTTACACAATTGACTTTTCTGGTTGATGTTGGATTGTATGCATGTGTGGTGAGGGCTATCCACAGCTTTACTTCCTCTGAGAGGTTGGAGGTGG
Organism: Thymallus thymallus; assembly: GCA_023634145.1. Lineage (NCBI taxonomy): Eukaryota > Metazoa > Chordata > Actinopteri > Salmoniformes > Salmonidae > Thymallus > Thymallus thymallus. The sequence goes on from CM042397.1 coordinate 23,636,348, forward strand.
TGGGGGAGCAAACTGGAAGGGCGAGTGCCCCATTAATCCCATCATGGGCTTAGCTGGGGTAAACTTCTGGGCCATGAGGGGCTGCGGCCCTGAGGGGGCTGACTGGACCTGTTGACTAAACCAAACTTCCCCGCTGACTTCTCCTGCCCACCATTGCTGCTACCGGACTTGTACTGGCTGCTCCCGCTCTGGTACTGGTCGTAGGAGGAGCTGGAGTTGGAGCCATAGCTGCGGCTGTCCCTGTAGGAAGAGGATGACCTGTCCCCGGTGCGGCTGCTCCCTCCACCTCTGCTGTCGCGGCTGAAGCTGCTGCTCCCCCGGCTGTCCATGGTGCCCCCGCCCACAGTGCGCATGCGCTGGTTGCACTCATCCTGATACATCAGGTTGGCGTTGGATCCGTTGCCATGGAAACGTGACCTACCTCCTGCATTCCAAAGAGATGAGAAGAGGAAGTCAGAGTTATAAAATGCTGCAAATACCGGTACACACCAAAAAAAAACTAGCTTGCTCAAAGTACAATGAAGAAACCTCAAGTCATCAGCCCACTGTCAATCATATCAAAAAGATCTAGAGGGGCAACTCTTTCCCTCCAGACATTTCCCCTAAAAGGCACTCCCTCATTCTCTCACCTCCACGGCCTGTGTTGACCAGTTGCAGCAGTTTGGCGTTTATGGCCTGCCGGGACTCCTCTAGCACACGGATGAGCTCACGGGCCTGACGAAGGTTGCCCGGGGTAAAGAACGTGTAGGCCGTACCCTTGTTGGTGCTACGAGCCGTACGGCCGATACGATGGATGTAGTCCTCAGAGGAGTTGGGGTAGTCATAGTTGATGACATTTGACATCCTCCACATCTTGTGTTAGGAGTTGAGTGGGGTTGAGAGGGTTAGTCAATGGGGAGGGAGAAGAGACAAGGACAATTTGGGAAAAGCAACATTGATTGATAGAAACATTCCACAACAATACATATGACACCTGTGGAAAGGTCAGGGAGAGTTCATTTATTCCTATTTTAAGATGTTTGTTTTGTGCACCAAGCAAAACTAGAAATGTACTTGGTACAGACAATACCCATAAGACACAGATCAAACTCAAACCTCACTTACCGGTCTAGTGAAGGCTGAATAATCTACATAATGCAGAAAAATAACTCTTACTTACCCCAAAATAACTACAATACTGTCATTATTATGTGTTAACCAATGCATTATGTTCCTCGAGAAATGCAATGGGCTCCTCAGTCTTCCAGCCACTCTATATTTCAAATGAATCCAATGCTTTTGGTCAAGCACTGAATCTACCGCTTCTTCTTGATAAAAATGTTACTGTAACTGACAACCAATACCAGATTCATAGCCAGATAGACTAAATAATTAAAATAGGGTTTGAACATCCCCATTTTGAGTAGGGCTGAAACGGGCAAATAAATCTGTATCCATTGACAAAACGGGCAAAGGATAAGATTTCTTTAAAGGGTTGAATTTAGTTCGATTTTTTTAAAGTCTGTTTCTCATTACAGTTGACCATAGGGCTCTGAAAACACTGCTATGGGTTAAAAATGTCAAATTTTTCTTACAGATCGATGAGGTGGATGGGAACAGGGAAGGGGGGGTGAGGTACTTACCCCGTATTAGAGATTACTTACAAAGTTAGCGCCCTCTGTCCCCCCTCACCAGTCCTGGGAGGTCTGTAGGAGAGTAAGGAGGACAACATGGGTCCTCCTCCTCTCCCATCACTCCTCCACACATCCCTCCCAACTGGAGTGGCAGAGTCAGAACCCAGGCTGGACTGGGTCTGACACCACACCCTCGCTCTGCAACTTCACGTCTCCCTTGCTTCTTTCAGCCTGGGAGAGATTGAGGTTGTTCATCAGGGGCATAAACAGGGGAAATTGGGCTACTGTTCCTGTACTGTTGGGTACTTCAATGTGACTTCAGGGGTCAAAACATGAACTTACTGTAACTACCTGTATGGTAAGCATCCTCTCCCGTTTCTAGCGAATACCTGATGTTTAATTCTAGTTCGGGGGATATTTTCTGGGGTTGTTGTTGAGATTATCCAAGGTCTTTGGTAGAAATCTGTTCAGGAGAGACCCAGGGAAGTCGCCCGGGGTCCTTCCCAGACTGGCAGCGTGTCCAGGAGCCCAGGGGTTCAAGTGCAGTAAAAAGAAACAGACACTTGGGTGGCGATGTGGAGGTTTTGGGGAGCTAAAATACTCAACATAAAGGGACTTTGCCAGGGAACATGAGCATTTGTAGAGGGGGTTATATACCGATTTAGTCAGGACATGGATTCTGACTGGGGTTTGCTGAGCGGGGGTAGAACATTTCCATTTTTCCTGAATAATTTATACAGGTCTGACTTGTCTTTGCATCATGCACACAAATAGTATTTCGATATTTGAAGTAAAGAGATGAAAGCATGAAAGATTGGGTAAGAAGGCCAAAGGATCACATGACCAAGGTCAGAATAAGCATATGGCGAGGTAGAAAAAGAAAGTATCTCTAAACAGTGGACTATGAACGGGTAAATGGACAGTGTAGAGAGGCTCCTTCAGGCCAGGACTCCTGCCAGCCAGGACCAGACATGACGCCCGCAGAGGGAGAGGCCGGCACAGCCAGTGGTGGGGATGGGGGTGTCAGGCTGCATAGGGGGCTGCAGGGGCAGTTTAGAGGGGAGCCTCCAGCATAGCAACCCACGCTCGGCCTGCCACCTTTTCCTGTCTTCTTGTAACGCACCACTGTGTGTGTGTGTGTGTGTGTGTATATATATAAATACTGTATTCTAGAATTACTTTAAGAATGTTTCTGGCAAACTACTTATCAATTAATTGATCTCCAATGATGCCAAACCTCATTTAGCATCTTCAAAGATGTGTAACTAAGGCTTGCTTAGCATTAGTGTCATTTAAGAAATATTACTACATGTGGTGCGTTACAGTTGCAGGCTGATGGCATAGCTTGAGGGAGGCCGCCCCCCTTTTGGCCCTCTAAGCTGACCTCCCCGCCCCAGTTTAAAATTTGGAATCCCAGCAGCACCCCTCCCCCCTCTGTCGTCCAGGCAGTCAGTTTGCTGGAAGGGGGAGTTTTTTTGAGGGCTCTGTTCTGGGTTTTCGGAGATGGCTTTGTCTGGGATTGGTAAATCAGGCCTCCTCTCCCCTGTGTTTCTCTCCGCAACTCAGGCTCGATTAGTCATGCCTAGGTCCGGCTGCAGGCTCCTGTGCGCTTCTAGTGCCGGAAGAGAGACGTGGAAACAAAACAAAATTTGGTTAAAAAAATGTATTGCTATAAGGGTGCATCACTCTCCATACCCCTTATTTTAAGTTCATACTTCACACACTGTCAAAAAGTAGCTCAAATTACTATATGTTTTTAGATGTACTCAATGGTTGTATTTTTCTAGCCCTGTTATTCAAGGGACCTGGCATAACACAAAGGAAAATCAGATCAAGAAATAAGGCATACTTCCTAAATACATACTCTGGAAATAGTACTGATGACAAGAAAGCCACACTTCATATTAAACTAAGTGGCAGTATTTTACCCCCCTTCATATTAAACCAAACCAGTATTTTACCCCCCTTCATATTAAACCAAACCAGTATTTTACCCCCCTTCATATTAAACCAAACCAGTATTTTACCCCCCTTCATATTAAACCAAACCAGTATTTTACCCCCCTTCATATTAAACCAAACCAGTATTTTACCCCCCTTCATATTAAACCAAACCAGTATTTTACCCCCCTTCATATTAAACCAAACCAGTATTTGACCCCCCTTCATATTAAACCAAACCAGTATTTTACCCCCCTTCATATTAAACCAAACCAGTATTTTACCCCCCTTCATATTAAACCAAACCAGTATTTTACCCCCCTTTATATTAAACCAAACCAGTATTTGACCCCCCTTTTCGATCTGTTCTCATCGCTGCAACTCCCCAATGGGCTCGGGAGAGAAGAAGGTGGAGTCATGCGCCCTCCGAAACATGACCCACCTAACCGCGCTACATAACACCTGCCAGTTTAACCCGGAAGCCAGCCGCACCAATGTGTCAGAGGAAACACCGTTCAACTGGCAACCGGGTTCAGCCCGCAGGCACCCAGCCCGCCACAAGGTGTCCCTAGAGCGCGATGAGTCAAGTAAAGCCCCACCAGCCAAACCCTCCCCTAACCCGGACAACGCCGGGTCACGGGTCTGTAGTAACGCCTCTAGCACTGAATGTGAAGCAGTGCCTTAGACCACTGTGCCACTCGGGAGGCCCTTACTCACAGAAATCTGCTTCAATGTGTTTTGTGGAGGCCATTTCATGAATTCAATAATTCTAGAAACGTCTTGGGATTCTTACATGCAGTTGGGATAGTATACTGTACATCTAATCACCATTAGGTGTCCTACTCAATATGTATGTGTTTGTATTCATGCCGAGGGACTGTGCTTTTATTCTGAGCACACAGTACATACCCAAACCACGTGAGGCCACATCAGTAGCAATAAGAATAGGAGCCTTGCCACTACGGAACTCTATAGAAGGAGAGGGGAAATGCCAAGAGAGATCAGCTGACGACAACAACCAATACCAATTAGCCCTATACTAGCCCATATAATACTCATAATAAACCATGTCTTACCAGTCAGCACCCAGTCTCTCTCTGGCTGAGTCTTGTCACCATGGATACACATCGCTGGCCACCTGAGAATCAAACCAACCTGTCAGCCTGATGATCAAAGAACTTGGAATTGTTATGAAGTAGTACAACGCCATGACCATAAGTATTTTATATTCAATGGCATCAATTAATTATTCCCAGAGTGTCTGTGCGTTCCTTTCCCTCGCTCACCCATCGCGTCTCATTCTGCGGGTCAGATCATCGCAGCGTTTCTTGGTCTCCACAAAGATGATGGTCTTGTTCTCCTTCTCAGCCATGATCTCCTCCATCAGCTGGAGCAGCCTGGGGAGAAGGTGAGTGAAAATGTTAGCCAATGAAAGCTCTTTGGAGAGTTAGTTAGATCGGTCTACGACCAAGCATCATCAGTTTGCATCAACACAGTCCCGTTCACTAATGCAGATGTTCCAGTAGAGTTGAGTGAACAAGTATTAGCCTCACTTGTTGCCCTTCTCGTTCTCCGTGCACACATCCACAATCTGCAGGATGTTGTGGTTGGCGCTCAGCTCCAGGGCTCCCACGTTGATCTGGACATAGTCCTTCAGGAAGTCCTCTGCTAGCTGCCGCACGTCCTTGGGCCAGGTGGCACTCCACATCAGCGTCTGTCTGTCAGGCTGGGATGAGAGCAGCATTAGAAACTCTTGATAAAAAAATGTAAGCACACTTTGCAGTAGCTAGAAGCAGTAGCAGCTGTTTTATTATAGTATAGCATTATTATAGTGTACACTGAGTGTACAAAACATTAGGAACACCATCCTAATATTGAGTTGCATCCCTTTTGCCTTCAGAACAGCCTCGTTGGGGCATGGACTACAAGGTGTCGGACGCGTTCCACAGGGACTCTAATGCTTCCCACAGTTGTTTCAAGTTGTCTGGATGTCCTTTGGGTGGTGGATCATTCTTGCGCACCTTGCCTGACACCTACTTCCATAACCCATTCAAAGGCACTTAAATCTTTTGCCTTAAATCTATTCACCCTCTGAATAGCACACATACACAATCCATGTCTCAAGGCTTAAAAATCCTTCTTTGACCTATCTCCTCCCCTTCATCTACACTGATTACAGTGAATAGTGACATCAATAAGGGATCATAGCTTTCACCTGGTCGGTCAGTCTGTCATGGAAAGTGTACATGGTCTTAGGTAGGCCTGAAATGTGTCAATGTGTAACTAATGCATGGGAAAGAGACAAGTTAATAACAGCTGTAAAAGTAGGGTTACTTTGCTTTTGAGTGACCCTACTCACTCTAATCTGGTCAACAATCTTCCGGATCTGTGGTTCAAAGCCCATGTCCAGCATCCTGTCAGCCTCGTCCAGCACCAAGTAGGTGCAGCGCCGTAGCTTCGTCTTCCCTGCCTCCAGGAAGTCAATGAGACGACCCGGGGTGGCGATGCAGATCTCAACACCTGGGAGAGAGAGAGCAGGGTAGGTTTGTCTGGTTTGGACAGACATGCGTAATGGAAGAGAGTATGGAGTATCTTCAGCGTATAGGTCATATCATGGTAACTAATATGACCTGACAAAAATGTGAATACTGGAGGTGGTATAGGAGAAGTACTGTAACGTGTGTAGGCCTTTTTCCAGAGGAGCCTCCTTACCTCTTTCCAGGTCACGGATCTGGGGTCCCTTGGGCGCTCCTCCGTAGACACAGGTGCTCTTGATGCGGGATGACTTGCCGTATTCATGCGCCACCTGCTGAACCTGCTGGGCCAGCTCTCGAGTCGGTGCCAGAACCAAACACTGCAGAGACAGGACAGCGATAGAAAGAAATTGCTGATATTCATACACATGAACAATTATAGGAAACACATGGCGTAAGATTAATCCAGAATGGTTTACTTACGATTGGTCCGTCTCGTCTTTCTATGTAGGGCTGGTGGTTAATGTGCACAATGGCAGGCAGGAGATACTGAAGAGATACAACAACTAGAGGATAAACACCCCACATCAAGCAGGAGAGATTAATAAAAGAGTAGAGTCCGACCGATATATAATTTCACCAATATATATAAATTCCACTATAAACGATATTCAATGAATAGGATGAAAAAAGGCAATCGCATGCTTATCGGAACACTTGTGGACATTCTCATGATGTGTCATTACTGTCACAATGTAAAAAATCAAAATTTGCAGAATATTTCTTACACAATTGCTCTTTTGGATGGCCATTTCTAAAAAGTCAGTGTGGAACATTTTCACATTCATTTCTCCACCGTAAAACAGTATATCTGCAGGTGTAGCATATTGCTAAGTTTTGTACCCCTCCAAAAAATCTGAACCCGTATCGGACCCCCAAAAAGACATGTCAGTCGGGCTCTTGAAGGAAGACAAGATAACTGAGGATATTGTATGGCAGTCAACATAGGGATATGTGTAAAAATAAAGATGTCTACAGATATGAACAGTGTGCATGCTGCTATTGTTGCTAAGTGTTGCTGTAATTTTGTGTTCATGCGGTTCTGTTCTTGTGGATGTATGATGACGGAGCTGCAGCTGCATCTCACCGATAACGTTTTCCCAGAACCTGTCTGTGCGACGCCCACCATGTCCCTGCCACTCAGGGCCAGAGGGAATCCTTGTGCCTGGATAGCTGTGGGCTCCTTAAAGTTCTGTGAAGTGGATAACAACATCTTATTAGCATAACTAAATAACTATAAATTGCTTAAGGTTAATTGGCCACATTACCTGCCAGAATAGATGTTTCCTAGAAGTGAAAACGATATGCATATTTACAATGAAGCCAGGGCAGTTCAGTTGTAATAAAACCTTTTTGTACTTACGGGGGAAATGGGCCTGGGAGAAGCTAGTGACAGGTTTTGGGCAGCCTGACCCCCTGATAGTGATCTCCTTCTTCCTGTGAAACTCCTCCAAGTCATACTGAAAGACAGAAAACAATATGAGACAATAAGAAAAAAACAACTGTTCACCAATAGTGTCAAGGGTGGCACATCTGGCAACAACAGCAGACTGTCCATAACAGTAGGGCAGTGCTGTTCAATCTTAGTGGAGACCAAGAGTGTGCAGACAACCCAGAACAAATAAACCAGATTCACTAAACACTTGATTAGTTGAATCAGATATCATAGTAGGCCTACTGGACTGTAATAAATGCACACCCTGTGTTTCTCGATTACTGAAACACACTGGTGTGGGGAGATACCTGGCTCATGCGCTGGACATCTGGATGTTCATTGTAAAAGTTCTTCTCAAACTTTGGAAGCTCGTCTAGGTTCCATTTCTTCTTGCGCAAACGCTCTCCTGGGTTCCCAAACTTGTTGTTGGGAGCGGGACCTCTGCTAGACCCAAAACGAGGACTTCTAACAAGATGACAAGCACATAGATTAGTATTTGATTGCTTCAAGCTAGACTCTCTATACACATTTGCCAAGGACAAAAATAATTGTAGGGAACGCATTTTGGCCATTGGTCCCAAAGGGTATGAAGAGGATTACATAGCTAGCTAGATAAGTAGCTGGTATTTATAGATTAATTGCAGCTATCCATCTTTGGTTAGATATTCTTTTAAGCTAAAGTGAATAGAGATGTAGCTAGTTTGCCTGGAAACCCGACGTCTAATTGTATTGAATTCTACATTGGGCAGAAATGTGTGTTTGGATGAGGAAAGTTTCCACTCACCTCTACGAGCCAGCATGTTGAATAAAATTTAATTAAAATACTCTACCGGTTGTTCCTTTTTACAGTAGGAATGCAAGACAATATACAGTGCATTCGGAAAGTATTCAGACCCCTTGATTTTTTACACATTTTGTTACGTTACAGCCTTAATCTAAAATTGATTTTTTTTCCCTCATCAATTTACATACAATAACTCAATGACAAGCAGTTTAGACATGTTTGCTCATTTATACAAAATAAAACAGAAATACCTTATTTACATAAGTATTCAGACCCTTTGCTATGAGACTCGAAATAGAGCTTAGGTGCATCCTGTTTCCATTGACCATCCTTGAGATGTTTCTACAACTTGATTGGAGTCCACCTGTGGTAATTTCAATTGATTGGACATGATTTGGAAAGGCACACGCCTGTCTATATAAGGTCCGACAGTTGACAGTGCATGTCAGAGCAAAATTCAAGCCATGAGGTTGAAGGAATTGTCCGTAGAGCTCCGAGACAGGATTGTGTCGAGGCACAGATCTGGGAAAGGGTACCAAAAAATGTCTGAAGCATTGAAGGTCCCCAAGAACATAGTGGCCTCCATCATTCTTAAATAAAAGACATTTAGAACCACCAAGACTCTTCCTAGTGCTGGGTGCCTGGCCAAACTGAGCAATTGGGGGAGAAGGGGATTGGTCAGCGGTGACCAAGAACCCAATGCTCACTGACAGAGCACCAGAGAGTTTTGGGGGCTCAGAGCGGTCTAAGGCACTGCATCTCAGTGCTAGTGGCGTCACTACAGACCCTGGTTCGATTCCAGGCTGTATCACAATTTGGCCGTGATTGGGAGTCCCATAGGGCGGCGCACAATTGGCCCAGCGTTGTCCGGGTTTGGCCGGGGTAGGCAGTCATTGTAAATAAGAATTTGTTCTTAACTGACTTGCCTAGTTAAATAAAGGTTAAATAAATAAAAAAAACTAAAAGTTCCTCTGTGGAGAGGGAGAACTTTCCAGGAGGACCACCAATCAGGCCTTTATAGTAGTGGCCAGACGGAAGCCACTCCTCAGTAAAAGACACATAACAGCCCGCTTGGAGTTTGCCAAAAGGCACCTGAAGGACTCAGACCATGATTGAACTCTTTGGCCTGAATGCCAAGCGTCACGTCTGGATGAAACCTGGCACCATCCCTACAGAGAAGCATGGTGGTGGCAGCATCATGCTGTGGGGATGTTTTTCAGCGGCAGGGACTGGGAGACTAGTCAGGATCAAGAGAATGATGGACGGAGCAAAGTTCAGAAAAATCCTTGATGAAAACCTGCTCCAGAGCGGACCTCAGACAGCCAAGACAACGCAGGAGTGGCTTCAGGACAAGTCTCTGAATGTCCTTGAGTGGCCCAGCCAGAGCCTGGACTTGAACCCGATCAAACATCTCTGGAAAGACCTGAAAATAGCTGTGCAGCGATGCTCCCCATCCAACCTGACAGCTTGAGAGGATCTGCAGAGAAAAATGGGAGAAACTCCCCAAATACAGGTGTGCCAAGTTTGTAGTGTCATACCGAAGAAGCCTTGAGTCTGTAATCAATGCCAGAGGTGTTAAAGGGGAAAAATAACAATTGAATCTATTTTAGAACAAGGTTTTAACGTAACAAAATGTGGATGCACTGTACCCACAGGAAAGTATAATTAAATCACCATATCAAAACGCATGTAGATGTATCACCTGTAACATGCCCATAACCGTGTATACTTGCGTGGCGTGCATGTATTTTCATATTGTGCCCATGCTTCAGGTGATAGAAATCTGAACGCACTACCAACACTTTGAAAAATTGATTTGATTATGCTTTCCTGTGGATATATTGTCTCACATTCATATCTGCAAAAAGACCAACCGATAAAGTAAGTTAAAATATCAGTGTATTCAACATTCTGGCTTGCAGAGGTCGTAAGAGAAAACGTTCATGATTCTCCTCGACTTAGAATGAATTCATCGCCGTGGTTTCATGCCAATAGCTAACGTTAGCTGCCCAACTTACCCCCTGTCGCGACCGCCCCTCATTTAAAACTCTTTACTTCTACCTAGCTAGTTAGTTGGCTAAATATATATAAAAATGTATATTTATCAGTTGGAACAGGGGCACGTTTTTGCAGGGGCAAGCCTTAGATATTCGCGTTCAACATTAGCATTAGCTATAACATTAGCTATAACAAAAAAGTGAAACTGAGAGTATTGAACGAACGCATACAAAGCGTTATTTCGTCAAATTAACAAGTAGCTAGTTTTGTTTAACTACAAACCAACATAAACAGCTTGTAGCTAAATATATCGTAAACTGCAACCAAAGATGTATGTGCTCTGCAGCGACTGTTGTGTTGTTATTCGCTTGAGCTAGCTATAGTTCTTCTTCTATGGTATTACGGCGGTCCACAAACGTTAGAGGTGCATGCCGCCACCTACTGGATGGGGTGAAAACTGATACGCTTTATCGCAAAATAATAGGGTGAAGGGAAGGGTGAAAAAAATGACTTATAATCATTGACGACCCGTCATTCAGGGCAGGTGTCTGTGAGGACAAGGATCCATTCTCTCAAAATCTCACTTCCACTTGTCCAGAATTCCCTTTATCATCATCGGACGAGGCTAGAACATGGCTGTCTTCACTGCACCTGCCACCGCAGGTAATTCATCCTCATTCTCGCCAGGTTCAATGTCTTAGCTACCGGAGTATGTTTTTTGTTTTTATACTTGACACCAATCTTCCTCACCACACCGCTTCCTTCTTCACTCACCTCTTTTCCGTCTTCCTCGCTGTCCATTTCCACATCTCCAGGCTCTTTCCGCTCCTTCATCCGCTGTTGTAGCAAACTGTTCAAATGGTTCTTGTATCTTGAACTCCATCCTGGGGTTTTTCTAAAGAGGACTATATACTACAACATTTTGGGGTTTCATACTGGGTTTTTGTTCAACAACCTTCCTTGCTGGTGATCATACTAGACCAGCTCCATCTCTACTTGATCTGCTTGGCAAGAAGGACCTTGGTCAGGGAGGTGACCAAAAACCCAATGACCATTCTGACATAACTCCAGAGTTCCATGGCTGAGATAGGAGAACCTGTCAGAAGGACAACTGTCTCTACTGCACTTCACCAATCTGGACTTTATGGGAGAGTGGCCAGACAGAAGCCACTCCTGAGAAAAAGGCAAATGTGATGGAGAGGTCTTGGAGCGGGCAGGCCTTACATGGGAGGAAGAGCAGCTCTGTTTTGTTGAGGTTGAAATTATAAAGTTGATTTTAGATTAATTTAGCTATTTTTAAAAGATTGGCTTGCATGTTATTTTTTTCATGAAATATATTCAAATGCAGTGTCAAAAGATGGTCTATTCTCAACCACAAGGTTGGATAAAAAAAAAAAAAAAGCAATAGCCCTCTGCTATCTCTCTGCCATTCCTCATGCATTCCTCATGCCTTCCTCATGCCCTGCCTTATTCTCCTGTTCATACTTTTCTTTTTTACCCTCCGTATGCCTTTTGTATTGAAAAAAAGGTATACCCATTCCTTATCCTTGTTATGATTTAAAATTTCGCAAAATATGTACTCTGTCCCTCTTTTGCATCTTTACCCAACTCAACTGCTGTCTTTCCCATTAGTTTGGATACTGCATCCTTTGTTCCTTCATCCTATCCCTCCTGTTTCCCCTAACCATAGCCTACCCTCCAGTTTCCCTTCCTCCTCTCCTTTCTGATACTCTGCCCTTTCCCTCTTCCTATAAAATATTGGTCATGTTATGTCGCAAATTGTCAACTGAATTATAATAAGATGAGACATTATTAGGGGGGGGTGGGGTCATACAAGCTTATGACAAGTCTTACAGTGCATTTTAACGCATCATAATGATAAAATGTGTTTAATGAAATGTTTGCCTCTTATACAGTATATACTCAGCAATGTATTTTTGACACAAACTGTAAGTTGATAATGATTCTGATCAATATTATCATCAATGTATTTCCATCTATTGATAGCCTTCCTCCATAGACCCCAGATGCGCGCAACTTTTGGCTGAGAAATCCATCGCCATTTGCGCTCATTCAACATAGCCTAGATTTAAATTTGTATTACTTCTGAACAAAATGCCTTTTTGGGGTTCTCATACGCTTACAATTTGGTTGTGATAACTATGTTGGATGCAGCAGTTGTTACCAAGAATAGTCAAGCTCATTGACATAGGCTGTAGCAAAAGCGAGCCAAAGAGCCATTTTACTGGTTGAAGTTTGTGTTTTTTAATTATAATGCAGTTGATTTGCGATGATGACACACAATATATTAAGCAGGATATTCATACGAGCCTTACAATCAAATTGTAATCCAAAAGTAATGTTAAATGCACTCATAAGCGGCATGTAAATAGAGGCGTCTTTGCTGCCGTTCTGTAAGAACTTCCCCGTGTTCTGACACCAACTTGCACGCATCGCCCTCGCGCGGTAACGTTTGCAAACACAAGAACGGTCTATTGTATCAGGATGCTCAAAATGTATCAGCGCACGAAGCCCGGTGCTTCCCATTACATATAGACATTAAAATACTTACGAAAACAAGAATAGATTCAAATTAATGTATTTTTGACATCCTATTTACCTGTTTTGAGCTTCTCCTCCAGAGATCTGATGGTCATCCTCATGTTCTCCATCTCTGTGTTACAGTACTGGGATAGATTTACAGATGTAGGACCTTAATTTGATCACCCATGTTGCAGGAGAACCTTCATGCAATGCGGTTTAAAAAGGCTTCTAAAGTTTCTAATTTCCACTTTGAAATGTCAGACTTGGTTTTCCTTTTATGAAAAATGTATCTACCCTTACAAAAATATTTCATTTTAAGATCATACATTTGTACATGCAGGTATAGCATCTATCTGTGCTCTCTATCGTTATCTGTACAGCCTAAAGGAGAACTGGCACCTCTGAGCTATGGCTTAACTCATGATATATACATACTTTAAAATGCATCTGTATAGCATACTTAATGCTTGGGGGATCCAATCCAATGCTCTTGGATTGCTTGGATCTTTTCAAAGTTCCCTCTGTTAACAAAAGGCATCAGTTAAATAAACAAGTGTGTATAAAAAGGACAACAATATGAACAACAATCAAGACACCATTGTTATCAGTGGAGGCTGCTGAGAGGAGGGCACCTCATAATAATGGCTGGAATGGAGCAAATGTAATGGCATCAAACACATGGAAACCAAGTGTTTGATGTATTTGATACCATTCCGCTCCAGCCATTATACAATATACAACTTCATCTATAAATAGTGCGGCTCAGTCCTTTGGCACAAAAGTCAGTAAATATCCCACTATCAAAGTATTTCTCCAAGATTTGAATCAACACAGCGGGCATGCTTATCTTATATATCAGTGGCATTATTTCCTGTCATTACATTCTTTGTCTTTCCCTTTTGATTCACAGTAACAAGTTTCTAAGTATCATCTTCTCTGCCTGGTGTCATGGTACAGTATCTTATGTGTTTTCGTTGTAGGTAAGATATCCTAATTTGTTCTCAGTCAACATATTTTCTATCATCGTGTTAAGTTCCACACTTTGGTGAGATAGTGCTTCACAAAGTAGGTGGGGCCGTAGTATAATTTTATCTCTGCATTGGTCTTTTTTATAAAATGTCACTAGCTGCTTTTTGCAGATTTACTGATGATGTCCCCTCTTGCAGGGAATATATGACACATTTAAAAGGTTTGATAAATGTTTTTCCTACAAGGATATAATAGTCTACACAAACTCATAGCTATGAAGAATAGTTTCATAGCAGCCCTACTGTAGTCCAGGGGTTCGCGGCCAGATAAAAAAAAAAAAATGATATACTGTAAATACAGTTGAAGTCGGAAGTTTACATACACTTAGGTTGAAATCATTCAAACTCATTTTTCAACCACCGAACAGATTTCATGTTAACAAACTATAGTTTTAGCAAGTCGGTTAGGACATCTACTTTGTGCATGACACAAGTAATTATTCCAACAATTGTTTACAGACATATTATTTCACTTATAACTCACTATATCACAATTCCAGTGGGTCAGAAGTTTACATACACTAAGTTGACTGTGCCTTTAAACAGCTTGAAAAATTCTAGAAAATTATGTAATGGATTTAGAAGGTTCTGATAGGCTAATTGACATCATCAATTGGAGGTATACCTGTGGATGTATTTCAAGGCCTACCTTCAAACTCAGTGCCTCTTTTCTCGACATCATGGGAAAATCAAAATAAATCAGCCAAGACCTCAGAAAAAAATGTGTAGACTTCCACAAGTCTGGTTCATCATTGGGAGCAATTTCCAAACGCCTGAAGGTACCACGTTCATCTGTACAAACAATAGTACGCAAGTATAAACACCATGGGACCACGCAGCCATCATACCGCTCAGGAAGGAGACTCATTCTGTCTCCTAGAAATTAACGTACTTTGGTGCGAAAAGTGCAAATCAATCCCAGAACAACAGCAAAGGACCTTGTGAAGATGCTGGAGGAAACAGGTACAAAAGTATCTATATCCACAGTAAAATGAGTCCTATATCGACACAACCTGAAAGGCACCTCAGCAAGGAAGAAGCCACTGCTCCAAAACCGCCATAAAAAAGCCAGACTACAGTTTGCAACTGCACATGGGGACAAAAATCATACTTTTTGGAGAAATGTCCTCTGGTCTGATGAAACAGAAATAGAACTGTTTGGCCATAATGACCATTGTTATGTTTGGAGGAAAAAGGGGGATGCTTGCAAGCTGAAGAACACCATCCCAACCATGAAGCACGGGGTTGGCAGCATCATGTTGTGGGGGTGCTTTGCTGCAGGAGGGACTGGTGCACTTCACAAAATAGATGGCATCATGAGGAAGGAAAATTATGTGGATATATTGAAGCAACATCTCAGGAAGGTAAAGCTTGGTCGCAAATGGATCTTCCAAATGGACAATGACCCCAAGCATACTTCCAAAGAGTTGTGGCAAAATGGCTTAAGGACAACAAAGTCAAGGTATTGGAGTGGCCATCACAAAGCCCTGACCTCAATCCTATAGAACATTTGTGGGCAGAACAGAAAAAGCGTGTGCGAGCAAGGAGGCCTACAAACCTGACTCACTTACACCAGTTCTGTCAGGAGGAATGGGCAAAAATTCACCCAACTTATTGTGGGAAGCTTGTGTAAGGCTACCCGAAACATTTGACCCAAGTTAAACAATTTAAAGGCAATGTTACCAAATACTAATTTGAGTGTATGTAAACTTGACACTGGGAATGTGATGAAAGAAATAAAAGCTGAAAGAAATCATTCTCTCTACTATTATTCTGACATTTCACATTCTTAAAATAAAGTTGTGATCCTAACTAACATAAGACAGGGAATTGTTACTAGGATAACATTTCAGGAATTGTGGAAAAACTGAGTTTAAATGTATTTGGCTAAGTCGGAGGTTTACATACACCTTAGCCAAATGAATTTAAACTCAGTTTTTCACAATTCCTGACACAACTCCAACATCATCATCAAGTTTGCTGACGAAAAAACGATGGTAACCCCCTCAGGAGGTTGAAAAAGTTTGGCATGGGCCCTCAGATCCTCAAAAACTGCTCCATTGAGAGCATCTTGATGGGTTGCATCACTGCTTTGTATGGCACCAGCACTGCCCTCAATCGCATGGCGCTACAGAGGGGGGTGCAGACAGCCCACTACATCACTGGGGCTGAGCTCCCTGCCATCCAGGACCTATATAATGAGTGAAACAAACATCCATGACAGACTGGCCAGGTGAATCCAGGATCCCTTATTGATTTAATTTGTTAAATCAGCTTCAATCATTGTGGATGAAGGGGAGGAGACAGGTTAAAGAATGATTTTCAAGCCTTGAGAGATGGATTGTGTATGTGTACCATTCATAAGATAAATGGGTAGGACAAAAGATTTGTGCCTTTGTACGGGGTATGGTAGTAGATGCCAGGCGCACCAGTTTGTGTGTCAAGAACTGTAATGCTGCAGTTTGCCATGTGTATCAAGAATAGTCCACCACCCAAAAGGCATCCAGCCAACTTGACAACTGTGGGAAGCATTGAAGTCAACTTGGGCCATCATCCTTGTGGAATTCTTTAAATACCTAGTAGAGTCCATGAATTTAGGCTGTTCTGTTGGCAAAAGGGGGAAGGTGTGCCTAAATATTAGGAAGGTGTTTTGTAAACTGTATATCAGTGTGAAAGGAAGGCCCGGAAAGACTCTAGCCACCCAAGCCATAGACTGTTCTTTCTGCTTCTGCATGGCACCAACAGGCTCCTGAACAGCTTCTATCCCCAAGACTGCTAAATAAGTAACAAAATGGCTACACAGACACAGCTCTGAATTGGCCATTGTATTTATTAAAGTCTCTATGCACACTCACAATCCAACACACATTTATACTGACTCTACACACACGCACACACAACCTTCATTTATGCTGCTGCTACTCGGTTTATCATACATCCTGATGCCTAGTCACCATATCCCTATACATACAGTATCTACCTATATCACTACAGTATCCCTGCACATTGTAAATATGGTATTGGAACTGACCCTGTATATACTGTAGCTTCTTACTTTCTCATGTTCTTATTTCTATTTCTTGTGTGTTTTTGTTCTACTTTGTTATTTTTAGTACTACATTGATATTGATTATTGCATTGTTGGGTTTAGAGCTTGCAAGAAAGGCATTTCACTGTACTTCTGCAATGTGACAAAACTTGAAACTTGGCCTTATTGGGGTCTAAACAGAACAACTATATTGCCATCATAAATCTCTGAACCAGAATACTGTAGCTTCTCTGTATAGGGAAATGACCAGCTCCTTAAAGTGGTACTTTTAGCTTTTTATACAGCCAACCTAAAAATTAAACACTATATCAATCAATCTCTCCTCTCACTCTGTAGTCACTCAACACACACAAAAGGACCAAATGAAAATACTTTAAAATTGTGTCTGTTGTCTTTTATTTTGCGGTTGTTTGAACACCACAAAGACAAACACTTGCATCATAATCTATAAAGCATAACACCACCAATCTACAAACGAACACAAAAGTATGAAACAAAATAAGGAATATGAGCATCAATAATCATCATTATCACCATCATTATTACCCAATAAACACATTACATTATCTATTTCAACTTTATATACAATATCCTGCCTTTTCAGGAATAATATATTTATTTTAATCAAGACGCAGCATAGAGCGCAGCATTAAAACGAATCAGTTGAGTGTATGTAGCCTATACTCAACATTCAAACCTTTGAGCCTATACTCAACATTCAAACCTTTGAGCCTATACTCAACATTCAAACCTTTGAAATATATTTATTGGACTCTCTTGTTACTGTAGACCAGGTTTTTTTTAACCCAAAGTGGACCTTGGGCATGTGAGAGGTGGGTCGCTAGTTATGAGAATACCTCTATAATTACACACTATTTCTTCTAAATTTGGGTCGTTGGAGGAAGATGTTAGTACGGTCAATTTCTAATTTGGGTTTCGAGATAAAAAAAGTTAAAAAACCCCTGCTGTAGAAAATACACTTCACTCAGGTATTCAAATATACCTCTCAAATTAAAAAGCAATGTGGAGGCTGGTGAGCAGCAACATAGAAACCCTCACAAGGCAAGAAAACAGCCATGATGAAGAGAGCAGGTTTATTCAGACATAACTGAAGTATATTAATGCTGAAGATAGCCAAGCCTTGCCTATGTTTTCAAAGGAAAACTATTTCTGCTCAACAGGCTCCTCCCAGAGGCTGGGATGGAAATCTCTCTGCCTCTTGCCAGCAGGGGGAAGAATTGCTTGGTCCCCATACCCTTGACAACTTCACAACAGAGTTTCTAAACCCAGAGGTGCAACATTGCAAGACTTCCAGGAACGCTTGCGAAACAGACCAGTCTGAGGTTTGAGACGTCAGTGAGAACAGTGAAATTCTTCCTTAGTTGTTTATTTTCTCAATCTAAAGACACAACCTATATTTGAGCCAATGTCTGAAGTAGTTGAACATGTTATTACTACAACATCGTGAAAGTGACAAGCTGACACATTTTCATCCCAAAAACATTATCAAAAGAGAACCTTTGATTTGACGGCCTGCACATGCGCAGTTTGGCAGGATATGACCATTAGACCAATGAGACGGTAAAAACATGCCTGATCTGTGCCGCACATAATGCCCCAATTACGGGATTCTAATCCTGTCTGCTGCGGCCGGGTCCAGCTCTGCTGAGAAGCCCGTTTCTCTTTAATCTGTAATCCGCGTGGGTGATGTCAGTCGCCCACACCAAACCTCTCAACAGCTGTTCCCTCAATACGTCATTAACAACAACAATAACATTCCGGGAGACACCCCGAATGACCCCCAATTATATTACCCTCACTGTACCTTCCTGTTCATGCCAACACACAAACACACATAATAATAATAATAATAATAATAATAATAATAACCTCCCTTCATAATAGATTAGTTTAAATTAGAAGTATACCATCAGGTCAATAAACATAAAAATATACAACTCAGTGATTTAGGGGTCCCTTAGTGTCTTATCTAAGTCACTCTAAAATTTGAATCTTTAGTAAGAGAGGATCCTGCTGACCAAGCGGGATTTCCCTCCATTTGGCAACATTTCAGCAAGAGGCAGAGCTGGCAGGATGGTGAGAGTGGATGAGAAATCATGTCTAATGAAAACAAAATGGAGGACGCTGTATGACTGACAATATTTAAATGGCACTCATGTCAATGGCACGCACGTTGGTGAGTGTTTCTCTGTGTGGTAGGCCTTTGTAGTGCAAACACACAGCCTGAAGAGACCTGGGAATGGTCTATGCACGTGTGTACATATCTGTATTGATCCATATTGGCAGTGGTATGTGGCAATGGACCTCTATGAAGTAGGTTGCTTGTATTGTCAATATAGACTTGAGTATGAGTACTATGTTCATGAATGCAATAAAGTGGATCAGCCAAAGGACTCAAGCCTGTCGATTTGGTACGGCACTATAGTAGAGTCCATAAAGCCCCTCCCCTCTCCACCCCCCAGTAGTACCACCGGTCGGTATGTAGGGGGGCTCAGAACTCATCGTCGGAGCTGAGCAGCACAGTCTTCTCGCTGTCACGGGTGCTGAGGTTGCTGTGGCTGCGGGACACCGCCCCCCCCCCACGCTGCTCTAGGGTGGACTGCTGTGTGTACTGCTGGTAGGCCGGGGAGAAGTTGTGGATGGCATCCTGCACCATGTCTCCGGGGTTCATGGTCTCCTTCAGACTGCTGGAGATGCTCTTCATTGGGGCGCAGCGACCTGCCAGGAGAGGATGGAAATAGATGGAAGAGAGAGGATGAGGGATAATGGAAGGAAGAGTGGAACCATACAGTGAGCAACCTGAATGCCATGAGTAAACAAAATGGAGGTTCACATAAAACTACTGAACCAAAAAGACAGCAACAGGCAGCGGAATTCCTAAGTGCATTGCAGGGGGAGAACTCATGCATACCACATAATAATACATTGATAAAAGCAGAACATACTTTAAAATAATGGCAACACAAATGTATGACAGCACTGAGGATGCTCAAAATAAATTGTTTGTACAAAATTAAACTATATCTCGGAAATAGTTAAAAATAATAGAATAACAAAATATGAGCACATCATAAAAATGGAGTCAACCAGAAAGTACTGTGTCAGGCAGAAGCCAAACACAGCTGAGCTACTAGTAGACCTACCGTACTGTCCATAAACAGGAAATGACCCTTATAGTGCAGCACAAAGAGAGAGGGAGAAAGACAGAGAGGAAAGGAACATAAGAACATATACAAGGATGAATATTGAACAATACAAAAGGAGAAGGGGGGAGAGAACAAAACAGGAGAATAAGAAAGAGATGGAAGATAAATGAGGAAAAAAAGGGATTCAACAAAATAAAAATAGAGTAAAGAACCGAGGGAGTGGAGGAGAGAAAGGGAGAATAAAAGAGAGGAAGAAACATTTAGAGACAGAGAGCAGGTCAGTGGAACAAAGTAACTGAAATAGACTTGAAGAGAAACCATGGACAACCAGAGTGTCCTGAATCCTCACTGAACACAGTTCCAGAAACATAAGCAACTGCATGTGTCGTTTAGTCA
This sequence comes from Thymallus thymallus, assembly GCA_023634145.1. Taxonomy (NCBI): domain Eukaryota; kingdom Metazoa; phylum Chordata; class Actinopteri; order Salmoniformes; family Salmonidae; genus Thymallus; species Thymallus thymallus. Next base: position 23,656,837 of record CM042397.1, read on the forward strand.
GGAATACACACTAATATGCTAGTGATGACTTGATTTCTTTTTACTTAAACAATTACAGTTTTATCTCTAATCTGCATGGATAATCCCTCCCTCTGCATCCTTACCGTAGGAGTCCAGCCTCTTGTCCATGTAGACCTTGTAGGTGAAGGCATGGCGCAGGGCCACAGCGGCAAAGAACATCTCAATGCAGATGATAAAGTTCTGGTAGCCGGCGGCGACCGTGCCCTCCCCCACTGACACTTCGGGAGAGTTGATTTTAGGGATGGCTCCACACTTCTCCAGGATGGCCAGCAGCATACCTTATCCCCCGGGGAGAGAGAAATCGAGGAAGGAGAATCAGAGTACTATCAAATCACATTGTGTGTATTATCTGGGAGAGAGGGTCAACACACTTGGATGCAGCATTATCTATACATTGTGTGTGTGTCTATTCAGAGAGGTTTCCTTACCCTGCCAGAAGGAGAGGAAGATGACAGACTTGACCATGAAGAACTTGAGCATGGGGCTGTAGGGGACCAGCAGGTCACGGGTGGCGAAGTAGAAGAGGAAGAGGGCGTAGAGTGACAGGCTGACTGAGACGTTATAGATGATGGTCACATACAGGTACCCACTGGCCACACTGGGGAGAGCGAGAGAGAGAGAGGCACAGCCAGCTGTCAGAACAGTGTCAACACATAGGGATGTCTTAGCACAGTCTTGTCAAGTAATATAATTCCTACTCTGAGATGCTTGATAACTACAACCCCAACATTTTGGTGAAACCAGATTTACAGCCAGACTAGTGTAAATGTAAAAAACTGTGAGAACAAACAAATAACTGTTCAGATAGAAAAGTACAGACTAGTAGTAGATATAGACAAACATTAATCCTCTGTGGCTTTTGAAACTATTCACTTTGAGGTCAAGAGGTTAAGCATATACTCTGATATAGTATAGAGTAGAATAAGTGACTGTGTCCCATAGCCTTACGTACTTGAAGTCTCCGTCTCTGTACTTCCCAAAGGCCTGCAGGATGACAGTGATCATGGCCATCAGAGGCTTCACGACACAGAACTGTAGAGTGGCCTGTGAGAGAGCGAGAGAGACGTTAAATTCTACAACCACCTAAAAGGAAGCGATTCCCAAACCTTCCATAACAAAGCCATCACCTACAGAGAGTTGAAACTGGAGAAGAGTCCCCTAAGCAAGCTTGTCCTGGGGCTCTATTCACAAACAGACCCCACAGAGCCCCAGGACAACAACACAATTAGACCCTACCAAATCATGAGAAAACAAAAAGAAAATTACTTGACACCTTGGAAAAAAACAGAGCAAACTAGAATGCTATTTGGCCCTAAACAGAGAGTACATACTTGACCACTGTGACTGACCCAAACTTAAGGAAAGCTTTGACTATGTACAGACTCAGTAAGCATAGCCTTGCTATTGAGAAAGGCTGCCGTAGGCGGACCTGGCTCTCAAGAGAAGACAGGCTATGTGCACACTGCCCACAAAATGAGGTGGAAACTGAGCTGCACTTCCTAACCTTCTGCCAAATGAATGACCATATTAGAGACACATATTTCCCTCAGATTACACGGCTCGACAAAGAATTTGAAAACAAACCCAATTTTGATAAACTCCCATATCTACTAGGTGAAATACCACAGTGTGCCATCACAGCAGCAAGATTTGTGACCTGTTGCCACAAGAAAAAGGCAACCAGTGAAGAACAAACACCATTGTAAATACAACCCATATTTATGTTTATTTATTTTCCCTTTTGTACTTTTAACTATTTACACATAATAGGACATTTGAAACGTCTACATTATTTTGGAACTTTGTGAGTGTAATGTTTACTGTTAATTTTAATTGTTGATATCACTTTTGTTTATTATCTACTTTACTTGCTTTGGCAATGTTAACATATGTTTCACTTGCCAATAAAGCCCATGAATTGAAATTAAATTGAGAGAAAATGTAATGCTGTAACAACTGTGCTCATATTTAAGGTTTGCTCACAAATAATGTGTGAGGAGAAAAAAAAGAAGCTTTTACTAAACCTGTTTGCAGAATCGGAGGAACCCAATGGAGTAAGTTCTGCCCCAGAGACAACAGGTGCCGTACACACAGCTGGACCTGTAGACAGCCAAGACACAAGCATTTGGTAGTCTGTCTCCTCAAGATCCAAATGGCATGAAAAAAAGGTCCAAACCATACACTAAAGTATTGAAACATCACTATTCTGCAGTTGTGGGATGTTTGAATGACATTTTGATTGTCTTTTCTTTTTTTCTTTTATTTTCTTTTTATAAGAGGACAAAGAGAGGGATGATAGAGAGAGAGAGACTCACTCAATGGGCTTTCCTCTGATCTCAGCCATGATGGCGCTCTCCCCTCCAAGATACTCATAACACAGGCTGAGGAAGTTGTAGATCACAAATGCTGCAGAGGAAAACCACACAAACACAAAACACATGTAAGCAGTGTCAGAGAGTTGAGAGAATATGGGGGTAGTTGCCACTGTGCAACTACAGCAGTCTTTCGGTTAACCCAGCAAAGCTTTCATATCCAAAATCAATCCCCCATCTGTCTGTCTGTGTGTGTGTATTTGGTCTGGTTGGACTCGGATCAAATCAGCATCCCCTGAGAACACAGAACCATTTAGGAGAAATAACATAATAACACACACAGAAGTAAACATGTTCCATGTAGGGGCATTGGCCATGTTCCTCTCTACAGTATTAAGGCCTTGGTCCCTATTTCTCATGAGATTAATGCTGATGTGCTGTGTCAGTGAAGAAAGCAAAACAAGATGGGAGACTGAGTCATTGTCCCCAATGGCCTCCGGCTAAACCGCCCTCCATTCTAGCTTGGATCAACATCGCTCTGTCCCCCTGCGTTCACACACAAAGCTACCCTCCCCCAGTGTGTCTGTGTGTGACAACGTGTATTCGAGACATTCCCATATATTGATATCGATACAGCTGAATGTTTAGTCCAAAACTATTCAGTTAGCATCCTATTTAACAACAAATGCACAGTACTGGTATAATCTAATAATAGCGTGTTTATTTGAATCCATTCATAAGCATACATTATTTCACAGAGCTAAGAGATTTTAATGATTCATAGAGATTTCAATTGCTTTGGAAATTAAATAAATAGTTTCAAATGAACAGAGCACAGTGGTTGGTCCCGACCTCCCAGGACAGACGGAGACTTGACAGAGAAAATCCTCTTCAGTCAGACTGAATCACTTCCAGTTCGACTTCTCTCTCTCTGTCTGTCTCTCCTTTGGCTCTGAACACTGTTATTGGTGTCATTGACTGGGAGGAATGTGGTTTCAGCTGCTGTCCCAGGTGTTCAGTCCATGCTAATTTGAGGGTGGTGAAGCAACTACAGGACGACTCAACCCTCAAACTTTGCTTCTCTTTCTCCTGTTCGGTCTCTTTTCTGGCATTGGAGACTCCAGACATATAGGACCCCTACAGTGGAGAGAACAAGTATTTGATACACTGCCGATTTTGCAGGTGTTCCCACTTACAAAGCATGTAGAAGTCTGTAATTTTTATCATAGGTACTCTTCAACTGTGAGTGACGGAATCTAAAACAAAAATCCAGAAAATCACATTGTATGATTTTTAAGTAACTAATTTGCATTTTATTGCATGACCTAAGTATTTGATACATCAGAAATGCAGAACTTAATATTTGGTACAGAAACCTTTGTTTGCAATTACAGAGATCATACGTTTCCTGTAGTTCTTGACCAGGTTTGCACACACTGCAGCAGGGATTTTGGCCCACTCCTCCATACAGACCTTCTGTCGCTGGGCAATACGGACTTTCAGCTCCCTCCAAAGATTTTCTATTGGGTTCAGGTCTGGAGACTGGCTAGGCCACTCCAGGACCTTGAGATGCTTCTTACGCAGCCACTCCTTAGTTGCCCTGGCTGTGTGTTTCGGGTCGTTGTCATGCTGGAAGACCCAGCCACGACCCATCTTCAATGCTCTTACTGAGGGAAGGAGGTTGTTGGCCAAGATCTCGCAATACATGGCCCCATCCATCCTCCCCTCAATACGGTGCAGTCGTCCTGTCCCCTTTGCAGAAAAGCATCCCCAAAGAATGATTTTTCCACCTCCCTGCTTCACGGTTGGGATGGTGTTCTTGGGGTTGTACTCATCCTTCTTCTTCCTCCAAACACGGCGAGTGGAGTTTAGACCAAAAAGCTCTATTTTTGTCTCATCAGACCACATGACCTTCTCCCATTCCTCCTCTGGATCATCCAGATGGTCATAGGCAAACTTCAGACGGGCCTGGACATGCGCTGCCTTGAGCAGGGGGACCTTGCGTGCGCTGCAGGATTTTAATCCATGACGGCGAAGTGTGTTACTAATGAGACTGTGGTCCCAGCTCTCTTCAGGTCATTGACCAGGTCCTGCCGTGTAGTTCTGGGCTGATCCCTCACCTTCCTCATGATCATTGATGCCCCACGAGGTGAGGTCTTGCATGGTGCCCCAGACAAGGGAGATTGACCGTCATCTTGAACTTCTTCCATTTTCTAATAATTGCGCCAACAGTTGTTGCCTTCTCACCAAGTTGCTTGCCTATTGTCCTGTAGCCCATCCCAGCCTTGTGCAGGTCTACAATTTTATCCCTGATGTCCTTACACAGCTCTCTGGTCTTGGCCATTGTGGAGAGGTTGGAGACTGTTTGATTGAGTGTGTGGACAGGTGTCTTTTATACAGGTAACGAGTTCAAACAGGCGCAGTTAATACAGGTAATGAGTGGAGAACTGGAGGGTTTCTTAAAGAAAAACTAACAGGTCTGTGAGAGCCTAGAATTCTTAGTGGTTGGTAGGTGATCAAATACTTATGTCATGCAATAAAATGCAAATTAATTATTTAAAAATCATACAAATGTGATTTTCTGGATTTTTGTTTTAGATTCCGTCTCTCACAGTTGAAGTGTACCTATGATAAAAATGACAGACCTCTACATGCTTTGTAAGTAGGAAAACCTGCAAAATTGGCAGTGTATCAAATACTTGTTCTCCCCACTGTATATGTCTAGAGCCTCCAGACATATAGGACCCCTGCCTCTTCCATTGGAGACTCCAGACATATAGGACCCCTGCTTCTTCCATTTGCTTCCCTTGTATATTGTATTTGCACACATATCACTGCACAGGTATTGACTCCTGCTGTTCGAATGTGTGCAAGCATGCATGCATGTATAAATACACAACATCAGTGTGCATTAGTGTGTGTGTGTGTAACTATGACAGCACTGGGGTCCTCTCTATATTTAGCAGTGTGGAGCCCTGGGGCCACAGCTGCTGCCCGTGCGGTGTACCATGTGCTGGGCAGGGAGAGCCCACTGTGTGCAGCCTGGCCGATCTGTCAGCTCCCCTGCCGTCAATCCCTGCGCTCCCAGCACACACATCATACAGTACACACACAGCATTCTCTTACGCACCGTAGACTCACACAACTCTCTGACACAGGGTAGACAAAGTGTGCCGCGCAAAGCACTCATTCATGCATTGAGCACACCTTTGCACTGACTGAGCACTTTAAAACAGAGGTCCCCTTCCCTCCCCCCCAAACAGACATAGGGTTGTACATTGTACCTACAATAAAGTTTGTCAGGCATAATTTGATGACAGACCGGTAACCAAGGTGCACAACACCTACTGTTACAGGGGTGTCTGTAGTATGTAACCACTGTAACAAAATGCTAATGCCAATTTCTATTGATGTTACTTCTGTTGAGATACAGCCGGCTGGCACAGAACAGCCAGACGATTGATCTGTTTCGTAAGTGAGTGGTTTCTAAAACTCTTCAAGGCTTCAGTCGTTTGCATACTGTTGCTAGGGAACAGGCTTCCCCTGCCCAGCAATCCCAGCAGGCCTTGGAAACAACAAGTGAACAAAGATGGCCACTCTCGCCTTGGAAACAACAAGTGAACAAAGATGGCCACTCTCGTAAAGGCAGAGAGACCGCAAAGGCCATCTGTCACTGGGGACAGAACAGATTCCCACACACTCATTTCTACGGACCAGGGGTTAGAACCGGTTCAGGGAATAGAACTGAAAACTGTAAAATAAATTATGGTTCTGTTCATTCCATGCAAAAACACAAATCGGTGAACGTATGTCCACCAAAAATGTGTTGTGAATACTTGTGCATCTCCGATAGAGTAGAACGTACATGTGTGATATTGCTTTTAAAAAAAACACAGAACATTTAGTAGCACAGGAGAAAGGCTTTGGCCTCAACAGTGTACTGCAAATGCAAGGTTTTACTGAGTTACAGTTCATATAAGGAAATCCGTCAATTGAAATAAATAAATTATGCACGAATCATGGATTTCACATGACTGGGAATACAGATATGCATCTGTTGGTTACAAATACCTTTAAAAAAATGGCCTCAGGATCTGTTCACGGTGTCTCTTTGCATTCAAATTGCCATCGATAAAATGCAATTGGGTTTGTTGTCCATAGCTTATGCCTGCCCATACCATAACCCCACCGCCAACATGGGGCACTCTGTTCGCATCAGCAAACCGCTCACCAACACGACACCATGCACGTGGTCTGGGGTTGTGCCGCCAGTTGGACGTACTGCTAAATTCTCTAAAACAACGTTAGAGACAGCGTATGGTAGAGAAATGAACATTAAACTCTCTGGCAACAGCTGTGGTGGACATTCCTCCAGCCACCATGCCAATTGTAAGCTCCCTCAAAACTTGAGACATCTGTGGCATTGTGTTGCGTGACATTTTAGTGTGGCCTTTTGTCCCCAGCAAAAGGTGCACCTGTGTAATGATCATGCTGTTTAATCAGCTTATTGATATGCCACACCTGTCAGGTGGATGGATTATCTTCGTAAAAGGAGAAATGCTCACTAAGAGGGAAGTAAACAAATTTGTGCACAACATTTGAGAGAAATACATTTTTTGTACGTATGGAACATTTCAGAGATCTTTTGAGGCCAAAACCTTTCTCCTGTATATAGTGTATATAACCACAGTATCCCTTCTCTCCAAAACAAATGTACTTGTATGTATTTTATGTTTCTCAAGGCATTCTATTCATGCCAACACATTTAAAAACATTTTATGTTTCTCAAGGCATTCTATTCATGCCAACACATTTAAAAACACAATTCGATAATAAAATGTCATATCTGTCGATATCCTCATAGGTTAGGGTCAGGCTCTCACCTTCGTAGCAGTCGCGGACCGTGTCAAAGTAGACGTAGTACTCTTCGTTAGTGAAGAAGAGGAGGCTGAGCCACGAGTCAAAGGCATAGATGGGAACGATGAAGAGGATGCGAACTATGTGCCTCTGCTCGTTGGGAGAGCTGTAGTAGCGCAGGTGCATGTAGATCTGTCAAAGGGAGAAAGAGTGGGAAAGATAGTGAAGGACAGAGTGAAGAGGGCATCATTTAATCTCCACGCTCATAAAGGACCTGGCTAGATTATAATGTACTTCATTGTAGGAGAAAAACTTTAACTATAAACGTGACAGTTAAATAGACAATGGAGTGAAAGGAGGGTAATTGTGTTTGAATATTCAACAGCCTCCTTCTCCCTGAGAGGGACAACAGCTGTCAACGTGAGCTATCTAAAAATGGGCTAGCTGAAACAAGTGTCTCATTGAAGTCAATGTGTTTTCACCAGTGCTCTGTGACTGTGACTTTGTGGTCCTGCCCACATCCTGGGGAGAGCAGTAGACATTGTGTGTGTGAATCGGTGTTGTGTTTTTCCATTCAGACGAGCAGGCTCTTTGTCATCCGTCCCCCTGTCCCAGGTCCCCACTTACACAATGCTACACCTATCACCTTTCCTGGCCTGGGCACACACACCTTTGGTAAAATAACAAATAGTAGGGCGCTTGCACACAGAGACCACTGTACACAGCTTTGTTGCTAGGCAACATCCCCCGCTCTCTGATGTCACTGCAGAGCTAGGTGCACCTGTTGTCAGAGCGACGGCTCATCTTTAACCCTTTTTGTGAGCAGCAACACACAATGGAGAGGAATCATTAACCTGGGCCTTTCCGTAGCTCTGAACCTACAGTAGGTTATAGTGGTCTGCAGGCAAAATTACTACATATTTGAAGATCTTTGAAGACCTGCCACAACTACTTTATCATGGCTGAACAGCCTGAGGTGTTCCACCCTGGGTGTGTTCCAACCTGGACTTGGCAGGCGTGAGGAATCTGAAGGGATGCCTTGATATGCTTCTGCAGTTTCTATCTGCAATTTTATTTGTGCATACTGAGAAAACTACAGTATGCACTAGGCATCCATCTTATGCAGCAGGGAGACACACAGTTGATACACAGACACACAGTAGAGTACACACAGTTGAAGCATGCAGAAAAACATAGGAGTGTGTGTGTGTGTGTGTGTATGTGTGTGTGAGAAAGAATTCACTAGCCCCTTACCTGGTGGCAGGTTATCAGCAGGGCTGTCCAGACAAAGAACCCTGACACGGTCTGGGCAGTGGAGGTCATGAGGAAGTAGGGTTCCTCAGGGGTCACCAAGGGGGCCTCTGGCACCCAGGAGGCGTTGGAGCCCGACAGGGCCGCTGTGGTTGGGGACCCTGGGGCCATATCTGCTGGAGAGTCATTTTCCATTCGATCTGACAGGGGCATGCCACGTCTCCACAGCTCCTCCATCATCTGGAGAGGAGGGAGATAACAGGGGGCTTTGGCGGGTTTTGGGTTTTCCAGATATTCACAATCATAATTACAGTAGCTAGAAAAGCTGGAGCTCCATTAAGGAACTGTGAACATCCTAGTGGATAGAGAAAATCAGAATAAGATATGGAGAGGAGAGAGAGAGAGAGGGGGACCAGAAGGAGCTGAGTGAGGGATAGGGGGATAGAGAGAGAACACAGGGACAGAGTGAATCAGTCAGACAGAGCGAATTGGTGTGACATGGGCTGAGGGCCCACTGACCCAAATTCTCCTTCTCCTCTCCTCCTGATTTGAGGAGAGCAGGGGCAAGCGTAGAAAAGACACAAATACATCTCTATGGAGCAGACTGAAGTGTATCAGTGCCAGTGGGACATATAGCTAATATGAGAGTAATTAACTGAAAGACAGAAAAATGGTGAACGTTCAAACATTTATGAGGTTGGTTGGGGTCTTGTAGCCGTCAGCAGTACATGATCAATTCTAAAAGTCAGCAAGGTGACTGACCCCTATTGCTCATTAGGTCTGTAATACAGATTTATTGAAGAGTAGCCAGACAACCTTTTTCTAATGGAAAACTGTAGGCTAAGTGACCATTAGAATGATGGACGGAAGATTCTCCACACCCTTGTACTTAATCCAGGCATTAGTGATGCTCACTAGGTAATGTGATCGCTAGATGCATCAGTCTGGAGGTCAACGATGGCAATAACCTAATCATTCAGAATACAACTGATTTAAAAATGGGTTTCAACTAATATTCATGGCTAAATACAGACAGACCGTGGCCATGGGTGACTCACGCTGCTTGACGAAGACTGCTATATGCATTACCTTTGAAGGGACGGATACATTTGAGTGTCACACTCCTTTCCCTCAAGTAGGGTTTCTCAAGAAACTATTGGTTTGTGATAAGCATAAACTTATCACGAATTTTGCCCTGTTTATCAATAGTGTTGGAAAAACTTTCTTGATGTCTATAGTATTCTCTCTGGTATGCAATCTAGTTTCCGCTCTGGTCATGGATGTGCCACTGCAACCTTAAATGATGTCACCACTGCACTTGATTCTAAGCAATGTTTTGCTGACTTGGCCAAAGCTTTTGATACGGTAGACCATTCCATTCTTGTGGGCTGGCTAAGGAGTATTGGTGCCTCTGAGGGGTCTTTAGTCTGGTTTGCTAACTACCCATCTCAAAGAGTGCAGTGTATAAAGTCAGAAAATCTGCTGTCTCAGCCATTGCCTGTCACCAAGGGAGTACCCCAAGGCTCAATCCTAGGCCCCACGCTCTTCTCAAATTTACATCAACAACATAGCTCAGGCAGCAGGAAGCCAACTAATCCATTTATATGCAGATGATACAGTCTTATACTCAGCTGGCCCCTCCCCGGATTTTGTGTTAAACGCTCTACAACAAAGCTTTCTTAGTGTCCAACAAGATTTCTCTACCCTTAACCTTGTTCTGAATACCTCCAAAACAAAGGTCATGTGGTTTGGTAAGAAGAATGCCCCTCTCCCCACAGGTGTGATTACTACCTCTGAGGGTTTAGAGCTTGAGGTAGTCACCTCATACAAGTACTTGGGAGTATGGCTTGACGGTACACTGTCCTTCTCTCAGCACATATCAAAGCTGCAGGCTAAAGTTAAATCTAGACTTGATTTCCTCTATTGTAATCACTCCCTCTTTCACCCCAGCTGCCAAACTAACCCTGATTCAGATGACCATCCTACCCATGATAGATTACGGAGACTGCACTCTATACTCCTCTGTAAACTGGTCATCTCTGTAAACTGGTCATCTCTGTATACCCGTCGCAAGACCCATTGGTTTATGCTTATTTATAAAACCCTCTTAGGCCTCACTCCCTCCTATCTGAGATATCTACTGCAGCCCTCATCCTACACATACAACACCTGTTCTGCCAGTCACATTCTGTTAAAGGTCCCCAAAGCACACACATCCCTGGGTCGCTCGTCTTTTCAGGTAGCTGCAGCTAGAGACTGGAACAAGCTGCAACAAACACTCAAACTGGACAGTTTTATCTCAATCTCTTCATTCAAAGACTCAATTATGGACACTCTTACTGACATTTGTGGCTGCTTTGAGTGATGTATTGTCATCTCTACCTTCTTGCCCTTTGTGCTGTTGTCTGTGCCCAATAATGTTTGTACCATGTTTTGTGCTGCTACCATGCTACCATGCCATGTTGTTGTCTTAGGTATCCCTTTTGGTAGTGTTGTTTTGTCTCTCTTGTCGTGATGTGTGTTTGGTCCTATATTTATTTTTAATCCCAGTCCCTGAAGGAGGTCTTTTGCCTTTTGGTATGCTGTCATTGTAAACAAGATTTTTTTCTTAACTGACTTGCCTAGTTAAATAAAGGTAAAATAAATAAAATAAATTAAGACTATTGACGATTGAGGTTGAATATCAGCAATATGTAGGCCTATTCTGTATAGGCCTAGAGAATGAATGCCTATTAGGTTTAGAATGTGATTTTCCCATGAAACAAATGCTTTATTATTCAAGGAAAAGGTTTGAGACAGTAGTAAAGAATAAAAGTATTGGTCAATATTGATGGCTTCTAAAAGCAACAAACATGTTATAATGATACTGCTGTTCAGTTCAATTGCGAGCCATGTCTGGTACATTTAGTTTGGTTCAATGACCTGAGAATTCATAGAGACACGACAGGGGAGACTCCATCAATTCCTGATTACTGAACCTGAGGGTGCATTTCATAACATCTATTGTACTTTGACCTAAATCCTATCAGTCATCCAACATAGGCTTTTTGACATTGATGCCAAAATAAAACAAGAGCGACATTTCTGCAGTTGTCCTCTACAGCTATACTAAAAGTATAACATACTAAGGAGAATATAGGGTGTTGTAGTGAGAATACATGAATAACATCATTTCCATGCAAAGACTACATGAAAAGACTACATGAAAAACATGAAAACAATAGCTAGCAGCTGCCCATTTTCATACGAGAAAAAAGGCAACCAAAAACCTCTATGGATGACTTAATTATGAAAATGGTCGTTGTACAACAAAGTGAAAACAGGAGCTGAACGTACAGCTACGTCGGCAAGCGAACGATACATTTTCGTTCGTTTGGAAACACAGTTTATTACATCCATTGGGAACACAAAAACACAGCGCGAGCGGTAGCTTACCTGCCTCTGCTGCAGTTGTTTGATTTGTGCACACACTGCGGCTGTTTGAATCCAAGCATAAATGTATCCTAAATACGCTATTAGCTACGGCAGACACACATTAATACAATAATAATTCATACTAAATTAAAATGACTGCAAAATAACGTCAAGTGAGTGACTAATTTAAACCATGTTTACAGTTTGATTTAGCTCGCTAGCTAACAGCATAACTAGTTAGGTAGCTGCTCGCAAACTCTTAAAAGCCTAGGCAAATAAAACTGTTGTCTTTACTAATAGTCCATCTCATGTAGATAAACTGTATTCATTCACTATAATTTCAAAATCACATCGGGGAACGCTCGTGAATTCGCCTCCGTTATTCCCCTGTAGAAACAGCAGGATAGCGAAACTCCTACACTGTCCCTGCTTTCACGCAGGCGCAGTAGCTTCATTGCCTTTAGCCACTTTCCCATGATGATGCAACTCGTATGCCAGCTGGTCTTGCATTGTTGTACAAACCCAGATTTCAAATATTTGTGTTTATGTATGAAGAATTTACCAGGTTGTATAAAGACGTTAATTCAGTAGCTTTGTTTTCATTCGAATAATATAATACACGTCATTGTAAATACATGTCTTATGTCAGTCACACCCATAAAACATTTTAATATTTTCCCCTTCGTCACACAATATTTGGGTAGGCACCTGATGTTTAAAAGGTACATTTTGTGTAATATCTTAAAGTTAATTTCTTTAACTTTATTTTACATACAAATAAAAAAAAAAGGTCCAACCAAGCATTCTTCCATTCAATTTCAGTAATAAATGCATTCCAGAAGAATTTAACTTGAATATTTAAAAATCTCTAGAATTAGTAAAATGACAAGAACAATTTGTTCTTACATAATTTTAAACAAATGTAACCCCTGATCATGCATTCAAGTGTAGTGACTTTCACATTATTGTATGTTTACAGATTGAACAATATGTACTGAGATGTTTCTCATTGTATTAACAACTTTAAAAGTGTTGTTCAGACCCAGTCACTCCTACAAAGTCCCCTCAAATCCTCTTTTAGATTCAATAACAAAGTGTCATTTCCCAAATGCAGTGTACAGCTACAAAAATATACCGTACACAACAAGTGCATAAAACTGAAGTAGAATATTAGAGCCATTTCAACAAAACAAAAGATTACGCAAAATAACGAGGAATATTTTTTTTTTGTATTTTATTACATCATAAAATATACACAAATACTGTTGTAAATAAAGTTCAAGTGTGTTAAAGAACTGTACACAATACATAAAGTATATACTCCCCATAACCTGACCAGCACTATCCCTCCCCATAGTTACATTGCCACTGGGTCACACTGGCCTGCCAAAGGGACACGTCACAAAAACAGGTCATTACCAGAATCTGACATCACTGCGACTGCATCAGAGTCCCAGTGATCATCAATGACATCAAGGGTGCTGGTAAATTACTTCCAGGGACCTCTATTTTGCAATAAAAGGCTCAGATGACATCAACCCCTTTTTCAAGCGTGCTTTTTTTTGTTTTATAAAGGAAAAGGTAGACAGCCCTATATCAGGTCCTTGATGGAGAACATGGACAGCCTCTCCAGAAAAAGCTTGGAGTGGAGTGATGCGACAGTGTAGTTTAAGTCTCAACAGGCTATGAAAAAACTGCTGGGATTAAGATAAACCGGACAAAATGAGGAAAAACAAAAGTGCAATACTTCAAGAGTTTCCTCGTACACAAGAGAAACAAAATGGAGTTAAAAAAAAATAACAGTGAGAGACAATGGACAATCTCAAATAATGAGGCATGAGAAACGTATAGCCTGCAGTTTGTCTCCAACAGCCCTGTGATCTTAACAGGGGACCTATGGAATGCTGAGAGTCCATGCACCAGCCCTACACCTCTGTTGACACACACACACACACACAGCCTAGTTATATGGCCCAGTTGGCAATGTAATTTTCTTTTAAAAAATTCCTCCCAATTTAGTTAATAGGTCTTAATATTCTCAAATTCTGATCCCCAACCGCAATTTATGCATTTAGTATGTATTTTTCTACATTAAACCTTAAAAAAACAACCAACCACATTTTGGCTTTACACAGAAATAAAAAAAATATATATTTACAGTGATGTAAAAAAAATAAAAAAAATAATCCACTTCATGTGCCACCGCCCCATTCAATCCATTACAGAGCTTGTCCATTCCCATCAGATCTACAAAACGAAGAGCATAACAAAAAAAAAAAAGTTTAACGTTAAGAACAATCATGAAAACCACGATCATTGGCTTTGTTCATCATCACAGCCTGACCAAATACATTAAGAACGCTTGTGATTCTCCCAAGTCTTAAGAGTGTTGCACAGTCTCTTAAAATAAGCGTGGTTTCTTTGACTTTACCAACCTACCCAATATTATGGCCAAAGAACACAAATCAAAAGGAGACCAAAGTGTACGAAAAAGGAGGATAAAAAAAAAAAAAGGAACACATCTTTACAAAAAATTAAACGTGTGGATGATGTGGTGAATACATGAGAGCAGGAGAAGGGTAGAAGATGCATGTTCACTGAGGTGTTGGCTTTCGGGCAACATCAGTACCAAAGAGGGCTGAAGTAGCCTAAATGCTAGGCTAAAGTGGAGGATTAGCAATGCAGTAAGAGGGAATGTAGGGGAAAGAACCCAACACTATTTCTACACAATTACAGCTAATAATCACTTGCTCTTCCTTTCTTCTCATGGCTTCATCTACCACCCATCTCTCCATCCATCTACCACCAATCTATCTCTCCATCCATCCACCACCCACCCATCTATCTCTCCATCCATCTACCACCCACCCATCTCTCCATCCCTTCTCTTCCGCTGTACCTTTCCGAATTAAAACATCAAATAAGAAACAAATTGCCCAAGCCTCAACAGGACGCCCACCAAATGAATATGATCTATTCACACAATATCCACAGTAAATACAGCCCCTTACTATTCTATACATGAACTGATTAAAACATACATGGGTACATTTTTGTGTGTGTGTGTGGTCTTTGCAGGTTAAACAGAAATGGCTAAATCCACACAAGCCCAACATTTTGAGTTGATCTTTTCTTGGTTTGGAACGCATTTGTGCCCGTGGCAATATTTGGCAAGGGAGCACCTGCTTGGCTTTTTCTACCCCCAAATCAGTCTTCTACCTCTGCCAGCCGCCCAGAGCATAGTGGGTGAGGGACAAAGGTGTGTGTGGCAGGGGGTGCATGATCCAAGCTACCATGGGGTAAATAGGTCAGTGGAGAGGAGGGTATGCTATTCATTCTCTTATCCTTGTACTATTTTAGGCCAGGGTTATCCCATCAAAGTTAGGGTGGAGGTGAGAGATTCCTGCAGTCCTTGACCAACTGTCATCCTTTCTTTCATCGTTTTATGATTCTCTGTCCTTCCCTCCAACATCCACTTATTCACAAAAGAAACAAAACTGGAACGAAGGATATCTCTTGAACCCCTGCAATGGAAGATTACATATTTAGTCAGATATGTAGATAGTGTTTTTTGTTGTTATTTATCACATGCCTGACAAATTAGGTACATTTACTAATTTGTCAGGCATGTGTGGCAACTTAGGGAAATAGACATCCTCACAGGTCAGTATCCAGTGCATGTGGATCTGAAGTTCACTTCCCCAGGTGCTCAAATGGCATGCTGACCTGCAGAGACAAAAGGAGGTGAGAGAACAAATGACTCGGAAAATTGGAGTGCAAATGAGAGGGCAATCAAGTGGGTGCCACTTTTAAGGCACAATAAAAAAATATATAATAATCAACCCACTGCATGCTACATAATATAGAAGCTAAACACCAATAGGAAGTCCTCTGAAACTTCTGACAAGAAATGTAATCTTGTTCTGGAAGAGTGAAATATTTTCTAGTTGATATTCCCCCTCAAAAAGTTAGTCATAGCATTTAGGAGTTGGGCTCAGGTGCAAGGCACCTGGGTTTTTGATGACGTATGATGCGGGTAGCGTCAGCGTACCTGCGATGTAGAAATCCGGGATTGGTCATGACGGGCTGTGAGGTCAGAGGATGACACATTTGCGGGGGCTCCTCGGTGGAGCCGCATGCTCACCTTCCTCTCACGCTCAGCGCGAGAGATGGCCCGCGGCGACGTGTTCCCTGAAAGAGGAAGGAGGCCATTTAAAAATAGTCAGAACTGTTCACTTTGCAAAACGTCATTTCTGTCAACGTGCTTACAAAAGTATGTATCTACAAAATCGTCATTGTCGCAAAATATGGTCTGTGGATCTGTCTCCGTTCGTTCATATATTAGTCACATGCAATCTCTGACAGCACTGGGCCGATTTTGACGAAACTTGGATGAATGATGTCTTGCCATAGAGATCCACCATTTATAAATGACACTGATTGGCAGAAGCTATAGTAATTATCTCAATCGGCCCTTTTTGGATATGAATGTTTCTAGTCTACTTAGCTATAGCTCTAGTTAAAGGAGCACAGGTGTGTGCTCACCAGACTGCTGCACCCGTGAGGCGGGGTTGGAGAGGGCCTGCTCTGGTCCGTTCCTAACTCTGTTGGCGGCTGGTGGGTTTGGCCCTGGCGGAAGACCCCGTACAGCGGATCCCCGAGGGCCTCCTACGAGACGCTCGTCCTTCTGGTCGGCTCCTCTCCTCTCCCTCTCACCGTCCTCTGCTGTCCTACTGGCACCCTGAGGAGAGACCACGCAGGTTACAGCAAACGCATACCTCTACATACATAGAAAAATACATCAAAATCTTTCTGCTTATGTGGACACTAAGGATACTCTGTACCACTGCTCTCCAACCCTGTTTCTGGAGAGCTACGCTCCTATAGGTTCATTCCAACCCATTGTAATTAACCTGATTCAGCTTATAAACCAGCTAATTATTAGAATCAGATGTGCAAGATTAGGGTTGGAGCGAAAACCTACAGGACAGTAGCTCTCCAGGAACAGGGTTGGGGAGCCTGGTGTATACAGACAGAACGTAGCACTTAGTTCCTTGTAAAGAATAAGAGCTTTGTTGTGGCAAACTCACAAATTTTAGCATGTTCCAGTCGAATACGTAGTCATAGGAGAAGCCTTGTCTGTGGAACAGATTCCTGAAGAGCTGCCGAAGGTATGAGTAGTCTGGCTTGTCGTCAAAGCGCAGCGAGCGGCAGAAATTCAGGTAGGTGGAGAACTCGGCTGCAGACAAGCAATGCCAATAAAAGTGAAGGGTGAGCAAAAACCCAGGATTGAGAGACTGTGGTATATGCAAACGTTTGTTACAACCCAATGGGAAAGGAAAATAGTTGTCCACACACATTGATACAAATGTCACAGCCCAGACAAATACTAGCAGTCACTTACAGGGGTAGCCTTTGCAGAGCACCTCGATGGGGGTGGACATTTTTTTTTCGCTGATGCGTTCGTACTTCTGCCTCTTTGTGGCAGCTTTCAGGCCTTGCCAGGGCAGAGAGCCCAGATTGAAGTACATGAGGACATATCCCAGAGACTCCAGGTCGTCACGTCGAGACTGCTCTGAAGGACGGGAGACAGGTTTGAATGATTTGCTATTTAGGACATTGACAGGCTCGAAGGGTACCAAAATATGTAAGCTAAGGACAAGGGGACAATAGTCACTACATCTCAACAATAGGCATGAGCATTGGAGGGTAAAATTAAATCACATTCAGACAAACAGGAAGAGGTGATTTAAAGTCCCTTACCGATACCCAGGTGGGTGTTGATGGATGCGTAGCGTGCAGTGCCCGTCAGGTTCTTGTTCTCCCTGTAGGGGATGTGCTGGTGTGTGCGGGCGTCTCTGTACTTCTTGGCCAGGCCAAAGTCAATGATGTACACCAGGTTGCCCTTCTTCCCCAGCCCCATGAGGAAGTTGTCAGGCTTGACGTCGCGATGGATGAAGTTCTTGGAGTGGATGTACTCGATGCGACTGATCTGGAGTGGACAGATGGTGGTTTAGAAGAAAAGGAGATGCGAGACTAAACAGAACGCTCTGCTGGGATGGTCTGTAAAAGCCTTGACACCTTACTGTAAGCTAACAGTGATTTAAACCCTCTAACAGCCGATGCCTGTTGGGGGCAGAACAATGTTAAAAACAGAAACACCAATAAGTAACAGAACAAATCGGACCAAAAGAAAGAACATCGAGGACAGGAAGTGGAGAAAGGACACAGGTTAAGACAGCCAAAGACCATAGAAGAGAGATACGACTACACAGCAAAATTAAGAAAGAAAAGGATGACGCAACAAGCAAAGTCAGGACAGCAGAAAGAGCTATATAGAGCACAAACAGTACAATGGACGTTGAGTGGAAAAGAATGACACCATAAGAGTTCTTAGAGTGCAGCTGTTCTGTACCATCTGGTCTGCCAGCAGTAGCACCGTTTTGAGGCTGAACTTGCGGGAACAGAAGTTGAAGAGGTCTTCCAGACTGGGGCCCAGGAGCTCCATGACCATGACGTTGTAGTCTCCCTCTGCCCCACACCACTTTATCGAGGGAATCCCCACTGTCAGGCAGCCACAAATAAGTAGCTTTTAGTGTGCATCTAGCCATAGTTCCATCACTTGCGTCTACATCCTTTATGGCTAATGTCATACAACAAAAATTCAGCAAAGGAGGGTTTCAGTGCTCAACACATGTTTTTTATTTAAACTTTATTTAACTAGGCAAGTCAGTTCAGAACAAATTCTTATTTACAATGACAGCCTACCTACAGGGTCAGCCCCTGGAGCAAATTAGGGTTAAGTGCCTTGCTCAAGGACACATCAACAGGTTTTTTCACCTTGCCGGCTCGGGTATTCAAACCAGTGACCTTTCGGTTACTGGCCCAACACTAACCGCTAGGCTACCTGCCGCCCAATATACTTCTGAAATAAAATAAAATGCTATAACTGGGTACATTTGACCATCTTTGATGATACAGTCACTACTTATTTTGATCACAATACACTCAACACGGCATTTACTAGGAATTCACTAATGTTCCTTCAGTCACCCTCACCTCCTCCCTGCATCATCTTGTAGAACTTGCTCTCGATGTGCAGCTGTGGGTGTTTGGTTTTCACACATTCCAGCTTAATGGCCACCTCCTCGCCCGTGGCAATGTTGGCACCTGAGGAAGCGCACACACACCAGGGCTAGACTCAGGAGAAACTTGCGAACTATGAACATGGAAAGAAACTCTGGTTGAACACCAAGGGAATGGAAAGATAAGGCTAAGCGGAGAAAAAAAGCTGATACTAGGGCTAGGCCAGTAGACAGAGTGGCAAAAGGAGAAAAGGTAGAAGATGGATGCCAACAGAGGGAGTTGGAACACGTCCACTTACCAAGGTAAATGTCTCCAAAGGACCCACTCCCTATTTTCCGCCCCAGCCGGTACTTGTTCCCCACTCTCAGCTCCATGGTGTTGAAAGTTCACTATGAACACAGAACAAACATTTGATGAGATGAGGCCAAGATGTTACAAGGCAACCAAGACCGTACAGTCTTAAGTTTGACACATGGCATAGGCTACTTTGCAAATGAAGAGAAACAGAAATTATACAAATCCAACATAATTCACTAGATCTTGATTCAAAGGCAAACTTAACGACTAATGTAACATTTCTTCCTGAACCAGCAGTAGGCAGTCTTACAATGGTCACTTTGCACATTCCAATACAAGATGACAATTAACTGTGAAAAACTAAATGAATTGAGTGAGTGAGTAGCTTGAGCGGTTTGATTAGCAGACAGCTGTCTGGATTCCAGTGATGTTTTACATGATTACATTTTTAGGGCTGCTGGGGGGGAAGAGGTACAGAGAAAGTGGGAAATTGAGAAATACAGAGGGAAATATGGAAGATGAGACCGAAAGAGAGACAAAAGAGCAACAACATATTAGTCTGAAAGGGCCCGGGAAAGCTCTACAGAGTCAGCTGGGGCCTGCATAGTAGAAATTGGCAGACACGAAGGAGGGAAGGAAGTGAGTCTTCTGAGCCAAACTGCACGTGACACTGGAGCTGGATCATCATTTGTTTAGCACGCTCAACCACACCATATTCTGCAGCCACTGCAAAGGCACTGCTGCGCAGGCTGTATGTGTGTCAAAGCCCAGAAACGACTCTGTGCAATGAACTTTAGCGCAAGACTTGGGGAAGGATATACAGTTGAAGTTTACATACAAATACATTTAAACTCAGTTTTCACAATTCCTGACATTTAATCCTAGTAAAAATTCCTTGTCTTAGGTTAGGATTTCCACTTTATTTTAAGAATGTGAAATGTCAGAATAATAGTAGTTATTTTAGCTTTTATTTCTTTCATCACATTCCCAGTGGGTCAGACGTTTACATACACTCAATTAGTATTTGGTAGCATTGCCTTTCAATTGTTTAACTTGGGTCAAACGTTTCTGTTAGCCTTCCACAAGCTTCCCACAATAAATTGGGTGAATTTTGTCCCATTCCTCCTGACAGAACTGGTGTAACAGAGTCAGGTTTGTAGGCCTCCTTGCTTGCACACGCTTTTTAAGTTCTGCCCACAAATTTTCTATAGGATTGAGGTCAGGGCCTTGTGATGGCCACTCCAATACCTTGACTTTGTTATCCTTAAGCCATTTTGGAAGTATGCTTGGGGTCATTGTCCATTTGGAAGGCCCATTTGCAACCAAGCTTTAACTTCCTGACTGATGTCTTGAGATGTTGCTTCAATATATTCACATAATTTACCTTCCTCATGATGCCATCTATTTTGTGAAGTGCACCAGTCCCTCCTGCAGCAAAGCACACCAACAACATGATGCTGCCACCACCGTGCTTCACGGTTGGGATGGTGTTCTTCGGCTTGCAAGCCTCCCCCTTTTTCCTCCAAACATAACGATGGTCATGATGGCCAAACAGTTCTATTTTTGTTTCATCAGACCAGAGGTCATCTCTCCAAAAAGTACGATCTTTGTCCCCATGTGCAGTTGCAAACCGTAGTCTGGCTTTTTTATGGCACTTTTGGCACCAAAGTACATTAATCTCTAGGAGACAGAACGCGTCAACTTCCTGAGCAGTATGACTGCTGCGTGGTCCCATGGTGTTTATACTTGCGTACTATTGTTTGTACAGATGAGCGTCGTACCTTCAGGCATTTGGAAATTGCTCCCAAGGATGAACAGGACTTGTGGAGGTCTACAATGTTTTTTCTGAGGTCTTGGCTGCCTCTCAGCTGACAATGTAGTACAGACAGATGGGAAGCACGGTTCTGTCAGTTATTACTAAACTACTACTTTAGAGCTTCTCATTGTATGATCTTGTCATGTTTTTCCTACGATTATGCCTAAGCCATCCTACAACACTGACCACATTATACCTCTTTACGTTACCATGATTACAGGTCTACTTCCTCAACATATTACTTTTGAAATGCAAGTGGCTCATGACAGAGCAGAACGAGAAGAAGCATTCTCAGTCAACCTCAGTTTTGTGGGCAATAGGCATAGCAATTCAGAAATGGAAAGTCGTCAATTGTGCAGGACTTGTTGTGCATATTTAGACTCAAGGGGGACCAAATATCTTTCCGGAAATGATTCCAAAAAATTGTTATGAGGTTCTTTCCATTGCCTGTGGTGTTTGTCAAAAGAGCCATCAGCTGACAGACAAAAATACAGATGTGATGGTAGTAGATGGATTAGGGTTAATAAAGGGTTAGGTTTCATTACAACACGAGGGTTCATCTGCAGAGACCTGGCTCAGGCCTAACATTAATCAGGGACTATATACTAAAGCCCCATAGATTAATTGATTTGTCGGGAATAGTGACATTGTTTTATATCACACATTGCGCCGAGCATGACATTCAGCTATGAAATACTGTCACAACTATAGTGTGTCACTGTGCAGAAAAGCACAATGGCAATGGTCTACAGCTGGATATTCAGTTTGTCCTACTGGGTCATGTGAGAGGTTTTATTAATAGATCAAAGTTGTTCACTCACAGTTCAGAGCCAGGCTTTATATTTTGGTAGGAAAGGATCAGGACCTGGTAACTGCTTGACAAAGAAATGCCCCCCGATCAATAAAGTGCCTATCTATCTATAGTGTAAACCATACACTCAGGCACCATGTATAGCAATATTAAACCATTACTACTATTCCCATGAAACACTACAGAGTACTATAATTTCATCAGTGTGGGCCTGTAACCTATGTAGAATTACAATGCGTTCTCTTTAAGAGAAATTCTAACAAAAATCTAGGAGAATTTCGCAACCACATGAATTGACATTGTTTTTGAAAAAAACTAAACAACTAGGCCTACATAATGCCAGTTTATTTCACCTAGTGTCAACGTTACTGTATTAGGTAGGTACGGCAACGCGAAATGTAACATTTGCATGGACATAATCCTTGTTTGGATGCATCGTTTGAGTACCATCAACCCATCTAAAGGTCTTCTCTACTCTATTTTACGTCACGCTTTAGAAAACTGTCGCTGTGTTAACAATCAAAAGGGAAGCATCTCAGTTAGGTTGAATAGTTGTGACATTTACGATCACTCAAAAGTTGAACTTGTTACAATAATAACATCATCTACCGTACACTTCAAACAAAAGGTTGCCTGGGCTGTTACTGTGACAATACCAACAATCCGTATACAGCAGTGGTAAACTAGCATTGGTTGTGCCTTGCTAGTATAGTAAGTAGCCTGAGAATACGCTTTCCGCTTCAACCATGTACCAGTCATTCACACAATTTTAAATAAATACCTTCCTTCAAGCTTCACAAACGTTGTATTCTATTATGTAACATTTTGACTTTATTCTAGCCGCACCCTTACACTGAGGGATCTACCCTATGTTCTCCAGTTATATCCATCTCTATTCGCCCCCTCCCCCTCTGCGACGCTCTGAATACAAGACTCCGGTTCGGCCGAATCAAGTCTCCTTTCCCCCCTGGTTTCGTCTGTTCCCCAGTACACTACTCACACGATATTAGGTTTATCCTAGAGGTGGTTCGGTGGCGGTGCTGATCTGAAGGTTGTCAGTCAGACTGGGCCACGGGCAGCGAAGGATGGGAACGGATTCTGGTGGCTCGCATACCCCAATTTTCCTCTTGCGTTGGCTGTACTCCCTGTTGATAGTCCCTGTGAAGCTTCAGTACGAATGGCCGTCTCTATCAGAGTTCTGTCTCCCCCTCTCGTTACTTGCAACGCACCATTGACAACATCGATGATGCCTTTCACGGATATAAGAAGCACCCGGATTGCCTTAAAAAAATAGAACATCTAGAAACAGCTGCAACTGAATTAGTGAAAATAGGCCGCATTTACACAGGAAGCCCAATTCAGATATTTTCTCTTTCACTAATTGATATTTTGACCAATCAGATCAGCGCTGAAAAGGAGCTGATATGAAAATATATGTGATTGGTCAAAAGACTAATTATTGTAAAGTAGATCAGAATTGGGCTGCTTGTGTAAACACAGCTATAAAGAGTTGGCTTTTGTTCAGTTATTCACAGAGAATAGGGCTTTGCATGATGATTATACTCTTATGAGAATTGTTATGAGGGATAATAGATTGAAGACAATAAATAGTAATGGTTCTGGTTTAGAGATATTAAAGATTCCATCCAGACATTAGTCCTCACACACATCACCAAAGTGTGCTCCATAGTCCTGCACCCTGGAGTTTGGACACAATCAGCAGAAGTGAAAGGATAGGAGAGGTCCCCATAAGTACCTCTGGACCAGTGGCGATTTTAGCATGTAAATCTTGGTGGGGCAAAAATAAAAAAGTGTGATGCATGCCAGCAAAGCCACTAAACAATACATTAATTGCACTATAATGGTGACAAACAGTGCCCACAAACTGTTAGAGCCTTCATAAAGCTGTCCCAACAGCAGTCCCAACACCTTACCACTGCTACACCTGGCTATCACCGGAGCCTTGTCTGGTAGCAAAACATTTCTTCAGCCTCATTTACTGCCTTTTACAAAAACAGCTGATATGGCTGACTTGCTTAAACAAATGTGGTTTCTACTGACAATTGAGATGTACAAACTATGGCATAAGGGAACGACAAGCGGATAAGAGGCAATCTGTAATTTCAATTATGACATTAATAAGCAAGCCAGGACGGACTAGTCAATTTAACTATTTGTTCAGCACTTTTGAAATGTACAGTGTTCTCCCTGAACACCAAGTCAGAACCGTAGGAATAATAAAGGGGGCATATAAGCAGACAATGAAATCTCTTACAATATTCAATGATTACATTTCTCAAAAACAGGTTATAGGCTACATGGGCACCACAGTCAGAACAGTAGGCAAAAATAAGAGGTGAAAATAGACCAAATTATTAGGGTGAGGCACATTAACTACTAACAGCTTACTACACAACATACACTTAGTATTACTTTCTTAGCTACAGTATACATATCTCCCTGGCATATTACATCATTTATGCAGCAGCATATAAGACATTTTTGGACTCACCTTGTGATGTGCTCACTTGAACAGGAAGGTGGCGTGGCAGTCCTTCTTGGGCAAATTTTGTCATCAAAGAGAAAGAGAACAGATTTACAATTCCGAGTTAGATGACCGTTCAAAATATATTTTCTCAGTCTGAACTCGTTTATTCCCGACTTCCCAGTTACAATGCTTGCAGTTAGCCACTGTCACCGATTCCTTCCAAACCACTCATTGTTGAATTAGCGATTTCCAACTTGTTGTGTAATGTTTATGTCCAATGTCCGACGAGCACCGATACGTTTTATCTATAATTTCTCTTAATTATTTCTCTTCATATGACAAGGATTAAAAAGGATTTACCAGTAGATTGTCAACTTGATTCATGATTATGACTGCTAGCTAAGATTTTGAAAGTAAGGTGTTGACATGATCAGTCCAATCAAAGCTACTGTAGATATAACCTGATTGACATCATTTGATCTGTGGCCAATGACCTTGAGACTTCTGGAAAGGACATTTCTAATGTAACTCTATGGCAGGACCCAAAGGGCTAAAATGTTCAATGTCTATCCTTACTAAGGACTTAGACTTGGCGGTGACAGAACACTGAGCCAATCACGGCGCAATGCTCCTATTTTCTGCTGGCTTGCCCCACCACCACAGAAAGCACTGAGCTAGGCTGAAACACCTGCATTTTGGAGCTGCTTTACTCAAGAAAACAAGAGACCATGATTTTATGCGGCTTTATTAACTCAATGATATATCTTTTTTTTTTTTACATTGTTTGCAAACTGATGTGACACATATTAATGCAAAATAACATGCAAAACAGGCAAGCCCTAATGTTGCTGAAAATGTGGGGCTCAGCCCCACCTGCCCTGAATGACAGGTCGCCACTGCTCTAGACCCTGATGGTTTTGCACAATTATGAGCAACTGGTGGCCCCCCCCTTTTGTGGAATTCAGTTGGGGTCTCAACTTAATGTTGAAAGTCAGAATAGTAGAATACACAAGGTGCAATTGCCAAATTTTGTTGTGCATCAGCATGTTTTTTCTTGTCATTTCAGTCACTGACAGTCACTCAATTAGGCCATGTCAGCTAACATTTTTTTAGATTGGTAAATTAGTCTAGCTATCTAAACTTGTAGAAGTCATGGTCAAATTACCAACAGGGGCTTCCCCATTGATTTTAGTAGTCACTCGCACTCAGATATCATTTTCAAAACTGCAAACATTTCTCTCCACCCTATGGCAAAATTGGTAGAATTGCAGGAAATGTGTTATAAAATTACAAAATCTTCTCCCCGCCCATGGTAACATGTAGAATTGCAGGAAAGGAACTGTGAAACCTCAAATTTTCACAAAGGATTTAAATAATACTCAATGCTGTCATACTAATTGCACTGCAAATGATAGATCACTGGAGAAGCACAGGTTTCTTACAGGCTGTGTGGCGTGTACAGTAAATAGGATTGGTTGAGATGGAGCAGATGGACACAGGCTTATTTGAGTGTTTGTTATGTGGACACAGGAACCCATGTGTGAAAGGTGTTGAGACACCTGAGGATAAGACGGACACATCTCATCAATGACCACAAGACAAGTAGAAGCCAATACTTTAATCTTTATTATTAATCTTGTTCTCTTTTTGTTTAAATAAATTTCTTTGTAAAATCTCAAAACGAAACACTGAACAGGAGTGTTAAAGCCTGTCTTAATTTAAAACGATAAACAAAACATAAAAACACGTAACTCTTTTCTGTGTCTTGTAAACAACCCCACCACTCCACAGTTTGATAAGATTTGGCATGTCCTTTTTTCAATACGTATGCCTTCAGCTCTGTCATTAAAATGTTATTTATTATTGCAGTTCGGACGATAAAAAAAGACAGTCAGCAAAAAGAAATTCTTAAAATGAAGAAAAAAAACTAAGCATTAGTGCCAATGTTCTTTAACACAGTCAGCAGTATACCAAATGCACTCAAAACATTTTTAGACCTTCTGTAAGCAGCCTCACACACTAATCATGACAGGCAGTAACATGCACACATACATTATCCACACACACACACACAGGTTTATCACTTGGTCTCATTCTCACTCATACACACACTGAGTATTCTACACACAGTATCCCACTCTCTGAGAAATGCAATGTTGCCTCATACTGCCAGTTTCAACAATTATCATAGTAACAGTAACAAACGTGATTGAGAGAAAAACAGTAGGAGGTCAGCATTTGAAAGGAACAAATTACATTTCAGTATTCCACTGTTCAAAATAAAACAACCATACAAACAGAACTACTAACATACACAGTAAGATACAGTTCTGTCATCAATCAGAGCAGTGTGTTTGCACATGTTTTGATTCAGTCTCCATAAGGGACATGAATGGAAACTGCAGGTCGTCCTGCATCACATAGTTTCCCTATATGATGCAAGTAATGCTGTTACAGTGCCCATCTGTCTGAAGGCTAGTTTGTATTTGGTGTGTGCATGTGTATGTAAGTCTGTCAGTAAATCACCTACTAAGCACAATGCAATCCAGCTAGTCTCTCTTAGACTGACAGACTTTAATTTCTCAGGTTCAAGTCTAGCAGTTGAAATCTTCATCTGTGGAAAAAGGCCTTATACACATCTAACAGTCCCTGCATTTGTTTATATAATAGCTTAAGTCTGGCCATGAGAATGTGTGTAAGCATGTCTCACATTTCTGCTTGTGTGTTTACATGTGGTTATATATTGTACGTTATACATGTATTTGTGTGTATGTCGTGTCAGTGTCTAAATATATACTTATGTGAAGGTGTGTCAGACTGAGTCTGCCCCTCCTCCCAGCAGGTCACCAGGCAACAGGGCAGCTGGGCTGCCCATTTGGTGCCTCTCTTCCATTTGGGGTGCACCCCACAGGCTGCTGCTGGAGTAACCTGGGGTCACACCCCCCCAGAGCCCAGACCTCCCTGCCTCCACCCGTCCCACCCCACCCCCTACCCCCTTCCCAGCCCCGTTGGCGCTCCACTGAGCAAAAATACCAAGCCCAGGTCCTTGGGCTGAGGTGGCCTCCGGAGAGCTGCCTGTACCATCCAAACTTTGCCAGCCGGAGCTGGAAGGCCCCACAATACCCAGAACCCTTCCTCCCCCACTGTTTCCACCCGAAATGTTTCCTCCTCCTCGTTCACTCCCCGGGGTGCCCCCTCCGCTGTTGCCCACCACAGTGCGCTTTCCTGACGAGCCCTGGGCCGCCCCTGCCCCTGGACTGGCCTCCTCCGCCCCGCCAACCTGGGAATGTGCAAAATAGCGAGCCACTTCCTCCTCACACACAAACTCCGCCAGGATTGTGGTGTTACCCAGAACACACCTGGAGAAAACAAAAATAGGGGCATTGGCTTAGTCTAGTGGTAGTAGTAGAAATGTAACTTTAAATGAATGGTCATCAGGCTCTGATTCAACATTACAATCTGAGTAGACTTGTTTTAAAAAGAGAAAGCTGTGTGCGTAAATGAAAAAAAGAATGCTCAAGGCTGCAAAAACATAAATTGCAATTACAAAAATTTAGCAATTATTGCTTTTTAAAACATGTTGCATAGAGATAACATTACAGCACATTGTAAATCTGAGTACAGGCGTTAAGCATGACACTAGGCAGCAGCCCAGTGTGTAGAGGGGTAGTAGCCTACATGTGCAGTGCACCCTGGGCCTTGGCTGCTTCCTGACGGGTGCTGTAGCGAATCAGAGCGCTGCCCTGGGTCAGGCCGAGGTGAAAGGTCAGCAGGGGGCCGTGCTGCATACAGATAGTCCGTAGTGTGGAGCCATCGATCTGTAGGGGAACGGAAAACTTAAAGTGGGATACCAGTGTGTCTGTGGTGGGAAAGTGGAAGACTGCAAAAGGGCGGGCAGTAGAATTTTCATGCCAAAGCCATTCATTGATTAAATGAATCAGCCAACTTCACAATCCAATTACACTTGGGTCATGCATGATACCGGCTGATTTGCATAAGATACGAGTAATGTGTATTACTCTCCATGTATCTGTCTTTTGTGTATTTTCGTTCTGGCATTTTGCACCTGCCCTGTGTTTTTTCATAGCTGCTTGATTAAGAAATTTCCCCTCGGGGATCAATAAAGTACCTATCTATCTATACACCAAAGGACAACGCTGATGAACAAGAAATTATTATTTCATGCATTCAAATTCATGCCAATCTCTCTCAATTGCCATTTTGTTTAACAGCTGTGATAAATTCCGCTTCGATGATGGGTCAGAAAACGTAACATTCTGAATCACCCAGAACAAAATCCCCGCCCCCTCCCTCATCCTTCTACTCATTCCCTCCATACTCCTTGGTGCTAGTGCTAACGCTAACATCTTCATCAATTCTCTCCCCGTCTGTACCTGAGGGGTGAGGTTGCTGAGCAGCAGCCAGCAGCTGCCTCTGGAGGCCACACCATCACTCCATGCTGAGCCTATGGAGGAGAGAAAGAGGGCAGTCAGAAACAAAGGGAAGTCTGTTGTAAAACCAGTGTGTACATACGGGTCTCTAATAAATATCATACTACAATGAGTTCTGAAAACCAACATCTATAAATGGTTTCGTATCAAGTTTGCAAGGAAACAGTTAAAATCGCTACAGGGCGTTTCCAGAGATATAATATTACCTGTCCCGAATTGTGAATCCTGACTGGCACCGCCCTCTCCCCAGCCCCTGGCCAACCGCGTGCCTCCACTGCCCCACGGGGACGTTGAGGCCTGTTTCTGACTGGTCAGTCCAGGAGGGGGGCGTGGCAGCTGGGAGCTGACGCGATTGGTCTTCCACGGCTTGTTGGGTCCGATGGGCTCTGGGGGCCAGCTGGGTTTGTACTCAGAGTACTTTGCTGAGGAAACGAGCAAAACTTTTAACATACCAAAGAAATGACCAAGGAAAATATAGCTAGTTTCCATATAATATCAATTTGCAGAGCTTTGGTTAGCAGCTCATTCTCTCAAACATTAGACTTTAAAGCTGTTCATATATTAGAGAGTGCAGCTACCTGTGCTGTGTGCATTGCCGAGGGGGCTGTCTGAGGCACTGTAGGGCCAGGCACCTGGTGA
Source organism: Thymallus thymallus (assembly GCA_023634145.1). Taxonomy (NCBI): domain Eukaryota; kingdom Metazoa; phylum Chordata; class Actinopteri; order Salmoniformes; family Salmonidae; genus Thymallus; species Thymallus thymallus. Next base: position 23,686,280 of record CM042397.1, read on the forward strand.
AGGCAGCAAGGTGTTGAGGGAGGAGTTTGGCCCTGCAACAGAGAGATGACGTGTCAAGAAAAACAACATTTGGTGTGCGCCAATAGGTTTAATCTCATTCAATACTTATACAGAAGGAGTGATTACACAGTGAGTACCTGTGTTGTCTCGCAGTAACTGGTGGTCAGAGTCGCTGAGGCTGTTGGGTCCAGGGGAGCCCAGCACACTGCCAGGGGTCATGTAAGGGTCAGACTCCTGGTCAGCACTCTGGATTCCTTTCCAGAGCACTCCGGGCTGGAACTCTGTCACTGCAGAAACCACAGGGAAGACTACGGAGCTTGGCAATATTTACATTTTTTTGCTACTGCAATGTTTCATATGTGCATTGGGTACGTTACCTGGGGGCCAGCTGGAGGTCCCAGTCATGGTGCCCATCTTGCTTCCAGGGTTACGGTGCCAGTTGTCAGAGGGGCCTTGAGGGGGCATTCCCAAACCATCAACCCCGAGCAACTCGTACTGTGAATATGGGGAGCCCCCTCGAACTTTCATAGGCATGGGTAAAGGACCTGCAATAGCACAAGACAAAAACAGAAATAATTTTGGTCAGTTTGACATGACGACATTTCCTTTTATGGCTTATTTTGGTACGATTATTCATCTCAATAGCAAGCCATTGGATTTGAATGACTCACCATTCTTGTGATGGGTTGTATCTGGGGGAGAGGGTGCCGGAGAGTGACCCTCCATCATCCATTTGAAGCGGGACTGCTGCCCTCCTCCATCCTTCACCCCCCCCACCATGGAGCCCAGTTCCAACCCAGACAGGTTGCCTCCGGGAGCAAGCCCTGAATTACCGGGAGAAAAACATGGTCAGATGTCACAGCCTGATGGTTCATTCAATGCAGTCATGAGCAAAGGTGATGGCTGTGTCGATAAAACTTGGCCCAGTGTAATCCCCCTGAAATCGAACACCACTGGATAGGGGCTAGGTGATTTAAATGTCACGGCAACAATGATATACGAGCTACTGTTTACACAAATTAGTTGGATATGATTTAGTGATGGCTTGCCTTTGACCTCGTACTGACAGATTGGACTGCGATGTGTTGGAGAGATAACGAGGCCCAAACCTTAGAAACTTACCAGAGTACATCCCCTGTGTTTTGGCATGAAGATCTGATAAGGGCCCACCCATACCAGGGTGGGGCATGGAGTCTGCCATCGGCTGTTTTGTTGCCCCTCCAAGATGAGATGGGGATAGTTTGGAGCTCCCACTGCCTCCACCTACCCCTCCCTGTTGTAGCTGTCTCTGTTGTTGCAAAATAGCCATGATTCTAGCCAGCTATGGAGACATAGGGGAAGAGAAAACATTGAAAACCACGCACACAAACAAAACACTGCATCAAGAGGCAAGCTGGTTAGCAAAGTCTAGGACAACTATTGCATCTAATATTTAAATTAGTCTGAACTGCTATGTGTATAGTAATAAGGCAATACACTACTATGGGACGTTCAGTACCTGCTGTGGATCAGGCTGCTGGCGTATAGGCTGGGGGAACTTCCTCTGGTTCTGCAGGAGCTGCTGCTGCTGCTGCTGCTGCAGAAGGAGCTGACAAGCCTGGGGGGGGGGGGGTGGAGGAAGGTATGGGGGTTGGCAGACACTGAAAATACTTTTACTATTCTATTCCACTGAGAGAGCCAGTGTAGAAGCAGTTTTACAGTGGCAATTACTTGATATCCAATCCATACAAGATTCTTTGAAGTCAGAAGGAATTACTGCGCAATTTTGAAAATTGTGATAAATGGTGCCGATTGCACAGAACCACAACAGCGAGGCGGATAATATATTTACCAGGTGGAACTGCTGCACATGGGGGTAAATGTTACTAAGCACGGCAAGTTGCTGTGGGGAGAGCTGAGGTGGGAACACCCCTCCTCCGACACCTCCAACACCTCCTACTCCAACACTGCTGCCAGGAGAGGGTATCTGCTTTAGCATGGGGCCCGACACCTTAAACGTGAAATAAAATAATTTTTAAAAAATGAAGCATCAACATGTGTATTAACATTGTGGACACTGGAGAAAGAAAAATGCTCTCTTGGATATAGAACGTAGTATTTTGTTAGACAACCAGGACAATATTCCAAAATGGTGATTTAAGAAGGACAAGCTAGAAAGTATATAGTTCTTGACCGTTAGAGCACTTGCTCTTAATACTAAAAATAAAAAACATTAATATTAATGAGGTACAACACAGGTAACGCACCTGAGCAGACAAGAATTGATGAGGCACTTGACCGCGTAACCCTTGGGAGGGGTTCATGGGATGCATCCCAGGCTGGTGCATTCCCCGAGGCTGAGGCATCCCACTGCTGCCACCAAATACACCATGACCACCCATCTGGAATGATAGATATACAGAAGAGTAGTTAGAAATGTAATTATAAAAAGGAACAGTGAGAGCTGATAAAAGGAAAAGCGCTGTAAAGTTAGTGGACAAAAAAAACCTAGTTGACGTTAGCTGGCTAGCTAATGATAGCGTCAACATGTCTAGCCTCCTCCACCTAGGCCAATCGAAGGACCATGCAAACATTGCTTAGCACAGCTTCAAGGACACCCTTAACTCTTTCACAGGAGTAGGACTCACTTACCTTGTCACTGTAAGGCCCCATGTCTCCAGGCCCCATGTCTTTGGAACTGGTCATACGGTAGCCTCCGCCACCTCTTCCTCTCCGCATTTCACCGCTGTAGTCGTTCATCCCTCTCTTATCTCCTTCCAACTTTTTATCAAGACTCAAGTCCTCGCCCTATTAATTAAAGAGTAGGAAGCATGAGTGTTTACTCACCAAAGTTACAACAGTGTGGTCAAAGGCTTAGTAGTAGTCACAATCTGGTTAACTATAACTACAAACATGGTTATGTTTTAGCTGTTTTTCTTTTTTCACATGTTTAAGTAAATCTTCGGAACTACCCATTTCTCAACGTCATATGGAGAATCGGTGCTCCCTTACGAGTTCCAGCTGGCTAACGTTAGCTAGTAGCCATGCTAGCATGTAATTACATTTCAAACCATGGTGAGATACTATGTCCAGATACTATGTACATCCACGAAGAAGAAATCATATACATTTATACAAAAAAAACTGCAACTCCTGGTGGAGCATGGGAACCGTGCGCACATCTACTGTATGCGGTGCTCATTTCACCCAATGACTTAGTATAACCAGTGAAAGGCAGGATTCGGAATGAGTGACTGAAACCAGGTGCTGTGCCGAGCATTATTTATGAAGCCTGCAAGCTCCATTTCAGGGTTCCCCAACTGGCGGCCTTATTTGGGCCAAGTTTCCTGAACAAAATAATTATATATCTATACATTTTTATTATTGTTCATTGTTGAACATAAGACTGAAAAAACACCACTAAATCAGTTCCAAGTGATTTTACTGTAAAAACACCACTAAATCAGTTCCAAGTGATTTTAATTTTGGAAATACTCCCACGCATAATAAAGAGACGTGATCGTATAAAAATGTAAGCAAGGTTTGAAATTGTGTTTTAGTCAAACATATCGGTTTGGGCATATCGTGGTGAATTTGCAGTCTACAAATTATTTTTAAATATGTTCCGCCCCCCCCTGACCATCCGCTCAAGAAAAATAAAATAAAATCGTCCAGCAGATGAATCTAGTTGATGATCCCTGCTCTATTTCCTACCGGTACATTGAGTGTCAGCAGTGATAAGATAAACACTAAATTCTATGTGGATTTACCTCACTATATCTCTATTGGATTAGCTAGTGGACTCTCCCTCTGAAGTACTCTCCATGGCTCTTTGACTTTGGTAGCTAACTCAGCCTTCAACTGTTAAGTCTCCGCTCTCTTTACATCTGCTGGCTTTTTTGTTGTGTTCTGTGGGTTCCTCCCTGTGCTAGACTAGCTGTTCTCTGGCTTACTACTTAGCCATGTCGACCGTGGTGATTGGGTAACTAGACTAGCTAGCAGGCTAAACTAACTAACTTTTTAGCTGGCTTGTCAAGATCACTGCATATAATGGTAACATTATGTATTTCCAAAACTTTGGTTTACATTAATGTAGCTGTAAGTTAGGTGTTGACAGCTACTGGATGACTCAAGCAGTGCTAACAAGTGTTCCCTCTAAGCTGCGTGCATGCATGAGCAGTAGCCCCGAGACTGCTACACAGCTCCCCCGGGACTGGAGCGCAGAAATATCAGCCCTTTTTATTTCACCTTTATTTAACCAGGTAGGTCAGTTGAGAACAAGTTCTCATTTGCAACTGCGACCTGGCCAAGACAAAGCAAAGCAGTGCGACAAAAAAACAACAGAGTTCCACACGGGAAATAAACAAACGTACAGTCAATAACACAATAGAAAATCTATATACAGAGTGCAAATGTAGTGCAAAATGCACTAAGGTTAGGAAGACAATAAATAGGCCATAGTGGCGAAATAAATTACAGATTAGCATTAACACTGGAATAATGAAATGTGCAAATGATGATGTGCAAATAGTAGGATGGGCTATTTACAGAAGGGCTATATACAGGTGCAGTGATCGATAAGCAGCTTTGACAGCTGATGCTTAAAGTTTGTGAGGTAGATAGGAACCTCTAGCTTCAAGGATTTTTGCAATTCGTTCCAGTCATTGGCAGCAGAGAACTGGAAGGAATGGCGGCCAAAGGAGGTGTTGGCTTTGGGGGTGGTCAGTGAGATATACCTGCTGGAGCGCATGCTACGGGTAGGTGTTGCTATGGTGACCAGCGAGCTGAGATAAGGCGGGGATTTACCTAATAAAGACTTATAGATGACCTGGAGCCAGTGGGTTTGGCAACGAATATGTAGTGTGGACCAGCCAACGAGTGAATACAGGTCGCAGTGATGGGTAGTATATGGGGCTTTGGTAACAAAACGGATGGCACGGTGATAGACTACATCCAATTTGCTGAGTATAGTGTTGGAGGCTATTTTGTAAATGACATCGCCGAAGTCAAGGTTCGGTAGGATGGTAAGTTTTACAAGGGCATGTTTGGCAGCATGAGTGAAGCGAAATAGGAAGCCGATTCTAGATTTCATTTTGGATTGGAGATTGTTAATTTGAGTCTGGAAGTTGAGTTTACGGTCTAACCAGACGCCTAGGTATTTGTAGTTGACCACATATTCTAAGTCAGACCCGTCAAGGGTAGTGATGATAGTCCGGTGGGCGGGTGCGGGCAACGTTCTATTGAAGAGCATGCATTTAGTCTTACTAGACTAAATGCATGGAAGGAGTGTTGTATGGCGGCCACGGAAGGAGTGTTGTATGGCATTGAAGCTTGTTTGAAGGTTAGTTAACACAGTGTCCAAAGAGGGGCCAGATGTATACAGAATGGTGTCGTCTGCGTAGAGATGGATCAGAGTCACCAGCAGCGAGAGCGACATTGTTGATGTATATAGAGAATAGGGTTGGGCCAAGAATTGAACCCTGTGGCACCCCCAGAGACTGCCAGAGGACCGGACAGCAGGCCCTCCGATTTTACGCACTGAACTCCGTCTGAGAAGTAGTTGGAGAACCAGGCGAGGCAGTCACTTGAGAAACCAAGGCTGTTGAGTCTGCCAATAAGAATGCGGTGATTGACAGAGTCGAAAGCGGCAGCACAGTACTGTCTTCTATCGATGGCGGTTATGATATCGTTAAGTACCTTGAGCGTAGCTGAGGTGCACCCATGACCAGCTCGGAAACCAGATTTCATAGCAGAGAAGGTCCGGTGGGATTCGAAGAAGTCAGTGATCTGTTTATTAACTTAGCTTTCGAAGAATTTAGAAAAGGCAGGGCAGGATGGATATCGGTCTGTAACAGTTTGGGTCTAGAGTGTCTCCCCCTTTGAAGAGGGGGATGACCGCGGCAGCTTTCCAATCTCTAGGGATCTCAGATGATACAAAAGAGAGGTTGAACAGGCTGGTAATAGGGGTTGCAACAATTTTGGCTGATAATTTTAGGAAGAAAGGGTCCAGATTGTCTAGCCCAGCAGATTTGTAGGGTCCAGATTTAGCAGCTTGGGCAGGTTGGTCAGGGTAGAGGTAGCCAGGTGGAAAGCATGGCCAGCCGTAGCTAAATGCTTGTAGAAATGTTCGATTATTGTGAATTTATCAGTGGTGTTAGCCTCAATGCAGTGGGCAACTGGGAGGAGGTTCTCTTATTCTCCATGGACTTTACAGGGGCGCTGTACTACTATGGCGGACCCTGTACGTAGGCAGTCATTGTAAATAAGAATTTGATCTTAACTGACTTACCTAGTTAAATAAAAAATATAAAGCAGTAGGAAAGTATCTACAGGCTTGCGTTGTTATTAGCAGCTTATCAGTTTTATGTAATAACTCAAAAGACAAAAAGTGAGGTGAAACTTTGCATTGGGACTTTGATGTGTATTCTAATGCAAATCCACGTTACATGTAGTTACATTTATGCCACCTTCCCTTCAACAGATAAAATGAATCACCATCCTTTCTTCCGAGACATAATTAAAAGGGCTTACCATGAGTCCCATATTTTGGAATTGTCGTGTCATGGGGTTCATCCAGTTGTCTCCACTCCCACCCTGTAGGGAACAAACAAACGGACAAACATGCAATGTAGCGAGATATTCCTCAATCATAAAGATATTTCATAATTCCACAGATAAAGATATAAAAACTAAATTGAGCAAGCAGACCGTAATCAAAACATACCTTGATGTTGCCTCTCTTTCCCCCGGGACCTTGCCCCCAGCCACCAGAGTTGTAGTTGCTGCTGCCTTGGGAGCCTGTGCTGTTCCAAACTGCACCAACGTCCTCCTCCTCATCCCAGCTGGAGTGTCGAGAGGCTGGAACAGGGCCCTCTCCTTTGCCCCAGCTCTCTTGCACTGACTTTGATCCTATGAGACATGCAAAGAGGGGTCATGCAATGTCCTAAGGAGCAACAACCAACAACATGTTTGCCTCAATGAAAACTCATTGAAGTGCCTTACCAGATTTGGATGAGGAGTTTCCCCAACCAGAGGCCTTGCTTGAGTCATCTGTGTCTCCCCAGCCAGATGGTGCATCAGAAGTCTGCCCCCAGGAAGCGGTGCCATTATCCACAGATTGTCCAGTGAGGTTGCCACTCCCTCCCCACATACCTGGGCCTGGTAATACAAAGGATACCGGATTTAAAAAATCTGGCAGAAATTCACAATTTTGGCCTTTGAAGGAATAAATTCGGCATCTCTTACCCATTCCAGGTGCATTGCCAGGATTTGAGTCCCGGTTAGCTGGGATCCCAGGCTGTCTCCTTGGTGGTGGCTGTTGTACGGATGTAGGTGGACCCTGTTGATCTTGGGCTTGAAGTGGCGGTGGCTGGCCAGAGGGGGCACTGTTTTTATCCCACAGGTTCACATTCTTACTGTTGTAGCAGGTGGGATCGCCCCAGGCAGACGTGCCATCGTCAATCTCCATCTTACGGCTGACGGACTGAGGGGAGGGCTCCTCCCAACCGCTGGGCTCAGGGGCATCAGCAGGCCCAATGGGGATCTGAGAGATGGGGACAGCAGTCCAGCCCAAGCTTTGGTTCGGATTCTGGGTGGGAGGACCTCCTGATCTGCCCAAGCCTCCTGGAGGCTGTTGGGTCTGTGATTGGTGTTGCTGTTGATTTGGAGCTTTCAGTGTTGCCGCTTGGCTGTTTGGTATCTGTGCTGAATGCGGCTTCATGCTCCAGTCCTGGTGCGGTTTGCCACCTGTGTCACCTCCACCTCCCCAACACCTGTGTGGGCCTCCCTCTTCTGTGTTACCCCAAGACCCCTTGTCCATGTTGCCTCCACCTCTACCCCTCCCTTCCCCCCAGCCTCCACTGACTGTCTTGGGTTCACGCTGCGCCCAGTCACCTCCCCCTGCACCTCGTTGTCCCCATCCATCTCCCTCCCTACCCATCGCTTTCCAACCCCCTGCGGTCCCTTTCTCCTCATGACCACCTCCCCAGCCACTCCCTCTTCCGCCACCCTGTTCTCCAAAATCTCTCCAGTTACTTCCTCCTCCCCCTCTGCGGTCTCTCCACTCCTGCTCCTCACTGCCCCAGCCTTTGCTTTGGCTCTCTGAAGTATTGATGTCGCCCCAGTTTCCACTCATCTTTCCCTGGCTGTCATCAATATCTTCCACTGGCGTCCTGGAGGAAGCAGAATTTTGCATGTTGGATGGTGGAGCACGGGTTGGCTCGTCATCCCAGCCACCCCTTGAAGGTACAGGGCCAGCAGATGGCTCAGTAGTCATTGAGCTGTTGCTTGTGGGGTAAGTAGAAGCACGACCAGTAGAATTTGCAGCTTGAGATGGAAATGCAGGGGACCTGCTTCCCTCGCTTTGACTGGCTGCTCCTGTATCCAGGTCCCAGGCCACATTCTGCTGTACCTGGGTCTGCCCCCATCCGGTGTTGGACAGCACCCTGGGATCCAGGTCCGACCGGCTGAGCATGCTCTGTAAGGCAACTTCAGGGTTGGGGGGTGGGTTGCTGGAGCGGTGGTGGGAATGCTCCTGGAGCCGATTGTGACTCCCACCCCTGGACCCACCTCCACTGGAGGATGAGGGGCCTCCACTTCCTCTGCCACCTTGGCATGCCCATTCACCCACCACTCCATCGCCAGCATCAACCCCTTTCTGATTGTCCCAAGCCACTTTCATTGTAGCAAACGTTGGTGAAGCAGAGTCCTGGGATATGCCGCCGCCACCACCACCGCCTCCGCTACCTCCACTGCTGCTGCTGCTGCTCCCGCCTCCACCACTACTTCCTATTGCTGGGTTGCTGGAACCCTTGACACCTGTCAGCCCCTGTGTACCGCCCCAACCCTCCTCTGTACCCCCATCCCATGCTCCCTGAGACACCACTGGGGTATTTGAGCTAACATCATTTCCCCTGACCCATGCCTCATCTCCTGCCAAACCTGCCGTCTCACCTTGGCTGCCAAAGTCCCACACGTTTGCCTCCTGCCCTTGAGCTGCATCACCCCCTTCTCTGCCCCATCCGGTTGTCTTAGAGGCACCTGTGTTGAGGTTAGAGGAGGGAGGAGGCAAGGCTCTCCATGAAGAGGAAGAGGTTGTGGGGGAGGACGAAGAGGCAGAGAGATTCCCGCTCCCTCCAACAACCCCACTCTCCACAAGGTCTCCGCCTCCTTGATTTGGTCCTGTTCCAAACTCCGGCCCCAAGCCCCCTTCATCCCTGGCAGGCATTTCATGGAGTTGGTGCTGATGGCTAGCTTGATTCACAGAGGAGAGTGGATGAGTATGGGTGGTACTGGCAGAGGAGGTTGTAATGGATGAGGCCACAGCGTCGGTGGTAGCTGCACCAACCCCTGTCGTTCCATCCTGCACAAGGGCAGGCCAGGCTAAAGGGTTGGCATTAGGGTTGAAGTTGGCACCAGGAATCCCACTGTTCACACTAAGAGGGCTCTCCTGAGTACCAGGAAGAGACAAGACATTGGAATTGCAGAGCACTGGCCCCTCTGCTGTTGCTGCCGCAGCCCCTCCCATTCCAGGTTGACTGGAAGAGCCCCACACGACACCAGACAGGACACATTCATTGAGTGACGAGGGAGAGGAGTGGGGTGGGGAGGGACTGTCTGAACTCCCAGCTCCAGATCCTCCTGCTCTCAGCTGCTGTTGGGTGCATTTGTCACTCCGTGAGGCACTGCTGTTACTGGGGCCATTCAGCTCTGCTCCCTCGGTACCTGCTCTGCACTTGCCCAAGATGCTGGGCCACTCCTCAAGGTCACTCCCATCCACTATCACCTTCTCCCAGCCCTGAGAGGGGGGCTGGCTGCCAGAGCCCACCCCCCATGTGGAATTTGCATAAGTTGAAGTAGAAGAAGCAGTGACTGAAGAGGAGGGTGAGGAGTGGGGGGGTGAAGGAAAAGGTGAACACAGATTGGGATCTGTAGAAAATAAGAAAACATACTTCTTTGTTAACTTGAGGACCTTGTTTAGGTTAAAACAGCATGTTAATTACACTTGGACGAATATTCACGTTGCTGTCGACTTCAGATCCAAACCACATCTTTTAATTTCAATGTTGACCCAGTTGACCCACCTGTGGCTCCAGATGTGGTTGCATTGGGGGCATCTCCCTGTGAAAGAGGGGGTGTGTCTCCCCTACCGCTGCCTCCCCCCAGCAGCATGCAGGACAGTGGTGGCTGGCCCCTCTTCAGAAGCACTTTGTGGTCCTGCTGGCAACGGAATCGTGGGGGTACCTCTCTGGGCATGTAGCGCTGAGTGGGCTGAGTTCCGGTGGGGGGCTGTCCGTTGGCCACAGCCGCCCGGTTTGCATTGTTCCCGCCCGGAGGAACAGCGAACCCAGCTGCAGGGCAGGGGGACGATGGTGGAGCGGGGCCAGGGCTGGGAGACACAGAGCCAGGAATGGCTAGTGACTGCGTGGAGGAGGGCTTGGTTGATTCTGGCACTTAAGGAAAATGAAACGAATTAACCAAGTCAATGAAGTCAAAGCTGCTCAACATTGAAAGGCATCCTAATCATAATGCTATGTAACATATTATAACCTTGACTATTTGCTCTCTCATCATTATCTTGTTCGATGAAAAGAAGGGGTGTTACAGATGTATATACAGCACTACATACAACAAAAAACATACCTTTGACTTTTTGTTCAGTCACCTGAAAGTTTAGAAGACTGTCAGTGCCATGAAACAGCTCACAGATTATTGTAATGAATGTCAAGCATTAATACCACAAGCAACTATGGAGTGCAGGCCAAGTAACTCATTCTTGCCGTCACGACTGATACTAAAACACAGCCGGAACAGTGTGGCTCTGACTTTCAAAGGGCCATGGAACTTGATCAAACACCAGACAATTCTGCTTTGAGGAACATACCAGAGCACTCAGAATTATGTACGCCTAATTTCCAGATGAAAAGTGGATATTATATTATGTACCTTCTGGGAAGCTTCTCTTTTCTTTTTATCCTCTTTCTTTTTTTTCTTGTCTTCCATGAACTGCTGTTCCTTTTCCTGATTCTCCTATCTGGAACACATTTAAATGGATGTTGGCATTGATATTGGGCAGTAGGCATCAACATCAAGTTACATACATTTGCTGCAAATGTATTTATCAACAGTTTATCAAAATGAACTCTTACACAATTAGTTAATGTTGTCAGAACTATAGTATTAAGCAGACACAACATTGACAACAGTCTGTGGTAGCCACCCTGAATTATTCATTTTCAAGCAAACAATTCCAACTCCAGCCAACAGGAAACACATACCTGACTGGTCGATAAAAGAGAACCCGTTTGCTAGTAGAAATATTTAATTGTCACGTAGGCCAAGGCCTAGCGAACTAGTAGATGGCGAGAAGGTGAGTGTGTGCAGGATAGAGCGAGCTAGTTGGGTAGATAGGTCAGGTGTCACGGGGTGGCATTTAGTTTTAGCCCCCTCCCGTTTTACTCAGCTTTACAAAAGCGCTCCGCTGAAAACGCTAGTAAGCTGAAAATGTGGGGTCTTTTGAGTATGTATGGGGAAACAAACACAAAGCAAGTTCGCGCTATGGAAGGCATTTTGTCCAAATTGCGAAGTAGTAGTCTGTAAATACAATTTAAGGACAGCAGTCAAGTTAAGCCGCTCAATTGTCAGCGGTAAATAACTAGCTAGCTATGTTAGAGTAAAAACGAGTTAGGTATTGACTAGTTAAACCATGTAATATGTGGATCTATAAGCGGCATTTAATAAAACATAATTCCCATAATAGCTCGCTACAAATCAGCTAACTAGTTAGCCAGGTCGCAGTTGTAAATGAGAACTTGTTCTCAGCTGTTCTACCTGGTGAAATAAAGCTGTAAAAAGTATAAACTTGACTGGGGGTCTCGCGGACGTTTGCAAAGGCCTATTGCAGCCTCGAGCTCGAGTACAGAGAATCCCCAAGCTGGACACCCGGTGGCGGGGACTTGAAAAACGGACGAAACAGACTCTGCGAGAACAGTCACGCAAGGACCCAAACGTGTGTTAAACCTGGTTAGCAAAATCGTCAAGAGTATTGACACTAACGCGCTGCAAGACAGCGCTTTCGTGCGAGCGACTGACGTCGTTAGCTGCAGCTCTAAAAACCTAAAGCCAAGTACTGCCGGGGAATACGACGTACAGTTAGTTAACCCATCGTTAAGCTCCAAAAAAATACAATAGATTACAAAATATAATTTAAAAAATATCCATACATAACATCGGCTACATATGTATACACTGGTAGTTAGCTGAGCACTCCGTGCCTATCAAATAGTTGTGCCATTTTTTAATTGAATTGATTGTGTTTCTCAAATTATTAATGCATACACACTAAACAACTGTTTCATAGCATAACTTGTATGTACAATCAACTATCGTTTCTGGACTGAAATGACTGACTGACAAGGCCAAAGAAGGTGCGATAAAACTTCAGCGACGTTATCTGTAGCTAGCTGGCTAACATTTGCTAGCTGTCGCTTATAAAACGTAACAGGGTAAGAAAAAAACCAACAATAGCACAAACATATTTTACAACTTTGTAATAAACAACGTTACATCGTGTGAAATAATCATGTTAAAGTTACTCACCTCAGGAATCACAAACAACATAAAGTACTTTGTGAAATTCTTGCAGACCTAGTTAGCTAACGCTAGTTTAGCAATCTAACTGTAGTTCGAGGCTTTCAAGGCTAAACCGAATAAGAAATAGCATTACCAAAAGGCGAAATGTTCAGAATAGAGAAATTCAGATAACGTATATAAATTCGTACAAATGTAGTTTTTGCTGTAAACTACACATGCATAACCTCCTGGTGGTTGCAAAGCGCTGTGAGATCGGTTAGTTTACTATCGGCCATTTCGCTTCTCTTTACAGCTTGTGTTGTTGACCAGAGGGAGGGGGGCCTGGATGCATATCTGCACTCTGCAGCAAGGGGGCGTATTCTCGCCTATGCGTGACGTCATTTACATCCAATTAGCCAGAGTGTTATCAGAGATGACACTTCTCAAGTTTGGTAGAAAAAGTTGTAAGCAACAGTACAGAACCATAACTAGACATTGGAAACTGACCTACCTCTGTCATAACTTAGATATTGCAAAACAAAAACTCATCAATAACCTAGTCCGTTCGAATCTGGTTTACATTCAGCTCCTGAATGAGAGAATAAGTCTAATCAATGCACCCCCTCTCTTCTCTTCAGCATACCTTTTCCAGAACACAATGGTTTATTAGCTGTATCATAAGACTGACCTCAAAATCCCAGCCTCACCCGACGGCTTATTGATACTCTCGTTACGTAACATTTCCAGCATGTTGTTGTTTTTTCGCTTCTGTAGCCTAATGGCGTCCGCATGCATTCCAGCCGAAACAGTTCGGAACAGTTCGTGCATATATTATGATGACAGTTTTTTCGGCTGTTCGGGCACATAATAGCCCTTATGCACATTCCATGACCGAACGTTCTAAGCACACTTCATACCGGTGTAGCAATTTCCGGTGGCGCATACTATAGAATAGAAGTCAAGTCTAGTTATCGACAATATAACATTACTACCACGATTGCGGAGTCACCAGAGGCATCCATAGGGTTGATTGGTTGACAGTAGATGAGGGAGGGGGGGTCCTGTATAAATACAAACTCAGTTCCTTGACAACTTAATTCACAAGAGCTCTGGGCTGCTCTGTAAAGCGCAAAACGTATGTTTGCTCTGACTGACTTCTGCATAAATGCTGTATGGCCAATGCAGATGTCATATTGACCAGTAGCACCTTTATGCTCAGATTTTCCGACCTGAAGTTAACTGACGTCACGATTTGATCTCTTTTTTTCCTTAAAAGCAACATTCGAAATGCTCAAGTTTTTCCTAACCATAAAGCAGTCATACATTTTTGCTTTATTTTTTAGAATAACTTTCAAAGCTAGTGACTAGTGACCGAAGGCAAATGAAGGCAAATCCCAACTACTAATAGTAATGTCTTTGGGTGTTAGAAAAGTACCATACAAATCCCATGTATTATTATTATTATTATGAATTATTCAATAATTAAAAAATATGCTCTGTTAACTAATGAATTGGTTGTTTAATGCTGATGTTCGGCATAGGTAGACAAGAAATACAACATAAAGACATAAAGACACAGTACTACTGAGCTTGTAACAATTGAAGGTTCAATTCATCGTATGAACATGAAACTTCATATTTACTGTGGTAGAACTAGGTATCTAAATGTAAACAAAATAATTGGGTAATAACATTGGGATCTATTGGAGCATTTCCAACTCAACCCACACCAGTGCCTTCTGCTGGCTGTGGATGACTTTGCGTATGGCGAGCAGCAGATCTTCGGAGCAGCTCCAGGTGCTGGGTTCCAAAGTGTGGTAGAGCAGGGGCAGGTTCTCCAGCTGCAGCTCGTCCGCCTGACACGCCTCCATCACACCATCCTCCCCTCGCCCGGTCAGCAACTTCCTGTCAATGGGGCAAAATAGATAGATTTGGTAACTACTGTTTCTAAATTTGATTAGAGAACATACAACTACAAAAATAGGGCTAACTTATTATGCTAAAAGTGTATTGTAAACACATACAAATATAGACGGTCAGTCAGGCACCTACTTTAGCTTCTTGTGTTTTTTGTTATTGGGTCGGATATTAATGACAATAGGGTAGACCCCCTGCCTCAGAAGGCCCTCCACACTGCTCAGGCCCAGCTCCAACAGACAGTGCTTGTCCTGAGAGACAAGACACAGAACCGATATGGGAGAGGTAACCCACTGGGCACAGACATCAGTTCAACGTCTAGTTTTGATTTAAATTTGGTTGTCAACTAATGTTAAATCAACAAAAAAATGTCACCATGTCATTGGATTTAGGTTAAATGTTTGGTGAAAAAAAAACTCAATTCCCTTACGTTGATTACTTTTTTCAAATGCAATAAGTTTTACAATTTGATTCAACGTCATCACATAACATTTTTACGTTGAAATATTGTGGAAGCAACACTGACTCAACCAGCTTTTGCCCAGTGGGAATTGTGTCTTTGTGTGTGTGTGTGAGAGAGAAAGATAATTAATGAATGAAAACTATATACCTGGCTTATTACATCCTGAATAGACTGCAGCCTGATTCCAAGAGCCTGCTCTGGGGGGGAAGCATCTAGCAGGAAAACACTCTTATCATTTCTCTCTGTGGCCTGGATTGGCTCTGAAATACATCAGTCCATGAGAAGGGGTAGAGATACAACATATCTACAAGTAATTACTTTTAAACACAGCTGATCATGCAAGAAGGACAACAAGCATGCAGCTAATCAAATCAAGTGCTACTGAGATTGTGTGTGTAGTGACAGTATATCAATAACCGTGTGTGTGTCTGCATGCGTGTATGTATGTGTGTGTACCTGGTTGGCAGGTGTTGAAGTCCAGTCCAGACTCTGCTGGCTGGAGCAGTCTCTCTATGAGGCTGCGAGAGAGCAGGGAGGGGGAGAAGATGACAGGTCGTTTGGTCTTGACCTGTATTGGCTGGACCATACTGTAAGGAATCAGGTGCTCCTCGTGACCTGAGCAAAGACACACACACACACACACACACACACACATTTAGCTTTATGCATTTCAATCTTACAAAAAAACAAATAAAAAGTAATATGGGAGGAACTTACGGTTGCTGAGTGTGTAAAGGACCTGTGGGGTGGAACCAATCCCACGGCAGCTGGGGGACACAGCCTTGACTAATCGTACACGCTCAGAGCCCTTCTTGAATACCTACAGTGAGGAATGGAGGAATCAGTAGTCTGGTTGCCCTTGGTTACCAGAGATTCACACACAGTAGGGACAAGAGGAAATTTACTTTCTTCTTGAAATCCTTCTTCTCCAGGGCCATGGTACGTAACCTCACCAATAACAACTGTTGGGCTCTGAGACAGAGAGAGGGGGGATACACATTCATCACTACATGTGCCCCATGCAGGTTGTGAGTGCAGTCTAACAAAGCAAAAATTAGCACAACTGTCTGTTATAGATTAATGAAACGTTTAATCGTCTTCTCATGCTTATTAAAATGTCTTACATTACATAACCTGTTCATTTGAACTCTGTCACAAAGGTATTATTACAGTACATGGTACCTCTCCCTTACCTGTTGTAGTTGGGCATAACCCCCGTCTGCAGGGGCATGGCTGTGCAGGGGTTCACCAGGGTGCAGCGCCACTGGTACTTCCCGTTGTAACGGGTGTCAGTGACGTGTATTATGTCATCACAGTGCACCCCCAGACAGGGCAGGTCGCTATTAGGGTCCAGGTCCAGGTTAACGCGCACGTAGAAGGAGTCAGCACCGTAGAAGGTAGGAGAAGGGAGCTGGGCACATAACTTGGAGTAAGCTGAGAAGAGGAAAAGGGGTGGCCAGTTAGTTACACACACTCTATTCTTTTATATTATTTTGATCTATAAACAGTCTGACACCTGGATAAAGGACAAGGCCATGCACTATAAAGGTGTACTGTAAAAGCACATCAGTCAAGGAAAACTGTAAAAGCTGTCTCAGAACTTCACCCTCTGTGTTGTTCTGGTGTTTGAGAGAGGAGGGCTCTGTCCACCACTGCAGAGAGAAGTGGGCCACCTCTCCAGTGCACTGGCCCAGCAGCACACTTCCTCCACCAAACAGAACCTTCTCCAGCTGGGCAGGGAGGAGAGCGACAGTTATAGTCAGGCCTGTGTGGCTGTTTTTCCACTATCTGTTTGCCTGTACATCTGTCTGTGAGCCTCTGTTTCTCACCTCCAGTAACTCACTGCCCTCCTTCAGACCACACTGCTCAGCAGGAGAACCAGCTCTGACGCTGCTAACAAAGATGCCTGTGCGGTTGCCCCCAATGATGGTGATGTCATCTGCCAGGCTGCCTTTTCCTCTTTTGGGCATAGTGGGGGGACTAGGTAAGGGGGACAGGGGCTCTAAACTGAAAGAGCAAGTGGAAAAGAGAGATGGTAATTACAGTTAAGATTATATGTCACACCATAAAGGGTTAGCAAGTGTACCTACACTATGTTGGATTAGCTGCCCTGATGTAGGCAGCAAAGAGATGGGGACATACCCGAGACTGCTGTAGTTGGGTTTGTTGGGTGGGACAGGGAGCAGGTTGATGAGGTCAGGGGGGAAGAGGTGAGAATTCAGGGAGCTACAGGAGTTTGAAAGGGAGACCTCACCCTGGACTACTGAAATACAACATAATGAGATATCACTACACACGTCTATGTATACTTAGCAGGGGTTACAGGTATTACAGGGAGCTATAGACTTAGACAGACTAGAGGTGATTTACTGAACTGAACCAAACCTGTGAGGTTCTCATTCTCATCACTGCCCCAGGAGTCCAGGTCAAAACTGTATACAGATAAGATCACAAGAGAGTAGTTTTCATCATTTGTTTATTTAGTTTTAAATGCATTTACAGCCTAACGTCTGATTTAAGAGAGTGATATTTCTATATTAGAGAATATTGTCAAACTTGACTTGCTATGGTATGAGCATAGATATCCTATTAAATTAATAATTATTTTAATTCCTAATGGGTATGACATACTCTATGTTGACCCTGCGGTTGATGGAGTTCATACAGGGAGGGAAGGGGAAGATGGAGAGCCTGTTAACATCCTTCTCACTGTCCACTGTCTGTAAAACACACAGGACACAAACAAAGAGTGAGATAGAGAATTACTAAAGTGTCAACGCAGGCCCAAAATTTAAACCTATTCATTGCCTCTTTGACAACTTGAAAAAGCTGATTCATTATTCAACAATCCACATATACTGTGTGTATTCACAGCTACACTGTTCAGTGAGAAAAACACATTTTTTTTTATATAATATAGGTGAACGCTAGATGATGCTTTGATATGACGGCGTATCACAAGCTGTTGTGGAGTAATGTAACAACTCACTGGTGTCAAGAGATTCTCCTCAGAGTTTGAGCGGGAACCTGCAGACAAAAGAAGGTATTTAGAGGTCTAAGCCTATCCTCTCTCAAAATTGTCAAAAAAAACATTTTTTTTAGCCATGCCTATTTCCACCATGTCTTATTCAAACAGTAGTTCAAATACAAGGTTAATCCTTCATTAGTTGCAGTGCTATAAAAATGTAAAATAATTAAGCAAACATGAATTTATCCAAAAAGAGGGATTAACTCAGGAATGCCATTGTTTTTCAATGCTATCCTTGCAAACCCCAATCCCCTAATTCAATGGTTCCCCTGGTTTGGAAACACTGCATTCATCTCAATTGAAATGTAGGCCTACCTTCGGAGTGGTCATGGGTTTGGCCTGTAGAGGGAGACTGTGACACAGAAATGAAAACAGAGACATCAACATCTGTTCACTGAAAGGTATCCTACAGGTACCAACAAGCTAACAGTTACACAAATTCCTCCCTGGCAACATTATATCTCCGTGTAAAAAAACAATGAGACCTATTTAGCACACAGGAGTTGCTTCACCCTTGTCTAAAAATAATATTCCCCACTGATCCTTTGTGGTACATCGGTCTAAGGCACTGCATTGCAGTGCAGTGCTAGAGGTGTCACTACAGACCCGGGCTGTATCACAACTGGCAGTGATTGGGAGTCCCATATGGCAGTGCACAATTTTCCCAGCATCGCCCGGGTTAGGGGAGGGTTTGGCCGAGGTAGGCCGTCATTTTAAATAAGAATTTGTTCTTAACTGACTTGCCTAGTTAAATAAAGGTTAAATAAATAAATATATAGTTCTCCATAAGTAGACCATGAATAACCATGCCAAGTAAAACTATCATTATTGTTATGGGGATCAGCTCAATGGTACCTACTTAAGTACAACTCTGTGAACTAGTAAAATGAACAGACGGGATGCACAGCAACACAGCAACAGCCCTCAATTACTATGGATTACATGATTATGCAGAGATAAATGTTGAGGCTGCTGTTGATGGTAACAGTATAATGTTGCTAATATTCTAGTTGCTGAAAATAAAGATGATAAGATGGGGATGAACTCTGACCTTGCAGAGCAGCTGGTGAGTGCTGTTGGACAGAGGGCTGAGGTCTAGGGAGCAGCAGGGCCCGTAGCACTGGTCCTCACTGCACAGAGACAGGTGAGACTAGGAGAGGGACAGAGACAATAATATTAGAAGAGTGCAGGAGAAGGCTAACAGGTCCACACTGTAATTTGATTATCAGATTTTTGTGAGTGTGTGAAACTTGTGTTGTGCAAGTATAATCAAAAGTGTGTACATAGTATGTGTACATAGCTGAGACTCACACAGTGCATACAGGGGGAACTCTGCTCCCTGCTCCTGTCCTTCTCTTTCTCCAGCTCTCTCTGCTGCTGCTCTAGATTGGCCTGAAGCTCTGCAATGTTTTTACGCAGGCGGTTCTTGTCCAATAGGCAGTCAGTATACTCCAACTGCAGGCTGTCTCGACTGCGCAGAGCCTGAAGGAGATAGATAGATAGATAGATAGATAGATAGATAGATAGATAGATAGATAGATAGATAGATAGATAGATAGATAGATAGATAGATAGATAGATAGATAGATAGATAGATAGATAGATAGATACTTTATTAATCCCCATGCGGAAATTACTTTATCAAGCAACTACAAAAAAAACAATGCCAAAACGAAATACACAAAAGACAGATACACGATACATGATACATAGTGCGGCAGTAGGAAAAAGTATAAAATACACGAAGTCTGGAGTGCAAGTATCACTGAGTGGGGAGATACTGAGTAGTTGAAATACCTGCATGACTAGATACAAATCATGTTTTACGGTGAGTAATGGGGCAACTATGCAGAGAAAGGCCTTATATTATCCGACCTCTGTGTATGAGCGTTGTGTCCAAACAGCCATGACTTAATTACATCACTTTAACCATTACTGTAATACACAGAAACAAAAACCTTACCATACATTGATTATTTTAAACTTTTTTTACCCCTTTTTCTCTATCCAATTGGTAGTTACTGTCTTGTCCCATCGGCGTACGGACTTGGGAGAGGCAAAGGTCGAGAACCATGCCTCACTGCTTCTTGACACACTGCTCCCTTAACCCGGAAGCCAGCCGCACCAATGTGTCGGAGGAAACACTGTACAACTGTCGACCGAAGTCGGCGTGCATGTGCCCGCCACAAGGAGTCGCTAGAGGTCGATGGGACAAGGACATCCCAGCCGGCCAAACCCTCCCCTAACCTGGACGACACTGGGCCAATTGTGAGACGGCTCATGATTCTCCCGGTCATAGCCGGCTGCGACACAGCCTGGGATCGAACCCTGGACTGTGGTGATGCCTCTAGCATTGCAATGCAGTGCTTTAGACTGCTGCACCACTCGGACACCTGATTCATTGATTCTAACCCATATCCCTTCTCAGATCTACTGACCTGGTCCCTCTCCTTCTCCAGCTCCATAATCTGGTTGAAGTAGGAAATGCTCCTTTTCTGTTCCGTCTCCCAGTCCAGCTGGAGAGTCCTCACCTTCAGCTGCAGCTGCTCACACTGACACTCCAGCTACACAACACAACACACCATCAAAGACAGAATAATGCAATTGTGTTGATATACAAGAATAATGTTTTAACACTTTACCGTTAACAAGGAAAACTTGAAAAACTGTCACGAGTTCAGTGACTCACACATGGAGATGGGACAGAATGTTCTCACCTTGTCCCTGAAATCCTCAGAGCTCTCCAGCTCTCCCTGTAGTCTGGCGATGGTGCTACACAGCTCGTGTCTCTGCTCTGCTGCCTCCCTGCGGTCCTGCTTCAGGATGTCCATCAGAGCCTGAGGTCAAAACAGAACAACACAAGAGTTAGAGCAGCACAGTCGGAGCAGGAAAACATCACAAACTCGGAGGGTGAATTAGATTAACTCTGAGTGGCGTCTC
This sequence comes from Thymallus thymallus, assembly GCA_023634145.1. Taxonomy (NCBI): domain Eukaryota; kingdom Metazoa; phylum Chordata; class Actinopteri; order Salmoniformes; family Salmonidae; genus Thymallus; species Thymallus thymallus. The sequence continues at coordinate 23,707,177 of CM042397.1, forward strand.
TCACCTGTGTTTCAATGTGACCTGTCTTCTGAATGTCAATGTGCTGTAGTGGTTTCTCTCTCTTCTCGGGAACAATGGGGGCGCTGTTCGTGCATCGGGGGACAATACTGTTCCTTCTGACTGGCGCCGTAGAGGTAGGGCTACTGTCAGTCTCTTTCTCTGCCTCCATCAGTCTGGTCTTCAGCTGCTCCACCTGTAGAAAAGGTTGAATAAGAATATTAGGGAATCCTACCAGGGAAAAGGCATATCTCAACAGCTCTATATAAAAAGCTGATACTCCATCCATCCTTTTGTCTTTCTCCAGCTGCTTTCTTCTGTCCCAGTCACACTCCCTCTCCTTCAACAACCCATCAGACCCCCTTGTCCCAGTCACCCTCCCTCTCCTTCAACAACCCATCAGACCCCATTGGCCCAGTCACCCTCCCTCTCCTTCAGCAAGCCATCAGACCCCCTTGGCCCAGTCACCCTCCCTCTCCTTCAACAACCCATCAAACCACCTAGGCCCAGTCACCTCCCGCTCCTTCAACAACCTATCCGACCCCCTTGGCCCAGTCACCCTCCCTCTCCTTCAAAAACCCAGGACCTAGTTTAACAGTTATGCATCCATCACCGTGAGTAACTCTGGTCTGTATTCACTCAGAACTTATTTATTCAGTTGGGTCTGTATATACATATTCATGTACAGTTGTTATATCATATCACATGCAATATTGTAAGTAATTATTGGACCTAACTTACGTAGTCATTCACTCAGGAATGCATATTAGTATCCTGTCAGTTTGTCACGTTCGGGTGTGTAGAGAGACCAAGGCGCAGCGTATCGATAGTTCGACATGTTTATTTAATGAACTATCGAACTATACAAATATAACAAATGATAATAATAAAGATGACACACATAGCACGACACGAGACAATATACAACATAACAATGAACCACGCCAACGGAGTGGAACACAGACATATAAGTAAGATCCCTAATTAGAGGTAATGCAATGCAGCTGCCTCTAATTAGGGATCCCACACACAACACCACACAGACGTAGAAATAATAGATCTGCCAGACTCTGACCATAGAAATATAGAGAAGCAAAGCTTCTCTATGGCCAGAGCCTGACACAGTTGTATCTTTTTTTCATTGCTTTTAGTATATCGAATGTGCAATAAGTGCATTTATCTGTAATTAAACCCTGCGCACTAAGGGCTGTATTTTAAGGGAATTACTATTATTACCCTAAGTTATCATACACACATTTAGCTATTTAATTATCTCTTCCTGTCATTTACCTGTACAGTTAATGTAACCATGCGAATATTCACTTACCTGTCAATTTAACTGTATATTTACCTGTACAGTTAATTTAACCATGCAAAATATTCACTTACCTGTTCATTTAACCAGTCTGTATATTAAGTAAACTATTATTACCCTCACTTATAAGCTATTTAAGTATTTCTCTGCCATCGACCTGTATAGTATAGTTAACCATGAACCATCCACCAATGTATAGTGTACATATTCAGCCATCCACCCATACTATGCAATGTCTTTTTATAGCTTTTTTGCACTCCAGACTTCTTGTATTTTGATACTTTTTCATACTGCCGCTCTATGCATCATGTATCGTGTATCTGTCTTTTGTGTATTTTCGTTCGGACATTTTGCACCTGCCCTGTGTTTGTTTCGTAGCTGCTTGACAAAGAAATGTCCCCTCGGGGATCAATAAAGTACCTATCAGACCCCCTTGGCTCCCTCTCCTCTATACCTGTTCCAGTAGCTCTCTCTCGCGTGCGGAGGCCTTGGCCTGATCCTCCAGGGCACGAGAGTATTTCACAGCCTGTTCCAGGTGCCTGTCCTTCAGCCGGCCCAGCTCCCTGCTGCCCGCCTCCCAGTCCTGACGCAGCCTGTGGGAGACACACATTGAGCAAGCTCTCAGTACACTGGACATATAAACTTTATATCCCTATTAAAAAATGTATGACAGCCATGGACGACTGTACCTCTCCATCTGCAGCCGGTCGTGTCGTAGGTCCAGTGTCTTGCGTTCAGCCCTGCTGCGCTCCTCCTCGGCCACACGGCAACGCTGGGACAGGCGGCGCTCACACACGCGGCTCCCCCGCAGCTGCTCCCTCAGCTTACGCACCTCCAGCAGCAGGAACTGAGTCAGGCCCTCTGGACCCTCCTCATCTGGGGGGGGACACAGCAGTGGAGGTAAACGGGGGATGGGGAACACTGGTCATACAGGAGTGGAAGGGGGACATATGGGGACATATCCTTACCCAGGATGATGGAGCAGCGCTGGGTGGGCTGTTGTCCAGTGAGCTGGGTGTATTGCTCTGGGTGGTAGAACTCCAAAGACTCCATGAAGGCCTGTAGGCCACGCTGGCCCCGCCCATGCAGGATGTCAATCAAACGGCCTGATAAATAGTTATGACATCATTAGAGTTTATAAGGTCAAGGCGACAATACATCCTGAAGATGGAGATACTGTAAGTACTGTACTCCCTTCGTCGTCTTTTCTTCTCTAACCTCGTCTCTCTGTTTCGCTCTCTCTCCCCGTCATTCTTCACTCCCCGTCTGTCTACCTCCTCCTTTATCTCTACCTCTCCTTTACCTAGCTAGTGGTCACCCCCTCATTCCTTTCATCTTGATCTCCTGCCTCGTTACTCATACCCGTCTCCCCTCCCTCTGTCTCTCACTCCCCTCTTACTATCCTTCCTAACCACCTTTTTCTCACACTGCACAAACCTGTACATACCTCATTCTCTCCGACCTACCCCTGCCTCCTCTCACTTACCTTTTACACTCTTCTCATTCACTCTTCTCATCATTTTTATCTCATTCTCAATCTCTTTTTCACTCCCATCCATTCTCTCTCTGTCTCTCTCTCTCTCTCTCTCTCTCTCTCTCTCACCAGCCTTGCTGATACGTAATGGGTACTGGGTGGAGTTGAGGACCTCGTCCTCATCCTGCTCGTCGATGACCTTGCACTGCCTCAGGTAGGGGGTGAGCTTGGCCGGGTTCAGGATGCGGGTCAGCTTGTGCCTCACCCCCTCCACCCGATCCCACAGCTCCTCACAGCACTCCTCAGAGAACGGGGACTCCGGCCGCCCCTCTTCCTGTCCCGTGTCATAATCCTTCACCAATACTGTGATGCCTGGCCCAGAGGAAGCAAGTTAATACAGGACTGGTTTGAAAGAGGAGACAAAATTACTCTGTGTTATAAAGAGAACAGATTCAAACTATGTTCATAATACAGGTTATGGCCATTGTCTGCTGCATTGTGAGAAGGAGTAAAAGGATATGCTTTTCTGGCTGTGCTCCAAGGAAAACTGGAGGGGATTATTTGGCATTTAACACACACCAGTCAGTAGGATTAACCTCCAGTACTATGAACACATTTGATGGTGCGTTATCTGCACCAATGATTTACTAAAGTTTCTCCTGGTGGTGCAAAAGGTTGGTTGGTGGGTCGTTAACAAAGATAGGGATGACATTCAATCTCTCAGAGCTCAGGAATGCAAACACTGGTGTGATTCATATCGTACACTTAAAAACCTACTGTGATAGCAGACAAAGACCTCCTCAACTACTGAGGAGCAAACTCCCTGGACTAAGAAAAAACACGTTCAATTGAGACTCTCGACAAGAAGATAAAAAATATATATCTCAAAAAGTCAAACAAACACGTTTAATAGTACAGATCAGGGATCTATGATGTAATTCCATTACCGGGTGTAACTGTCAGGCTCTGGCCATAGAGAAGCCATGGTCAGTGTCTGACAGGTCTATTATTTCTGTTTCTGGTGGTGGTTTGGGTTGGACCCCTAATTAGAGGCAGCTGCAGTGCATTGTCTCTAATTAGGGATCCTACATATGTTTGTATGTTCCACACCTGGGTGTGGGTCATTATATCTCCAGTCACAGTGAAAGTAAGTGTGCTATGTTTTTTTACGTTTGTTATATCGTGATTGTTTGTTTGGTAGTTCGTCATTGTTGAATATTCAGTAAATAAATGTTGAACTATTACTGCGCAGAATGACCCACCAGAACGAGACCAAGCAGCGCAACTGGGGAGAGACGGAGAGAGAGGTAGTGCCGCGTTATGAACGGGGCTCGAGACTGCGAAAAGCCCAAAAGCATCCCCAATACATTTTTTTTTGGGGGGGGGGGCTATGGGGGTGGTCTGGTGTCGAGGAAGAGGCGCCAGTACCACTCTCCAGGTGGAATTCACGGAGGCCGGAGTATAAGTGGGGGGCGAAGTGCCAGGAGGAGATGGACGTGGTGGAATACCTGAAGGAGGAGTATAGGAGTATATGGGAGCTAGGCTGGCGTAAGATGGAGGAGTGTGAGAGCGAGAGGAGGGAGCTGGAGTTACTGGTGCCCAAGGAGAGCATCCCCAGTCCGGGTCCGGTCGCCTACTCCACCCCCATGCCAGAGCAGTCCGCTCCACCGGTGCCCAGTCCGGGTCCGGTCGTCGGCTCCACTCCCATGCCAGAGCAGTCCGCTCCACCGGTGCGCATTCCGGGTCCGGACCTCTGCTCTGCTCCCCACACCCGACCTCCAATGCGTGCGCCCAGCCAGGTGCTTCCAGTGCCGGCTCCACGCACCCGACCTCCGGTGCACCTCCCCAGTCCGGTATGTCCCGTGCCGGCTCCCCGCACCCGACCTCCAGTGCGTGCGCCCAGCCAGGTGCTTCCTGTGCCGGCTCCACGCACCTGACCTCCGGTGCGCCTCCCCAGTCCGGTACGTCCCGTGCCGGCTCCCCGCACCCGACCTCCAGTGCGCCTCCCCAGTCCGGTACGTCCCGTGCCGGCTCCACGCACCCGACCTCCGGTGCGCCTCCCCAGTCCGGTACGTCCCGTGCCGGCTCTCCGTAGCCCAGAACCTCCAGCGAAGGTCCGCAGCCCGGAACCTCCAGCGAAGGTCCGCAGCCCATTACCTCCAGCGAAGGTCCGCAGCCCGGAGCCTCCAGCGAAGGTCCGCAGCCCATTACCTCCAGCGAAGGTCCGCAGCCCGGAACCCCCAGCGAAGGTCCGCAGCCCGGAACCCCCAGCGAAGGTCCGCAGCCCGGAACCCCCAGCGAAGGTCCGCTGCCCGGAGCCTCCAGCGAAGGTCCACAGCCCGGAGCCTCCAGCGAGGGTCAGCAACCCGGAGCCTCCAGCGAGGGTCAGCAACCCGGAGCCTCCAGCGAGGGTGAGGGCCTGAGCAGTCCGCTCCACCGGTGCCCAGTCCGGGTCCGGCCGTCTGCTCGGATCCAGTGCCAGAGCAGTCCGCTCCACCGGTGCCTAGTCCGGGTCCGGCCGTCTGCTCCGCTCCAGTGCCAGAGCTGTCCGCTCCACCGGTGCCCAGTCCGGGTCCGGTTGTCTGCTCCACTCCCAGGCCAGAGCAGTCCGCTCCACCGGTGCCCAGTCCTGGTCCGGTAATTTGCCCCGCTCCATGGCTGGAGCCGTTTTCCCCACCGGTGCCCAGTCCGGTCCCGGTTGTTTTCCCCGCTCCATGGCCGGAGCCGTTTACCCCACCGGTGCCCAGTCCGGACCCGGTTATTTGCCCAGATCCATGGCCGGAGCCATTTACCCCACCGGTGCCCAGTCCGGGCCCGGTCGTCTTCCCGCTCCATGGACGGAGCCGTTTACCCCACCGGTACCCAGTCCGGGCCCGGTCATAAGGAAGGGGCATGGGAGGAAGCTGTCTACTTAGCCGGAGCCAGAACCGCCACCGACGAACTAGTCTTCCCTCCCTAAAAACCCCCCCATGTATTTGTGTTTTTGGTTGGCGTTCGGGAGTCCGCACCTGGGGGGGGGGGGGGCTGTCAGGCTCTGGCCATAGAGAAGCCTATTGCTTCTTTATGTAGCCATGGTCAGAGTCTGACAGGTCTATTATTTCTGTTTCTGGTGGTGGTTTGGGTTGGATCCCTAATTAGAGGCAGCTGCAGTGCATTGTCTCTAATTAGGGATCCTACATATGTTTGTATGTTCCACACCTGGGTGTGGGTCATTATATCTCCAGTCACGGTGAAAGTAAGTGTGCTACGTTTTTACGTTTGTTATATCGTGATTGTTTGTTTGGTAGTTCTTCATTGTTGAATATTCAGTAAATAAATGTCGAACTATTACTGCACTGCGCCTTGGTCTCTCCATGCACCCAATCGTGACAGTAACTCAATGTGCCAATCTTTCTGCAGAGCTCTTTCTGCAGAACTCTTTGGATCTTAATTCGGAGCAGATATTTAATAGGTTTTGGTAAAAGTGGTTGCATAAAAACCTGAGGAAGATTTTTACTGTAATTCCATCTGCAATTTTTACTGTAATTCCATTTGTACTGTAGTTCTTCCACTAAATTAGTTTTTGAAAATGTTCAGTGGAAATTATTTTTAAAAAAACAAGTCTATGGTTTTTGTTTGGGATACAGTTTTAAGTGAAAAGACTGAGTCAAAGCACAATTCCTTTACCATGGAATTGCCCATGTGCTGCTAAAGCAACATAGTGTATGTTTTAAAGTTAACTATTTACAGACAATAAGGGGTAAGTAAGTGCTCCATAACCCTGCCTCGCCTGTATTATATAGGCTAACAGACAGACAGGTCGAGACACATTTGTGTCCTGTGGAATCTCTCTTTTGCCTACAGGCTACTACATCATGTAGTCAATACGAAACAGATATCATATTTTTTCAAGAACACCTTTTTCCCAGAGCGGTGTCAACATCTCAAAATAAAAAAGCACCCTTTAGACAGCTTGGCTATATGAATATTTACTAAACGATTTGACCAGAGCTTACAAAACCTAAAATAACTGTGACTGACAAGACAATAAAGAGGGCGAAGTGTCATTCAGAACCACACCTTTTCACCCCATATTGAGTCATCTAACTTTATCTGAAAAAGACAAGAAATTCTGTAATACCATCTGTAAAGAAAATTATAAATAAACATGACAAAATGAAGTATTCATTTCACACTTACCACTCATTGTCAATGATTGATTGTGTTGTAAGTAAACTACTCAGACTGATATTCCACTTTTCGTTTTGATCGATCATAAAAGGATGAATGAGTCCATAAAGTCAAGAATGAGATAGAACCGTTAACTACTATTCCACTATCGCTATGCTATTGCGTTGAGAAGCTGGTTGTGTTGCACCTGGGAGGCAGTGTAACACTACTCCCCAACTTTGCGGTCCGCCTCCTCACAATCGCCTGCGCATACCATATTCCACCAATCAGCAATTGTTCACAACTGGCCCGATCATTCCAGATGATAAAACCAGGATACATTTACAACAACCGGATGTATCCAGTTTTCAGGGATACAGCTAATTCAACATAGGCTTTCTTTTCTGCTCAAAGCCAGATGTGGTAACTCCTCTCAGGCGTTATCTTTTAAGCCTGCTACTTCGGGTTAACACAAATACTGTATCTCTGGTTAACGCAAGGGAGAAATTGTGGAGTAGATATTAGGGGGGTTGGAACATTTTTGAGGAGTTGAACTGTTTTTCATGCCAAAAGTCAACCGTTAAAGCTAATTTCCTGCAATAAAGTGGTCTTGGTCTTTCGAAATAGATATCCGTGTGCACACAGTGTATGGTTAACTTTAAACAAATGTTGTTTAAAGCCTACCATAGATAAAATGTAACCAGCCATCAGTAGCCTAGAGGACAACTTCTATTTCAACAGGCCATACAGATCTAAGATCATGAAGATCAGTCATTTTCGCTGTTGAACTGTTAGATTCACTTTAATGGAATTGGGTATTAAAGCTGCTTTTGAATAGGGGCTTGAGAAGGCCTTTTCCACAAGGTGGAGCTGCTTTACAAAAGTTGCTCAGTTTAATTTCTCTTTCCTTCTTTCGTCAATATCTTTGGAAATTCCGTTGCTCACACCAATAACACCATTTGTTTTTATTACATATTTGATTAATTCTGTTGAATATATAGGACAGTTTTGTCCTATGTCATGTTTTGTTAGATAGCGATACCCTGGGGCACTTGCCCAGCGTGTGACTCACCCTGGCCTGGTCCACGGAGCACTGACTCATTCATGGTCTCTCCTTTACTACAAGGTCTTGAATCAAGATGAAAACCTATAACCTAAAACTGCTGTAGCAGTATAAAGGTTAGTCATCAAAAGTCTACAAACAGGGAACACACCTTACATACACAATGACACATCATTTAATTTCAGTATTATCTAATTGCTTTTGAAAGGCTGCTGCTACCTTAGCAATGAGGCCCACTCAACTCGTACAGTTAAGACAGATACTGTGTTATTACAACAGAGGCCTTACAGGCTGGTGTGTCTGGCCTGAGCACGGTAAGTGGTTTAAACTGGCAATGTGTTAACTCCCTGTACTTAGTGGTGCACTTTGTTTTGTTGTCTGTGTAAACCCTGTTCAAAGAAAATAAATACAATTCTAATAAAGAGATAATTACAAGAAAGGCACCAAAAACATATTTAATAATAATAAATAAACTGGGAATGTCAGTACAAAGTATGGGGTGCCCGACAGACGAATGTGTCTTTCTCTTGACACACTGACAGGAAATGTCAAGCTACCCTTGGTCCCCGGGCGTCCCCTGAATAAACAAGCAGACCAGGGTACCAGAGCTGCTGGAAAGAAGAAGGGCCTACAGCACAGAAGCCAAAGCAGTGAGGCCTACAAAACAAAAAATACAGAAATTAGTTTATTTTTAGATATTCATAGGCACCTTAATGTTCAGAAATAGACGTTCAAAAAAACTTTAGCACATCCTCTCCCCCTCCCCCCGTCTCTCTTCCACTCTCATATTTTCAATTTTTCTCAAAGCCCTCCCCTTCTTCTCACATTCAGAAGCACTGCAGCCACAGGCCAGGGCCAGAGGGGACAGCGTTCTTGTCGTTTCTGAGGTCACAGAAACAGAGAGGGCATTGAGAGAGTCCCAGAGCCCAGTGCTGCAGTGGTGGAATGCGTTGTCCCAGTCCAGCACAACCACACTGGCCTTCACCCTTTGTCCCCACAAAGAATGTGTCTTTTCTCACTTTCTGTGGAAAACAGGGCACAAAAGACGATGGGTGATATGAGTAAAATACAATATTGCTCTGCAATTTATTCTCCTCTAATTGTCCCCATATAATGTGGATGAGATTATGCGTTTTCCTGTTTTAGATTCAGATCAACACAAATGATGCAACAACACCAAGGAGGATCCAGAGAGTCACCGTGTGAGGATTTGTTTATTTAAACAAAGTTAGAGGAAAAACAAAGAAGTGGGAAAAATATGGTGCATCTATACTGAGAGAAAATTCCTCAGCCCATCAAAGGAGGCTCTCTTTGGGCATTACGCACTGTTTTCAAAAGTTGGAGGGACTCTCTTTCAATGGATTCACCCTGAGTGATTGGTGATTCAAATAAATCAGCTAGGTAGGGACATCTTTCAAAGTCATTAACTCTCAGATGGAGGCTGATGATGAGGGCAGGGCCCACTGTGACGGTCAGGTGTCTCAGCAGCTGCTCAGTCCAGTCTAGATAACATAGCAGCTTCTAACCTTCTGGCTGTCACCAAGCTCAATCAGTCAGAAAAATTAAGATTTGCTGGAGACACAGTGACTACTCCTCGAAAAACGCTAATGCACTTCACCAAGGCATGCGTGCCTAACTGTGGAAGCACTGAGAGTAAACAGGAAAGGATCAAGCGTTCCTCAAGGTCCCGTGCTGGGCCCCCTGCATTTGTAGATGTCTATACAAAGTTAGAGTGAGAGAACACAGTACTGTGAAATAGCTTAGTACTCTCATTTAACTTTAAATTATCTGTACAGGTAAATGACAGGAAGAGATACTTAAATAGCTAAATGTGCATATGATATAATAATTCCCTTAAAATAAAATACAGTCTTCAGTACAGGGTTTCATTACAGATAAATGCACGTATTGCACATTCAATATACTAAATGCAATGAAAAAAATATACTACTGTCAGGATACTAATATGTATTCCTGAGTGAATGTAACGTATGTTCAGTCCAAGAATTACTTACAGTATTGCACCTGATATGATATAACAACTGTACATTAATATGTATATACAATCCTGAATGAATGAGTGCTGAATGAATAAGTCCTGAGTGAACGAGTGATTACAGACCAGAGAGTTACTCACGGATGGATGGATCCCTAATTGTTAAACTAGGTCCTAACAACCCAACAGTTCCAGGTCTATGTTGCCGACGGCATGGCACCCCGGTGAGGCATTAAAAAGTCTAATAGCGGCAGGAAGGACCTCCTGTAGAGCTCTCTGGCACACTGTGGTGGGATCAGTCTGTGACTGAAAGTGCTCCTCTGCATCATAACCATGGCATGCAGAGGAGGGGTGACGTTGTCCATGATGGCCAGCAGTTTGGCCAGGATCCTTTTCTCCGCCACCTCCTCTAGAGTGTCAAAGTTAACCGTCAGAACAGAGCTAGCCTTCAGGATCACCTTATTTACCCGAGAAGCATCACCAGCCTTTATGTTAGCGCCCCAGCACACCCCTGCAAAAAAGACTGGTAAAAAGTATGCAGTAGTTTACTACACACGTTGAAGGACCTGAGCCTACTACGCCCTTTTTGTATAGGGCCCCGGTGTTACCAGCCCATTCCAGCCTGCTGTCCATATGGACTCCCAGGAACTTGTATGAACCAACCATTTCCACATCCATCCCCTGTATAGGGACTGCAGTCGGTTGGGCCTTGGTTCTCCTGAAGTCCACCACCATCTCCTTTGTTTTGCTGATGTTGAGCTGAAGGTGGTTTTGCTCATACCACACCACAAAGTCATTGATTGTGCTCCTGTACTCCTCCTCCTGCCCACCCCTAATGCTCCCTACAATTGCGTAGTCATCCGAGAACTTCTGCAGGTGGCATGTTTCAGAGTTATATCTGATGTCTGAGGTGTAGAGGTGAACAGGAAGGAGGACAGAACCGTTCCCTGGGGGGCCCCTGTATTGCTCACTGCCCGTTCTGACACACAGCTCTGTAGTCTCACAAATTAAACCTGGTAAAATCATTGGCTCTGTCCTGGGTCCCCTCCGTCTGCCCACTGTTTGACTTTTTGAAGCCAGTGATATTTCTCATACCATTCCACACTTCTCCTTGTCCTCAATCTTCTCCTCATAGCCTCTCTTCTCCTCAACAATCTGCAACTTCAACTCCCTCTGGACACATTTAATTTCGTCTCTGTCCCCCTCCTTGAAAGCCCTCTTCTACTCATTCAGCAGGGCCTTCAGGTCGCTGGTGACCCTGGGTTTATTATTTGGGAAACAGCGTACCTTCCTGGTGGGTACAGTGTTGTCTACACAGAAATTGATTTAGTCCGTTATGCAGTCTGTAAATCCATCAATGTCCTCCCCATGAGCCTCACAGAGCACATCCCAGTATGTTGTCTCAAAGCAGTCCTGTAGGGCCTCATTCTCCTCCAGGGACCATCTCCTAATGGTCCTAGTCGCTGGATGCTGTTGGACCACAGGCCTGTAGAGTGGGGTGAGGTGGACAAGGTTGTGATCCGATCTACCGAGGGGAAGGAGTGCAGTGGAGTTGTATGCATCATTCACATTAGCATAATAACACCTATGGAATTTTAACAATATAATATGGCTAATCAGAATTTTAAAAAAATTGCATGGTTCTTCAAAAGGTTCTTTGTAGAACCTCTGAGACTGAGAAAATGTTCTTTATATAACTATTCTCCATAAAGGTTCTATAAAGGACCATTAAAAAGTATTCTATCTAGCACCAAAAAGGGTTGTGACCATAGCAGAACCCTTTTTGATGCTTTATAGAACCTTTTTTTAGTGGTTCTTTGTAGAATCTTAGGAAAGGGTTATTTGTAGCACCATAAAGGTTCTGTTAATAACCTTATGAGCATGGTTCTTTATAGAACCTTTAAAAAAGGGTTCTATATAGCACCAAAAAGGGAACCCTTATTTTGCACTATATAGAACAATGTTTTTTGTGTGTGTAGGTCATAGAACTTCCGTTAGAACAGTGACTCCTTTAGAACAGTGTTTGAATGAACCGGTCAATCACCCAAGCACTATTAAGAAGCTGACAGCTGCCAAATGAAATATAAAGGAACTGGCCACGGATCAGATTGTTAAAAAAAAAAATTGATGAAGGATACAATTAATTTCAAACATTTCAGTGAAAACCAAAGGTAATCTGAACAATAGCTCAGATGGTAGAGCATGGCGCTTGCAACGCCCGGGTTGTGTGTTTGATTCCCACGGGGGACCAGTACGAGAATCTTTTTAAAAAAAAGTATGAACATGGATGCACTAACTGTAAGTCGCTCTGGATAAGAGCATCTGCTAAATGACTGAAATGTAAATGTATATGTCCCACTACTGGCAACAAAGACAGCTGTGCATTATGTGCAGAAACCCACCTCAAGGTGAAATGTCTTGCTGCTGTGTGAGTATGTGCGTTACCTAAACAGTGTCTGTTCCTCAGTGCTCCAGACATCAGAAGTCATACTAAAACTCCAAGTCCACTGTCTACATGTGTCGTGGAAGGCCAGTTTTAGGATTAACGATTATCATCACAAATGTTAATCAGTGTTAATGGTCTTTATGGGTATACAGTATGAGACTTACCACTAAAGAGCGAAATAATACATCGTAATCTGGGAACATACTGTACTTCAAATTGACAGAGAGAGAAGATATACTTCTCTCACTCTCCTTCCATGGCTCTCCTCATTATAAATTAATTTTTCAGTCAGAAAAACCATCCAACACCATTTAACTCAGCCCATGGTGTTTTGTAGATCTTGTAGATCTAGTAAGCATTCCAGGACATTCCCTCTCTGCTAACCACGGAACACTATACTGAACACTATCCTGGGATCTGGGCACAGAGCCGTGGGCAGCAGAGCAGCCACATCCACAGACCTGCCTGTGTTTTCCATCAGGCGCTGTGTACCGTAGGACGCATACTGTAACGTAAAGCCCAGTAGAAAATGTAGCATATTAGCTTTAGCAGTTCATTTTGCATAGTTAGAGGATTGTGGAGGTGTCATGGGTTGACATTCTGGATCTTATTTGTCTTAACTCCCTCACTCACACTTATAGACACACCTAAAAGAAGAAGAAAAACTCTACACAACATTTACACCCCTTGCACATGCACACAAATGCACCACACAACATCACCTTATTCAGTATTACCCTCATGCCAGCCATATCTTTATCACTTTCTTTCAAAAAACATGTGGTTGTAGTTAACCTTTAAATTATGGGGTGTATGTAGCACGCATGGCTATTTAAATATAAGCACTGTCACACTGCATTTATGGACAGCTTTGTACACCACTCAGACTTCATAAAACATTAAGATTTTAACCTTTTCTAAACACATGTTTAGTGTTGTGTTAAATGGGTTTAGGCACATTTGAGAAAATTCACACAAACAGAAATGGAAAGTTTTGGCAATGCTAGTCACATACAATAAACACTTACATTTTTTCTCTTTCCTATTAGAGGGACTTCCAGTAATGTTGAAAATGGATCAGCGATACTTGGCTAAGATATTTCACCCCTGAGCCAATACATGCTAGAATCCCCTTTGGCAGCCATTACAGCTGTTAGTCTTTCTGGGTATGTCTCCAAGAGCTTTGCACACCTGGATTGTACAATATTAGCCCATTATTCTTTTTAAAATTATTTAAGCTCTGTCAAGTTTGTTGTTGATCATTGCTAGAAAGACATTTTCAAGTCCTTGCCATAGATTTTTAAGCCAGTTTAAGTCAAAACTGTAACTAGGCCACTCAGGAACATTCAATGTCGTCTTGGTAAGCAACTCCAGTGTATATTTGGCCTTGTGTTTTAGGTTATTGTCCTGCTGAAATGTGAATTTGTCTCACAGTGTCTGTTGGAAAGCAGACTCAGACAGGTTTTCCTCTATGATTTTGCCTGTGCTTAGCTATATTCCGTTTTGTTTTATCTTTAAAAACTCAGATGATAAGCATACCCATAAAATGATGCAGCCACCACCATGCTTGAAAATATGAAGAGCAGTACTCAGTGATGTGTTGTGTTGGATTTGGCCCAAACATAACGCTTTGTATTCAGGGCATAAAGTTAATTTATTTGCCACATTTTTTTGCAGTATTACTTTAGAGCCTTATAGCAAACAAGATGAATGTTTTGAAATATGTTTTATTCTCTACAGGCTTCCTTCTTTTTACTCTGTTATTTAGGTTAGTATTGTGGAGTAGCTACAATGATGTTGATCCATCCACAGTTTTCTCCTATCACAGCCATTAAACTCTGTAACTGTTTTAAAGTCACCATTGGCCTCATGGTAAAAGCCTTGAGGGGTTTCTGTCAGGTTCTGACTGTGGCTAGGTCTGGCTCCCTCGTTTGGGGGAGTTGGAGAGCCGCGGTTAGAGGTTGACAGTTCACTGGGTGTTGGTGTTGTGTGTTAATTTCTATCCCCAATTAGAGACAGCTGTCTTGTGTTGTCTCTAATTGGGGATTCTATTTAAGTTCCTGTGTTTGTAACCTGGGTGTGTGTTCTTGTGTGTGTCAGTGTATGGCACTCCAGTTCACGGTTAGTACCGCGCCTTTGTTGTTTTAATATAAAATAAAAAGGAATGTCGCTCCACCAACGCTCTGTCTATCATCCCGTCAATACGAGCCGTGACAGTTTCCTTCCTCTCCTGTATCTTTGGAGTGACTTGATACACCATCCAAAGTGTAATTAATAACTTCACCATGCTCAAAGGGATATTAAATGTCTGCTTGTTTTACCCATCTACCAATAGGTGCCCTCCTTTGCAAGGATTTGAAAAACCTCCTTGGTCTTTGTGGTTTGACATTTGCTGCTTAGAGATAATTGTATGTGTGGGGTACAGAGATAAGGTAGTCATTCAAAAATCATGTTAAATACTATTATTGCACACAGAGTGAGTCCAACTTATTATGTGACTTGTTAAGCACATTTGTACTCCTGAACGTATTTAGGCTTGCCATAACAAAGGGGTTGAATACTTATTGACTCAAGACATTTCAGATTTTCATATTTAATTAATTTGTAAACATTTCTAAGAACATAATTTCACTTTGACATTATGGGGTATTGTGTGTAGGTCAGTGACAAAAAAAATCTACATTTAATCAATTTTTAATTCAGGCTGTAACAAAACAAAATGTGGGGGGTGAATACTTTCTGAAGGCACTGTATTTTGTTTTTTGTACACATGGTGATGGATGGCAAATTGACTTTGCATGTGTCTTACCTAATTTTTATACCCCAGTGAAAAGGACACCATTAAATGCCACAATACAGTTCCTTAAACTGAGATGAACTTTAAAAAAGTAGAATGTTAATGCAGATAAAATGTTGTTTTATCTGCATTAACATAGGCAAGACCATGGTACTTGCCTATGGAGCAGCAAGAGGAACTGCCCTGCCCTACCTTCTGGCTGTGCTCAAACCCTACACCCCAACCTGAGCACCCCATTCTGCCACCTCTGGTCTCTTGGCCCTCCCACCTCCAGTCCAAGCTGAGAGAACCTGCCCATCTTCCGAAAACATCTGAAACCCTACCTCTTCAAAGAGTATCTGAAATAATCCCACAGGAGTGAACTAACACACACACTTGACTCCCCCCCCCCCTTACTAGCTCTGACTGCTGATAACTACTTTATTGATGAAAAATGTACATACTGTGACTGAGATATGTGGTTGTCCAACTTAGCTGGACATCTTAAGATGAATGTTCTAACTGTAAGTCGCTCTGGATAAGAGCGTCTGCTAAATTACTAAAATGTAAACGTCAGTTTATAAGAATCCTTAGAGGAGCCAATAGTTTTGAGACCTATCTTTTTGTGTTTAAAATGCTTTACTTGTTAAACAAAATCTCTTTCTCTGAGCAGTTTTATTAGTATAAAATGATATATATGGTATATTTTTTTTGTGAGCATACAATAAAGCTCAGTATTTGTATTGTTTATTTCATTTAGTTATTTTTTGCTCATCTTTATCAAGGGGGACAATCATTTTGGAGGTGACTATCTCTGTATCAGAGATAATATGCCAATGAGTGTGTGTCTGTTTGTGTATTAGAGAAGCCAGACATAGAAATGTCTCCAGGGGTCAAGACTCTCAGTTACAGGTCAACAGCTAAAGGCACACAGGGACATTTTTCATGACTCTTGGCGGTCACGTCTCCCTCACATTCTCTTGGCCCAAAAGATTCCCCGTAAATCTGGAATAAAGTCAACAAACAGGCACAGAAGTGCCATCTCTCATGAGGATCATAACAATGGGAAGAGTGGGGTGGGATGGGAGGTTGCAGGGTAACAGCAGGATATGCTGGTGCGTGCGTTTTAGTTGTTATAAGGTGAGTGACACTATTTAGGAATTGTGTTTGTACGTTAATGTTTTAGACAGACATATTTTCATACTTCAGAACGTCTCACACAATGAACCACAGTGCACTCATGCGTCCAGCACAACGGTTGAAGGACTGTTTTGGTTTGTATGCGTGTCTGGACCAAGAACGCATGCATGTTTAGGCGCACAATAGGCTGTTTCATACAATGGACTGTCTCAACCAGACATTCAAATAGAGAGAAAGGGAGAGGGGATTAACCCCTGTGTCTCTATGACTCACCCATGACTCAAACGGGAAGACTCCACTCCACTAATGTCCCCTCTTTTCAACTGGTTCCTCTGACCCCGTCCGTTCAATCACCCCCTCTTCTTCCACCTTTGACTGGTGAAACCTGGTTCTATAGTTTCGGTGGTGTGTCGGTAAAACATATCTGTTGATTGGTGTGTTAAAGTGAGCATCTCATACTATAAGTGTATATGAGAATATTTACCTTTGAAAGAGTTCTAACTTTTAGAAACCCCCTGTTCGGTTCTTTGAGGAGCTCTGACTACAAGAGATGCCCGAATTATGGCTGAATTTCCTTAGAAAAATTGACTGGAAGGAAGACGTACTGGAAGAAGGAAAAGTAGTGGAAGTGGAAGGATTTCAGGATACCTTGAGGGCTTGATACTGTGCCGGATAATCTGTCAAGTCATGTTCAGAATAACATCTGACCCTGGAGACACACAGGGCTATATACAATAGCCTGGCTCGTAAAAACACAGAGCCTCACAGATTCTCAGTGTGTGAGTGAATTTTTCAATATGTGTCTCTGCATGAGTGTGCATGTCTGCGTATATTTGTATTTGTGTGCACTCAAGTCAGTCTTCCTGTTTTAGCCTGACAGAAGCAGTTGGATGGACAGCACAATGATCCATTGTCTCTGGGCCAAGCATGGCTTCCTGATGGGTCAGAATTCACGGAAATAGGGGTGCAGTCCAAACAAAAACAAAGGGCAGTGACTTTGACCCATAGTCCCTTAGTAAGTACCCCCTAACCCAACCTTTCCATACATGACCCTTTCAACCACACGCACACACATGCACACACACACATTTGTTTCATTATCCTTGTGGGGACCAAACAATTGACCCCTAACACTAAACCTAACCCTAAACCTAACCCTTTACCCTAACCCTAATTCTAACCCTAACCCTAATTGTAACCTTAACCCTAACCCTAACCCTAACCCCTAAGCCTAAAATATCAGGTGAAATGCCCGCACAATTTTCTTTGTTTTACTATCCTTGTGAGGACTGCTGGTCCCCACAAAACACACACACACACACACACACACACACACACACACACACACACACAGAAAGAGGACAAAGAAATCTGAAGGGGAAATGTATGTGACACAGTAGTGAATGGGTTCATATACGCTAGTATTAGGAACCTTCAGTATACCAGAGACCAATTGAGTCTATCATAGCTATGTTCACCCTCTTTCTATTTTACCACAGACCGTGCAATGCCATCCCATCCACACTGTGGTTATGGCAGAGCGATAGCTGCATAATTCTCAGACCCTGCAGGGAACCCCTTGACTCTGGGTCCGAAGAGACACTACCCCAATGGCACCACCATGGTCTCCCTGAATCACCCTCCTACATCCCTCCCCTCCCTAGCTGGCCCCTACGTTCCAGAAGAACATCTGGATTTCATAAGGGATTCTGACTCCAGCCCTGCTCTCCACAGCTCTCCTAATGCACTTTAATAGCATGCCTGGCAAGGCAGCCCTGGAAGAATGGCAGAGGAAAATACAGAAATTAACCATTTGCATTCGACGAATATGTTGATGTATTTTTCCATATCCTACCAGCTTTGTACTGTATGTTTGATTGTCTGTTCTAGGTACAGGTTAGTGGCTAGTTTTTGTAAGGGCTGAAGAGGCTTTGAACAGACCAGGCGGGGACTGGGAGGCATGCATAGATCCGCATTATGCCCCCTGCCCTACTACATTCTATTCTTGGTATTGTTTTGTTTGGCTGTCTAAAGAGATGGTCGACGGAACATATTTCAAAACTGTTTTCATTCCAGCGATCACACACAAATAATTAATCTTAACTGAGGGATGTGGTCTGCGGAGTGGTGACTGATGCATACTGGTCTGCCACTTGAATTTATACTCTGGGTGCAGTGGATAGATGATTGTATGAACATAGTGCAGAATCAGCACTACTACTCTACAATATGACTTTAATAAAGATAACCAACTAGACGTAGACATCAGTTCACGTTTAATTTTGATTAACATTTGATTGAATTGTCATCTAACGTGAATTCAATGTGATATCAACAAAAATGTTAACTATGTCATTGTTTATGACTTTTTGCAAATTCAATCAGTTTTATCAGTTTTCTACAATGATTCAATGTCATTTCATTGAATTTCGTTGAAATTACATGGAAAACCACGTTGATTCAACTAGTTTGTGACTAGTGGGAAAGCACTTTTTAATGTCCACAAGTATTTTGATGTACTTGCAACAGTGAGCACTCAATTGGAAACATGTGTGGTAGAAAAGAGCAATACACCATCACACATTAAAAAGTAACTTTAGTATGACAAGCCAAATTAAGTCAGAGTAGTCACTCCTATTACAATCAACTAACAAAACTTGCATATCTTACAATTTAGTGTATTTCTACTGTACTAAGTCATATACAGTAAGCTACTGAAAGTGTTTCTTGGCAGACTGTAATAACTGTGTGAAAGTCATTTCCTGAAGAGAAATCCTTTTTCTGTCTGAGAGACTTCTCATCCTGTTTTACTAGCCCGTCTTCCCCTCTACCTCCCTCTCTTTCCTCCTCTCATGCATACCCAAGGGCTCCCTCCTCCTTGCTCTATCTTTCTTCATCTTTCCACGTCTCTATGTCCGTTCATCCTCTTTGTATGTATGTCTCTTGGCTCTTCTTGTTTCTCTCGCATCTTTTCCTCTCTCTCCCTCCCTTGTTTCCCTCATTTTATTTAGCTCATGTGGCTTTCCTTAAAAGAAATGGAACGCTGGTTGACAGAATTCATAGCTCTCTCTCTCTCTCTCTCTCTGCCTGCCTGCCTGCCTGCCTGCATGGGTCCAGCTCTAAACTCCCTCTAGTTTAGCATCAGCCTGAGGCCATCAAAGCAAATCACTCTTATAAACAGAGATACTCAACACTGTATACATTCCCATGTGTGTGTGCTGTGTACGCAGCGGCGACTGTGTGGGTGTATGTGGCTACAGGAGGATCATATAATAATAAGCAGTTGTGACTGTTCCCATCCCAGTGTGTGTGCACGTGTGTGTTTATGCTAGTGCATTCGTGCATTTGTGTAAATATTTTATCAGCCTCTGAAAGTGAAAGCCCCCAGTCTCTGAGTTTGGCAGATTCCCGTCTTCTGGTGTGAAGAGGGCCTGCAGTTCCCAGGCTGCATCTGTACTCTCTGCATCAGGGTGTCAGATGACATCACATAGCTCATTTGTCACCAGCAATCCCCTTCAATACCTTAGATTCTAGGGTCTGTCACACTTCAGGTGGTTTGATTAGGTGATGCATGCAAATGCACACTCAGCTCCTTACTGTAAAGCATGACAAGACAACTGGTATTGCATAGATACCTCATCAAAACATATTATGCACAGTAAAACATATTAGCACAGAACTCACGTACAATTGAAAGGAAACACATGCTTCCATGCATGCATACACACACACAAGCACACACACACATTCGCACACTCAAAAGCTGTCAGAGGAAATTAACAATATATGATCCCCTAAGTGGTCCCAAAGGAGCCATCAGTCCTTTTCAACTCTCATTCCCACTCTGTAAACATTGTGTGTGTGTCTGTGTGTGTGTGAGTGCGACTGTGGAGATCACACTCCATTAGTTCCCAGCCCCCGTAGGCTACTCTCAGGCCATAACATGGGCCACAACATCACACAGTGTGTATGAAGAAAAGCATAGATGTATGGATAAATGACTAAACAAGTCCAAGAGAATGGCACTTCATGAAACAGGAAAAGGAAGGAATACATCAAAATGCAGAAGGAATGCATAGACATGCAGACCATGACCCTTTATTCTGTATAATTTGACTGATCTATGTATCCATTTACTATGTGTTACTACTGTATGTATTATGTATTATTAACTTGACTGACCCTTGACTGACTTCAGTTGCTTCTTTAAGTGGTTGATTGGATTTTGGCCTGCTGACTGGTTTATAAGTGAAGGGGGTCAAGTGGGGGTGCCGATCTCATCATGAGGGAACAGGACCTGAAGACCACAGGGACAGAAACTTCACAGCCACCAAAAACTACACAGAATCAGTCAGACCTCACTCTGTGACAGTCAAGTCTACACTCAAGACTGTAAAATGATGGTGCTGTATGTGCCAATGCCAATGTGCAAAAACAGTCCTATTAGAGTTCACCATATTGTGCCAATATACAGAAATACCCTGGCCCATTCTGAACATCCTAACGATGTGGATATTGTTTGTTCTCACCCTCAGATCATCAGTTCATATTTTATTCCAACTTTGCACTGAGGCTTCTGGCGTTCGTGGGTGTGCCTGCGGTTTCACTTACGCCCACTTCAGGAAGGCCTGGCAGCTGGAGAACTGAACAAATAGAGGCTAATGGCAGGAGAGGCTTTAATAGTTGACTGGAAAATAAATGATCAGTGGAGAAATCAATTTCCCAAGAAGGGGAATGGAGAGAGGGTGAGAGAGGGGGTGGGGAGTGGGCGTAAAGGATGGATTTGTGGGGTGATGAGGTCAGACAGACTTCTGTAGATGTATGAGGACTGCCAGGTCCTGTTGACAGCAGCTACAGAACATCAGTATCTCTACTGTTGAATGGAAAGGAGAGAGCATGGAGGAGAGAACATGGAGGAGAGAGCATGGAGGAGAGAGCATGGAGGAGAGAACATGGAGGAGAGAGCATGGAGGAGAGAGCATGGAGGAGAGAACATGGAGGAGAGAACATGGAGGAGAGAGCATGGAGGAGAGAGCATGGAGGAGAGAACATGGAGGAGAGAACATGGAGGAGAGAGCATGGAGGAGAGAGCATGGAGGAGAGAACATGGAGGAGAGAGCATGGAGGAGAGAGCATGGAGAAGAGAACATGGAGGAGAGAGCATGGAGGAGAGAGCATGGAGAAGAGAACATGGAGGAGAGAGCATGGAGGAGAGAGCATGGAGGAGAGAGCATGGAGGAGAGAGCATGGAGGAGAGAGCATGGAGGAGAGAGAATGGAGGATGGAGGAGAGAGCATGGAGGAGAGAGCATTGAGGAGAGAGCATGGAGGAGAGAGCATGGAGGAGAGAGCATGGAGGAGAGAGAATGGAGGAGAGAGCATGGAGGAGAGAGCATGGAGGAGAGAGAATGGAGGAGAGAGCATGGAGGAGAGAGCATGGAGAAGAGAACATGGAGGAGAGAGCATGGAGGAGAGAGCATGGAGGAGAGAGCATGTAGGAGAGAGAATGGAGGAGAGAGAATGGAGGAGAGAGCATGGAGGAGAGAGCATGGAGAAGAGAACATGGAGGAGAGAGCATGGAGGAGAGAGCATGGAGGAGAGAGCATGTAGGAGAGAGCATGGAGGAGAGAGAATGGAGGAGAGAGCATGGAGGAGAGAGTTGAGGGGGTATAAAAAGAGGAAAGCAATGTAAAATGGCAAATAGTGTGTGAGGAATTAATTCTCTGCATGAGAAAGTGTGAGAGGGAGATAAAGTAAAGAAGAAAGAAGTAGTTATAATCTTGCCTTCCTTTAGGGACCAATTTCTGTCCAGGGTCCAAAACTGTCATGTTCTTTTTTGTTGAAGAACCGGCATACTCAGCCCAAGACTGTTTTCCTTGGGAGAGAGTGGAGTCGGTAATTGTGAGGGAGAAAAAATAAGAAAAAGGGGGAGAAAGGGAGGGAGGGAGGGAGGGAGCTGACTGAGAGAGGGTTGTAAAAATCAAGGTTCCAAAATCAAGAGGGAGGGAAATCAAGGTTCCAAACTATGCCTCCTTGTTCTGGTCTCAGAGTGTCTTCAGTGTCTGACATCCTTACACCCCATCTTCTTTTTGCCTTCTAACTTCAGTCCAGTGGTATTTTGTTTAGTTTTTTGGGGATAGACATGAAATGCAGCACGCGGACCCCCAGACTCCTAGAGCTGCCTGCCTTCCTGCTGATTGCCTGATGGTTTGAGAAACAGCCAACAGCCCAGGTCACCAGGGGTCAAGGAGTTTTACAAGATTAGCCCAATCACTAACCACTTTGGAATTTGGAAACTATTTGGCTACAGGAGGATCCTATAATATATAACTATATATATAACTATTCAATGCTTTGTCAATGCTTTGTCGATTCTTGGGCATTCCTGCCGAGACTGTATCCTTTTGGAGTGTCCAGCAGACCTACAATCTAGGGAAAAAGGGATCCAAAAGGGTTCTTCGGCTGTCCCCAAGGAGAACCCTTTTTGGTTCCAGGAAGAACCTTTTTTGGTTCCATGTAGAACCCTTTTGGGTTCCATGTAGAAACCTCTTTGGAAAGGGTCCTACATGGAACCCAAAAGGAAAGGATTCTCATATGGGGACAGTCTAAGAACCATTTTATGTTCTATATAGCATCTTTTTTCAAGAGTGTACAGTACATTAGTGGCAAATAATTACTGGCAAGTTTTTGTATTGGATTCAAAAATATCCCAACTTCAGGAACAAGCATAAAGAGAACGTATCAACTGAACTTAAAGCCAGAGTTGATTAACAACCACATTGTATTTGTAAATTAGAAAATAAAATATAGTTAATTGATGTATCATACACGCGTTTGCTGCAGCAGTACAGCGATTACTGTGCATAAACGTTACAAGATTTCCAAGTCCCCTCCCCATATGTTTCTTACGGTGAACATTTGTTGAAGGCGTCATTCAAATCCTGATTTGACAACTGTTTTGTCGCTCACGTTCCTGTGGCGCACCCCTGTATATCCTTCCCATCTTCCCGCGAAACAATTTCTAAGCAGCAGCCCTCTGCACAGCATTTCATATGGACTTTACTGGAAACATTTTAATACATCGAAACATATCAAAGAAGACAAAGATCGCACACATTGAGAATACTATTTTCTCTGTACATTTTCCCTTTATAGCTTATGCAGCAATAGCGAACTTTCTGCGGACTTTATGGTAAGTTTACATACATACATAGGTTATACGTCGTATGGAAGTTACTTTATTCACATATCTTTATCCGAACCGCTGATACATTATTAATGTATGCTAATGCATAAATACAAAGTAAAGTAAAGACAAATTGAAACAATTTGTTTTCAATTTAGTTGTTGATGCTGGGGGGATACGTCACGTTGATCAATTCCCTTTTATTTATTTTCAAATCTGTAACATTGTAACGTAATTTTCTACATTGAGACTAGGTAGACTGTAGGATATTCTAGACAGGAGTTGGGATCCGTCGTGCGGCTGGAGCGCATAATTGTGCTTAGAGAGAGAGCTGACAGTGGCGCATAGCTGGGGACAGTGCAGTTCTCAGTGTTACCAAAATATCATTAGAAATTCACATTGTTACTCTGTTTCAGTGATTATAATTTCAAGTAGGCTACAGGAAGGTAGGCAAACAATTTTGGAGAGTCTGGGACCGTCATCTCTTATGCATTAATGTTTTATTGTGTGTGTGTGTGTGTGTGTGTGTGTGTGTGTGTGTGTGTGTGTGTGTGTGTGTGTGTGTGTGTGTGTGTGTGTGTGTGTGTGTGTGTGTGTGTGTGTGTGTGTGTGTGTGTGTCACCAACAAGGGTAGCTCTCTGCAAATCCAATCTCCGCGGGAGAGTATTGTTGTGATTGTGTTTTGATATTTTCTTTATCCCCATTTCTGGCCCCTTACATACTCACATTCTCAACATACCCTGGTGCATACTGTAGAAACAACCTTAAACCAGACCACTCATCTTGGCTGCATGTACATGTTTAAGAAAGTGTAAATCAGGGTTAATTTACAAAATGAGTTCAGTTAAACATTGATTAATTTCCTCTGAGGGTGTGTACACCTACATCAGGAAATTACTGCCACTGCCAGTATTCAGCATGATGTGTAAATTAGAACAATAGTCCTGTAATGCTTTGAACATGTCATACTAAATCAATGCTCTCTCATATCAATTCTAAAGGTGTTAATTATTTCACAAACAGGTGTCTTAAAACCTCTGCGGCTTTCAATTGGACCCCAAGAAACCCAATACATAAAAACAGTGAAATCAATTGGCTACTACTGGTGTATCATGGCACAACTGTACTGAGATCCTGCCAGCATCACAGGCCAGTGAATAGTGAGGCTTACCTCACACAATCACTCTGCTAATAACTGATCTGAGAGCAGCAAGAAGGGAGCAGCAGCAAAACACTCATCATAAGAGGTTCCCTTATTGAGACATTTATGATTGTAAATGGCCTCTACTGATGTTTGCTATGTGAAAGTTTAGAGCGCAAACACTTCCTTTCACTCTCTGGTCTGGTGGTCTAACATGCTATTGAAATGGAATAGGGATGTATTTACAATCCATGTAAGTTGTTCTGACTTATTGTTCCTCTGTTGTGTTAACATACAGTAAGTATGGTCATGAAGACACTGGTAAATGACAAGAGATAGTGTTGGGAAATTAACAACTTTGGAGATTGATTTGAGCATTAGGCAACGCAGTGTTGAAATGTTGCAATTTATTGCATCAAGGGAATTATGGGGAGGGAGTACTATGTACACACACACACAGACACACACACACACACACACACAGTCACCACACCACTAGGGGACCTGGCAGACCTTCTATAGCCACGTCGCGTCTTAACCCACAGCCTGGTGATGCAATGCTCTAAAGCAGGGATCATCAACTAAATTCTACTGCGGGACATTTTTTCTTGAGCAGATGTATATATTGTTTGACTAAAACACAATAATTTCAAACATTGCTTACATTTGTATATGATCACATGTCTCTCTACAGTATAATGCTTGGGAATACCTGGGAATCCAAAATTAAAATCACTTGGAGCTGATTTCCTGGTGTTTTTACAGTCTTTTATAAAAACCAACCGCACCCGTGGGCCACAAGTTGCAGAACCCTGCTCTAAAGGGACCAGGACTCTCCAGTGGAAGCAGCCTCAGAGCTGACCCACTGTGGCAGAACCGTCCCAGTGCAGACTCAGTTCTGCAATTTGAGGGTTTTGTGGTACCAGCTGTTCCTCTGAAGCCTTAAACCCATTTTCTGGGCAAGCAGAACGACACAGAGAGGGGAAAGAAGAAAAGGAAGAAAGAAAGAAAGAAAGAAAGAAAGAAAGAAAGAAAGAAAGAAAGAAAGAAAGAAAGAAAGAAAGAAAGAAAGAAAGAAAGAAAGAAAGAAAGAAAGAAAGAAAGAAAGGAAAGAGTGACAAGAGAGAAAAAATAGTTAATGGAGACAGAGAATTAAACATTTTAAAGAAAAGGAGATTAAATGTGTTTCCGTTCAGAGCTTTAGGTCCTATATTTGATGGCCATGATGAAGCGTGTCCGGCTGTCTTCCCCTCACACACTGCTCCCATTACAGTTTCAGATCTCCCTCCCTCCTTCACTCCCTCTCCCCCTCCACAGTTTAGATGCAATCAGACAGGCTGCCCTCGCCAGCCTCACGGCATAACTCGTCTTGTTTACGGATGTGCACAGGTACAATGAAATAATAAATATCATGTTTAGCGGAGCCATGCGTCTCCCTGTGCATCTTTAACCAGTCTGTGTACTGCCTGCAGTGGTTTCCTGATCTGCAGTATAGGGTTTATGAGCACAGAGGCATCTAAAAGCTCACAGAAAGTTGTGGAAATACTGAAAAAGAGATGGGACAGTGTAAAATCTCAGGGTAGGGGAAGGAGGGAGCCATTTAGTGTGAGATTATGGGAGCTTGTAGAGGTGCTATAATAGATAGAGATTCCCACTGTGAACGATAGGAGTGGCAACTAGCCAGGGACAGGCATACCTTACAACAGATTGATGTTGACACAGCAGACAACCAGCCAGCAGCTACCGCCCCTCCTCCCTGCCACTCGCACGCTAGCGTCGCACATGACTAATCAGCCTCTTAATTGAATTGCAGCTAATCGTTAATGAGAAGACGGATCAGTACAGGCGCCGACAACAAATATCCTCAGTCCTCCTTCCCCCTTTCCTTCCCTAACTATGCTAAGCCCGTGTGGCAGCAGCCACAGGTGTCTGTACTCTAACCCCTGTCCTCCAAATGAGACACCACGTCACACTGACAGGCCGTGACACTAATCCTCAGAGACTGTGGAGCAGTCAGCCAAAGTCACATGAGGCTTAGCTAGGTGTTCACTTCCTCAGTATGCAGGAAGAACATGGCAGACTAGAGTAGGCCAATGACCAGGAAAACACAAACATGGCTACCTTGTCCCTACACAGTCCTGAAGTGCCTTAAAAACAGTTAGTGGTGTAAAATTAGAGGAACGCTGCAACTCTAGAATACAGAATTATGGCACTCCGCATTCTGCCTAGGGTGTCAGTTTAGTTAAGGGTTTGAGACAAACCTGACAATTAAACAATTAAGATCCTATAAAGTAGGGATCATTAACTAGATTTAGCCGATGACCGATTTTTTCTTGAGCAGATGGTAAGGGGGCCGGAACAGAATTACAAATAATTTGTAGACTGCAAATTGACCGCAAAAATTCCAAACAGATATAATGTTTGATTAAAACATAATCACATTACATTTTTATTCGATCACATATTTCTCTATTGTGCGTGGGAATACTTTTGGAACAGATTTCCAAAATCAAAATCACTTGGAGCTAATATGTTGGTGTTTTTACAGTCTTTTATGTCCAACAATAAAAGTTTTTTGCTTAGAAAACTTTGGGGGGCAAATAAAATCACCTGGCCCACGGACCGCCAGTTGGGGAACCCTGCTGTAAAGACCAATGGGAGAACTGGATATATTGCATTTGGAGGCTGGCAACGACATTATTGTGGAAAATAACTTGCATACCAAATAAATAAATTTTATGACCTGTTGTCCGTTGTAAGTGACTTGTGAGACAAAACTGGGTGAAAAGAAGCATTCCCAAAATAAGTCAGTCTAGATGTTTAGCAACCGGACTCATTTATGTGACCCCATGTATGTGACCCCATTTATGTGAGTCCTATTATTGGTTGCCTTTTCTTTAACTGTATAACTCTCTGTGAAGTCTTCTCCAGGCAACCCTGGCGTGGTCTGAATGAAGACAGAGAGAGGAGCCACCTACCTGTATCTCGAAACACTATCTGGATTGAGGGAGGCAGAGAACGAGAGAGGAGAGGGAGGGAGGGAGGGATTAGAAACTAATCCAGGACACGGCCAATCCCAGAGGAGCTCCTTTTCTTCCAAGACAAAACAGTCGCACGGATTACAGCACTTTAGTGCATTGCCTTTTTTAAAAAGCTTTATACATTTTGTATGGTGTTTCCTTGCCCCTAAATGCCTGTGGTAAATTTGCTGAACTCTACAACAAAGGATAAAAGAGGACAACAGGCCCGTTGAGAGGGGAGCGAAGTGACAGGATGTCCCATGGACTGTGTGGTGCCACAATCAGATAAAGCCCTTTAGTGGAGACGACATGTGTGAACGGACCCCCTGCTCTTTCTTCTGGGTCTCAGGCGGACTGAAAGCTGACCACACCTGTGGACGGTACATTCAAGATCAAACTTCTATGAGGGAATACTAAAACGACAGAGTGTCTAGTGAGTGACAGGCTGGAGATCTTTTTGTGGTTGATTACAGTATAAAGGTGAGGTTCCTTTCAAAGCAGGATTATAAAGTAGTTTCTGGAAACACTTACTGTATCTGAAGAGAAGAATGACTTGATTGAGGAGACTTGATTGAGGAGACTTGATTGAGAATGACTTGATTGAGGAAACTTGATTGAGGAGACTTGATTGAGGAGACTTGATTGAGGAGACTTGATTGAGGAGACTTGATTGAGGAGACTTGATTGAGGAGACTTGGTTGAGGAGACTTGCGGCAGCCTAGAAACCTCCATTGGTAACTGGAAGGATCTGAGTTGTCACTTGTGATTAAGTATCAAGTGTGTGTTTTGGTATTTGAGTGCAGTGTGTTCGTGTGTGTAGCTGCATTAGAGAAGATTATTAGTTGACAACCTGTTGATTCTCTCCTCATTAAGCCATAGCTAAAGTGACCTGGTGTGTGAGGGTTGTTGTATTGGTGTTGAGCCTGTAGTGGTGAGAAGAGAAAGCACTGGGGAGAGTGAAGTGGTAGTGTTTTAAAGCTGACATAATCCCATTACAATTCCTTAACAAGTTATTTATCATCTCCAACAAGTTTATTGGACAGAGCACACAGGGCCAAGCAGCTTAAACATAACCACTTTCAGATGTATAACACCGCCTAACTCATATCTACTGTGCCAAGTTGAGAAGGAATTTTAACTAGGTTTACAGAAAACATAAATATTTATTCTCGTTTTACAAGGATCTCGTTAACCTCTGGTGAGGTGATTAGTGTCTAGATGGGTGGGATGTTCGTTAACTGTTTGTAAACACTTGGATGGTTTTCACGGAAAGTGGTAACTAGGCAACACTGCTGGCTGTCCAGGCTTGACACAAGACTTTGGTGCTCATTTTAAAGGAGATAGGTCTAGACTTCAGTTTGGACTGATCCTAAAAAGGGAACAACAAGAATAGTTGTTTTGTAAAGCCTAATAGATTAACTTTGAGAGGGAAGTTTAAGGACCTTTATATTTTGGTTGCTGAAGGGAAAGGAGCATTTAAATGACATAATTATAGAAATTGTTGCACACGTCTAAGGTTGATTTAGCTCTAGAAAAGTTCACAGGTATGAGCTTGCCAACAGAGAGAGCGTGATAGTTATATTGTTAATGTTCACAAGCAGAAACACAAGTTCAAAATAACAGTCAGGCACTACACCAATCCACAAAGATATAATCAAGTGAAAGTGAAAATACAAATTTGAGCATCTCTTGATATTCTCTCAGTCTTTCACTGCACAAATACTGGATGAGTTATCTTTCACTGTGAGTATATATTTGGAGCTGCAACTGGATATATTTTCTGAACTGACATTCACAAACCCACCATCTGAAAAAAGCCCAGTGGATCCCAAGTTCTCAGACCACATAGGCTGTGGTCATACCAGGAACCCTGGGATGAGTCGTTCCTCCTCTTTGTATTCCTCATGATTGAAAGCTGCTGGGAAGGAGGACAGGATTTATTTGAGGCTGGAGTCATTCTAAAGCACAGAATTGGCCCTGAGAGAGTAAGCTTTGAATGTTGACAGACTCCATAGATAACCATCACTCAACTGAAAACTTTAGCGGAACGTCCTAAAACAGCAGGCTTACGCTCGATGAATAGCTGGCACTTGCTGCCGTGTGGTGAATGGATTCTACACACATTCTCAGCACATAAAACAAATAGTTACTTGTGTTTTTTTTTCTTTTTTTTAAGGATCCAGAGAGTTTTTTTAAGTGTCTTTATACACTCATTTTACATTGGAAAAGTTTGCTGATTTCTTACTGGATTTTTTATCCCCCTGATTAATTATATTTGAAGGGTATTCATTTCTGCTACTATGAGTCTGGGAAAACTGCCCGGGATTAAAGGCCTAGTGTCAGGCTCTCAGGGGAAGAGGCGCTTTAAGAGCGAACTCTCCGTGGACATGATCAGCCCGCCGCTCCCGGATTTTCGCCACACCATGCACGTGGGCCGCGGCGGTGATGTGTTCGGAGACACCTCCTTCCTTAGCAACCACGGGGGCAAAGGGGAACCAGTGAGCCCCAATTTACCCACCAGCAGCTCGAAGACCACACGCTTCTTCTCCCGCACCCTGAGGCATGTACGTAGGTCCCCTGTGCCCCGCACCAGGACCGGTTCCCGTGACCTTTCACCCCCACCGCCTCCTGTCTCGCCCATCATCAAGAACGCCATCTCACTGCCCCAGCTGAACATTGACATACCCAACGGCTACCAGAGAGTGCTGTTCCCCAGCTCAGTGAGCTCCCCAGATACCTCCCTCTACAGCTACGGTAAGAACCCTGCTACATCTGAAATGGAAAAAAGCACATATTGCACACAGACACAGACACAAACACACACACACACACACACACACACACACACACACACACACACACACACACACACACACAGGTTTTTTCTGAGTCATCTGCAATTACATTGGTAACACCTGCACACAATTACACCTATAAACACAAACAAACACAGCTGGTGAGAGAAAGATACCAAGAGAGTCTTTCCTGTCATCTTTTGTGTTAGTGTGCTGCTTGACTGCGCTGCATAAACCCAAACATTTGTCATCTCCCTCTTAAATCAATGCTGGTACAGCGAAACTGTGTGTGTGTATTCAGGGATAGGATGTCTGGAACAGTATGTGGGATGTCTGGAATTCCCCCCAGCCACTGGAATAGTTACCCAACTCAGATGGAATTTACCCAAATAAAGAGCACCAACAGAGGGAGGGAGCAGAGAGCTAGAATACTTGGGGGATCAACAGGTTAACTCACACTGTACCACCCCTTACCGTGATGTACACATGTTCATTTAACAGGTTAACTCACACTGTACCTACCACCCCTTACTGTGATGTACACATGTTCATTAAACAGGTTAACTCACACTGTACCTACCACCCCTTACTGTGATGTACACATGTTCATTTAACAGGTTAACTCACACTGTACCTACCACCCCTTACTGTGATGTACACATGTTCATTTAACAGGTTAACTCACACTGTACCTACCACCCCTTACTGTGATGTACACATGTTCATTAAACAGGTTAACTCACACTGTACCACCCCTTACTGTGATGTACACATGTTCATTTAACAGGTTAACTCACACTGTACCTACCACCCCTTACTGTGATGTACACATGTTCATTTAACAGGTTAACTCACACTGTACCTACCACCCCTTACTGTGATGTACACATGTTCATTTAACAGGTTAACTCACACTGTACCTACCACCCCTTACTGTGATGTACACATGTTCATTAAACAGGTTAACTCACACTGTACCTACCACCCCTTACTGTGATGTACACATGTTCATTTAACAGGTTAACTCACACTGTACCTACCACCCCTTACTGTGATGTACACATGTTCATTTAACAGGTTAACTCACACTGTACCTACCACCCCTTACTGTGATGTACACATGTTCATTAAACAGGTTAACTCACACTGTACCTACCACCCCTTACTGTGATGTACACATGTTCATTAAACAGGTTAACTCACACTGTACCTACCACCCCTTACTGTGATGTACACATGTTCATTAAACAGGTTAACTCACACTGTACCTACCACCCCTTACTGTGATGTACACATGTTCATTAAACAGGTTAACTCACACTGTACCTACCACCCCTTACTGTGATGTACACATGTTCATTAAACAGGTTAACTCACACTGTACCTACCACCCCTTACTGTGATGTACACATGTTCATTAAACAGGTTAACTCACACTGTACTACCCCCCCCCCCCCCCCCACCCTCTTCCAGGGAGCATTCAGTCCCAGTGAAGTCATGGCACCGTGGAATGTGTGTGGGTTGGGCTGGTGCTCTGAACCAACTAAACACCCTGCTTGTTTTATACTGCCACCCTCTGGCAAATGAGGCAAACTGCAAGGCTCCCTGACATTATTTTCACTTTAATGAAAGTTGGTTTCTCTGTCTAATGAAAGTCATTGGATATTATACTGCAGATGCGTTAATATAATAGGCATGGACTGTTCTAAAATGTTTTACATTTTAATGTTTATCTCCTTCCTGCCTGCAGGTCTGCAGTCTGGTTTCGTCACACTGCCTCGCCACTCCCGCCTTGATAAACAGCTGCAGGACGGCACCGGACTATTCGCACAGGACTTTCGCTGCGGCTCGCTCCCAGACAACGACGGCTTCGCGCTAACGCGCTCGGACTCCTTCACCTCGTTCACAGTGGACCTTGGCCCCTCCCTCATGAGCGAGGTTCTGGGCATGATTGACAGCCCCAGTTGCCTCACTATGCCCAATCACAGCTGGGAGTTGGGGGAAGAGGAGGAAGAGGAGGAAGAGGAGGAGCAGAGCTCTGTGTTTGAGCTGGCTGTGCAGAGCCCTATGTTAAGCTCATCAAACCCTTCCATGTCAAGCACGCCGCTCAAAGTGAATGCGAACAACAGGGGGCGCTCTTGTAGCTCAGAGTGGGCAGAGGGAGAGGAGGAGGATGAGAGGTCTCTTAAGACGCCGGACGCATCTATGGGGTCTCCTACCCAGGTAGAACCAGTTATGGAAGCTGAGAGGTTCCAGAGGGCAGCTGACGTGCTGGCACGTCACTACGGGGGTGGCTCCTTCTCCAGGAGTCATCGCAGCGATTCTGCCTCCTCCTCCTCACCCCGCAGCCAGTCTAAAGCCCCTTACGCCTTCCCTGAGGAAGAGGAGATCAAAGTCTGAAACATTTACCATATGTCTATCATTGTAAGGAGAAGAACCCTTTTGATCACTAGACTACTTACTGGGTGACCTTGATTCTGAAACCTTGCACTCAAGACCTTCAGAGGGATCCATGTTTTTCTATAAACCTTTTACATTAATGATTTGAATTGGAAAGCTCCTCATAATGACATCATAACAAGAGCTCTCTTGTCTACCATCTAACAACTGGATCAGTAATGTGTCTTGTTCCGTTCTAGAGAAGCTTGTGCAGAGTTTCTTAGACATAAGCTGACAACAACATTGGACAGGGTGTGTATAAAAAAACAATCTTTAAAACATGACAGGTTTCATTATATTTTCATAAGAAATAGACCTTATACTAAGCAGATTTCATGAAACTTTCATTAAATTCTGGGATGGAACAATGTCTTGAAATCACGCAACTCTGTGCTATAGCTGCTGCAGTGTAACAGTCACACAAGATAGCGTACAACGACCAGAAGCAATGACACAGTGATCATGAGCCAAGGCTGTCTGTCAAAACCACTCATAGTGGTCATTCACAGACATGCTACATGGAATTAGTTTTATTTTTAGAAGACAAAGGTAGGATTTCCAGCCTAAACTACTTCTGTGAAAATGATTGAAAAGGGAAATAAAACATGACCGTCTGCAAAACTATTTATAGCAGTATGTGGATACATTTTCTTTTGTTTGATTTCCTTTCTATCCACCTGACCTAAATTGACATATCATCAGTGACAAAATAATATTTTTTATCTGAGTTCAATGGTCACAGTTTTTAATATCAATGGTCACAGTTTTTAATATCAAAGCCAGTTTTATAAGTTATAATATCATGAGAAAAGTGTGAAAGGAATAAAGCTTTTCTCACTAATATCGGGAGTAATATCTGAGATTGCACTGCATGCTAAAGGTGAAATGAAGGGTGAGCCCTATAAAATGTATAAAACTCATTTGGGTTTTAGGTTTAAACCTATAGCTGCCTTACAGTGATAGTTATTGTAAAGTACTTTTTCCAAGTATGTTTGTTCTCAGTGTTATGTTCATACATGTGAGGATACATTTGAACAAATAACAAGGAAACAAATGCATTGTCATACATGCAGGTAATCAAATTAAGTTGAATATTAGCATTAGTTCATAACATGTATGGGACTACATGCATGTGACTTGTATGTGATATCACATATGAATACAGTATGTATACGGAGTAAAATACAATTGTATAATTTGATCTATTTACCAGTAGCTGTCATAGCAGTCATATTCTTAACAATAAATACTGTTTTTTAATAAGCATGGTTCTGTCCTTTTTGACACATCGAGTGGATAAAGAAAATATACAGAAACAAGCAACAGTGGAATATCCAGGAATGGATATTTCCTATAGACTAGATTCAGCCGTGGGACGTGAAGGCAGGGCCGGAGCATAATGATAATAATTTGTACAATGAAAATTGACCACAAGTAAGACCAGACAGATATTGTATTTGGAAATAACTATCATTTCATACCATACATTGAGACACTTCCATTTTGGGAATCCAGAGCACAGGGAAATCTACAATGCTGAGTTCAATGTTTAGACTGCAATTCGCAGTAAGTGGTGGCAGGTGTACCAAAGGTGCTTTCATGCAGCTGGTGAAAGTGACCGAGGAGATGAAAGATAACATTAGGTTTGACTACGTTCTCGACACTGAGGGACTTCAAGCTTTAGAGTTGGCAGGAAAGGCAACAGTGCACCATGACAATTAACTTTTGTCATTGGCCTTGGAAACATGACCTTGATCAACATATTTGGAGAGAATCCTGCTGAGATGCAGGACATAATTCAGATAGCTCAAATTTCAGTGATTTCTGTGACATAAGTGACTTTGACTTCCTCAAAGAAGTGGTAAGGAAAGGTCTTGTCAAAAGAATCATGGAGATCAACAGATGTGTCAGCGATGTGTCACTCCTGCACATGATGCGGTTCAGGGAGAGGCCAGATGAGATTCTGATCAAACCCTTCTGTGATTGCTGATGGGTACAGTGTCCCTTCTGTAAAGCTATCTGCACAAACACCATGGAGGGGCACAAACCGAAGGATCACAATGTCCCTTTTCATCGCCCTAAAGGAATCAATGGATGCCACATCAAAGACACAGTAGAAGTTTGGATTGATGTTTGTACAACTTCACTAACAAGTAATGGCTGGTTTTATCCATCCCATGAATCAGATGATACACATATTTCGAATACAGAAAAGGTGGCCCAAGATTTGTATATAAAAAAAATACAGAAAAGGTGGCCCAAGATTTGCTAATTAGAACATTACACCAGACCTCTCTGAAGTTCCATACTGGAAGTGGTTTGTTTGTCGATTTCAAAAAGACCTGGAAAGGTTTTATGACAAAGAATTTCAGGGTGAAAGTGAAATTCCAATTGAATGGAGGAAGTTCACAAAACAGCAAGCTATTGAAAGCTTAAAGAAAATCTAAAGGGAGCTCAAATAGTAAAAACATACAGACATGATGGCACAAGCATGATATTGCAAACATGTTGACATTGTACACATGACCATAGTCAGAAACGGAAAAACCTCTTGGCAATGTACAATAATTAACCGCTTTTGTTATTCTTATCAGCTTGGCCTACACTACACATCTTATTTTGATACCATCATTTAACTCAATCTGATAGACTAACAGGAAAAAGCCTAGTTATTGGCCTTATTTTTACCCTTATGTTTAGCGATTATGAATATTATTGCAACAAATGTACCGTACAAAAAAATTAACAATGACAGACTGTGGTCAACTCAGATACATATTTAATATGTCCAACAGTTAACTAATACATATATTAGAACAACGATTTGATAAATGTAATCGATCCTGTCCTAACCCATTGATCTAACTAAATCACCCCTCATATATTGGAGTCTAGTGTATTTTGAAAGAAGTAAGTTTGAGGTCTCCTTTGATACGAATGTAGGTAATGACGTCTAGGCCTTCGCGATTGGGGAACTGGATCTCCTGTCCATCAGGCATCTCCACTTCAAA
The DNA here is from genome assembly GCA_023634145.1 of Thymallus thymallus. Classification (NCBI taxonomy): domain Eukaryota; kingdom Metazoa; phylum Chordata; class Actinopteri; order Salmoniformes; family Salmonidae; genus Thymallus; species Thymallus thymallus. Next base: position 23,743,124 of record CM042397.1, read on the forward strand.
CATGTCGCCCGTCAGCTTCAGCACAATCTTGAGAGGGAACATACAGTAACCCCATTAGTGTTGAAGTGTCACGCTCGGGTGTATGAAGGGACCAAGGCGCAGCGCAGCGATAGTTCAACATCATTTATTTAATAATCTAGACTTGACGTGAACTACACAAAATAACACAAAATAACACGATATAACAAAAGGCCACACTTACATGTACCTACGATCATACAATGAACCACGCCGAGGGAGTGGAACATACACACTTAAGTAGGATCCCTAATTAGAGACAATGCAAAGCAGCTGCCTCTAATTAGGGATCCAACACACAACACAGATATAGAACATATAGAACTGAAAGACTCTGACCATAGAATTATAGAGAAGCAATAGGCTTCTCTATGGCCAGAGCCTGACATGAAGCACATTCACCCTTACACCCACATGGCCAATTGCAACGAACAAGCTGGACTTCGCACTGTGCAGTGTATTAGAGCTGGTTTCCTTAAAATTATACTAGCGGGAGATTACATGCACATAGACCCTAATTGTTTCTGTTATATTGAACACCTGAAACAATATGCCCAAGATTCTCCATTTGTCTAGTCAGGACCAACCCAACTCCCTCCATCTTTCCAACCTCCATTTTCACACCTTGAGTGTAGAACCCCTTTGGAGTGGATTGTGGATCTCTCTCCTTTCATCACCCCAGCAGCCGGCAATCTTTGAGTTGCACACGAGCACAGTACCATCAGTGTCATCATTGAAGCGTGGGTTAAAGTGCAGTGCCAGGTCGTCTTCATCACAGCCCAGGTCGATCTGGAACCTGGATATGGGAAATAGGAAATCACGTCATTCCAGAAACCCTAATACATGTCTGTCTAACATTAATTGATTTCACACATAAAGTATACCAAAACTAAACCATTCTCTGCTCTATCCTCTCCTCCTTTGAGCAATAATTTGTGAAACTGGTAGTTTTTTGTTTTTTAAATGCATACATTAATCGTATGGGTCCCCTCTGTGTGATAAAAAACAAATGTACCTCTCAGCCTCATCCATAATCCTCCCCTGTACTTTTAACTGGTCTCCAGCTCTCAGCTCCACATTCTTCAGCTCAAGTTCCTATGAAGAACCATATAATTAAATGTAGTGTTTTTTAACATAAGGTAAAAGGGGTTTTGTCTTTTAATATGTCATGTTGGGTTGTAAAATATTTAATGACTGGCTTTTAATAATTGGAATCACAATATACAGTGCATGCATATATTACTTTTTCAACAATGACCATGTTGTCAAAACATAATCAAGACTCAAGGGCCTGACCATTTAAATGAATTCACTCAGGAACACATATCTGAGTGTAGTAACCATGTAGGCTACTACGGCTGCATTTATACAGGCAGCCCAATTCTGATCTTTTTCAACAAACGAAAATATTTGGTCTGCCTGTATAATCACAGCCTAAGCCTCTTCAGTAAGTAACTGTGTGGAATAAAAGTATCAGCACAAGCATGAAAGTTAATGAGACTTACCATTGGCATTGCCATGTTGTCACTGGTGTTGAAAACAGCCCAGAATGTGGTTTTAGTTACAAGACGGACTGAGATCGGACAAGATAAGCGTATTTCCTGAGATACAGAGAGTAAAAGGTTGGTTGCAAGTTAATTAATGATGATTCAATACATTTAAAAAATCATTATCTCACTCACATCCTGATACTAGGTTATGACAAGAAGCTTGGTGGTGAAGATAATTGCTTACTAAACTGATGCTTTTACTTACACTGAAAAGCCTGTGTAGTGCTGCACTGTATATTATAATGAGTGAGATAATCATACACAAATAATGTGTTGTTATACTGTAAGTTATATGATACACAGAGAGAAAGATTGTTTGAAGTAGTAAGGAGAATGGGACGGAGATGGGGGTTAGATGGTATTTTGGGAGGGGGAGATGGAAGCAGTGAGGTAGATAGAGAAATTATATATTTTAGTAGGGAGACTGGTCTGACAATAAGAACGTAAGTGTAAATTGCCGTGGATGACCACACTCCTAAACAGTAGGTGGCGGTAGATGCAAATGATAGTTAGTTGCGATCCGCCAAGAAGCCCCAAAGAAGAAGAAGAAGAAGAAGAAGAAGAAAAATACAGTTTCCGCCAAATTCCCGGAAGTGACGAGCACAAGTAAACAGAGTCATCTTTTTGACAGAAGAATAACCCGTGAAGTAGTCCGAAGAAATACAAAATAACCTCAAATAAAATGTACATTTAAGAAACATTCCCCAGAGGCATGAGATAAACGTTTGTGTGACGATAACAACGCGCGTGTTATCAACTGTGTTTGAGGTAAATAGATGGCCAGTGGCCGCCTTTCTGTTTTATCATACTCATTGAAAAAAACTAAACAAATTAAATATAATAATTATTCTATTATTATTTAACCTTTAAATTATTACAATTCACCTGCTACTGACAGCTGCCAACGTTAGGTAGCCTAGCTAGCAAGTAAGCTAACCATTATCTAGGGCGGTAGCTTGCTACTAACGTTGCCAGTTTATTTTGTTGCTTTCATTTACAAAAGTAACGTTACATGTTGACTTTTGCGACAACATAGCCTAGCTAGGCTTGAACCAGTACCTACTAACGTTGGCTGGGCTTGAGGAGACGACGATCTTGTCATATTCATCGTCTACTCAAGCCCAGCTACTGGTTCAAACTAGGCTCAGCTAATTTATCTAAAAGCTGTGTTGGCTTCATCATTAACTGACAGCAATTAGCTGTCACATTTATTGCCAGCAAATAAAGGAAAGATGTATTTAATAATTTGTTGCCCACACATTATGTTACAGTTACTGTGTCAGCATTGGCAACCTTAACCTGTGATGACATTTTGTGAAATAACTAGTCAACTTTTTAAAATATGTCTTTATAGACATAGCTACTGCTTGACTAAGATTAATCAATGCCATTCTTATTTTCCTTTTAGCCAGATTATACAGAATAAACAGTCCTGGAATGTTCACAGACATGGACTATGAGTTGGAGGAGGACAAACTGTAAGTAAATAGGATTTACAACCTTTTGTTCGACATGTACGGTGCATTCGAAAGTATTCAGTCACCTTCCCTTTTTCCACATTTTGTTACGTTAGAGCCTTATTCTAAAATTGATTAAATAAAATGTTTTTCTCATCAATCTACACAGAAAACCCATAATGACAAAGCGAATACTGTTTTTTAGAAATGCTTGCAAATGGATAAAAAATACAAAACATAAATAGGAATTGTCTGTAGAGCTCAGAGACAGGATTGGGTCAAGGCACAGATCTGGGGAAGGGTACCAAAATATTTCTGCAACATTGAAGGTCCCCAAGAACATCAATCATTCTTATATGGAAGAAGTTTGGAACCACCAAGACTCTTAGAGCTAGCCGCCCGGCCAAACTGAGCAATCGGGGGAGAAGGGCCTTTGTAAGGGAGGTGACCAAGAATCCGATGGTTACTCTGGAGCTCCAGAGTTCCTCTGTGGAGATGGGAGAACCTTCCAGAAGGACAACCATCTCTGCAGCACTCCACCAATCAGGCCTTTACGGTAGAGTGGCCAGACGGAAGCCACTCCTCAGTAAAAGACACATGACAGCCCGCTTGGAGTTTGCCAAAAGGCACGTAAAGGACTCTGACCATGAGAAACAAGATTCTCTGGTCTGATGAAACCAAGATTAAACTCATTGCCCTGAATGCCAAGGGTCAGGCACTGCTCATCACCTGGCCAATACCATCCCTATGGTGAAGCATGGTGGTGGCAGCATCATGCTGTGGGGATGTTTTTCAGCGTCAGGGACTGGGAGACTAGTCAGATCGAGGTAAAGATCTACTGAGCAAAGTACAGAGAGATCCTTGATGAAAACCTGCTCTACAGTGCCCAGGACCTCAGACTGGGGCGATGGTTCACCTTCCAACAGAACAATGACCCTAAGCACACAGCCAAAACAATGCAGGAGTGGCTTCGGGACAAGTTCCTGAATGTCCTTGAGTGGCCCAGCCAGAGCCCGGACTTGAACCCAATCGAACATCTCTGGAGAGACCTGAAAATAGCTGTGCAGCGACACTCCCCATCCAACCTGACAGAGCTAGAGATGATCTGCAGAGAAGAATGGGAGAAACTCCCAAATACAGGTGTGCCAAGATTGTGGCGTCATACCCAAGAAGACTCTAGGCTGTAATCGCTATCAAAGGTGCTTCAACATAGTACTGAGTAAAGGATCTGAATACTTATGTAAATATGATATTTACGGGGGGTTTTTAAATAAATTTGCCAACATTTCTAAAAACCTGTTTTTGCTTTGCCATTTTGGGGTATTGTGAGTAGATTAATGATGGGGAAAAAATGATTTAATCAACTTTAGAATAAGGCTGTAACGTAACAATGTGCAAAAAGTGAAGGGGTCTGAATACTTTTCAAATGCACTCATCTCATTGGCTTTGACAGCGCTTGCTTTCCCAAATCATATTGTAGACACTAGACAGACAATGTATTAAAAGGATCTCTGATTCTTCTTCAACAGGGGGATCCCTACAGTCCCTGGGACTATATCCCTGAAGAAGGATGCTCAGAACCTGATAGGGATCAGCATCGGGGGTGGGGCACAGTACTGTCCCTGCCTCTACATTGTACAGGTATTCTGTACCTTTATACTGTACCTCTGTCCATTGTGTTTGGTTTTTGATTCAGTAGCTATGTACCCAGAGTGTTAACTAAGTCAGGAACATTAGATTATGGATGCATTGTATAACCCATTATCTTGAACTTTCTTAAAGCATTTTGTTTTAAAGCATTGAGCTTTAATGGCTGGGTTTTTGTCATTATTGGATATATTCTTTACCTGTAACTGGGATCTCTGTCAGGTCTTTGACAACACCCCTGCTGCTCTGGAGGGGACTCTGGCGGCTGGCGACGAGATCACAGGAGTTAACGGCAAACCTGTGAAGGGCAAAACAAAGGTGGAGGTGGCGAAGATGATTCAGGCTGTCCAGGTACAATAAGAGGGCTTGGAATACACTTTTCAATCCATTTTAGTTTGATACTATGAAATGCCACAAACCAGTTAGTGTATTTCCTATATTGTTTTAGCCACACAAGCCAAACCATAAGGCAAACCATATACCAACACTGACAACACTTACCAGTAGATAAAAATCAAAAGTCCAAAGCCACAGTATTTTATCCTGGATTCTGTTATTTTTAGCAGTAAATTACCAGTCAGTCTGAAAAGGGCTGCGGTCACTAGACGTTGAATAAGAGGGACTCCTCCGATCGCTCAGCAGAGCTAGTGAGAACTGGACAATAGCCAGGAGTTTGGGCCCTCACGTCACCAGTGTGGAGTGGCAATGTTTTTTGAATCCATTGTGATGACATCGGACGGAAGCTATGCAAGTTCAATGACTGCCCCACCATGGTCTGTGCTCCGGATTAGAGAGATGGGGAGAGATGCTCCACTGTCTGTATAAAGGATTAGAATGTGCCATTGTTGCCCTTATGCTTAGCTGATTCTTACTTTTTTTTTTTTTTGCATGCTATGCCCACTGAGTTGAGATCAATGTCAGGTTAGGTAGATCTATCAATAATGTATTTCCTGGGGGAACCCCCATAGGCTATATATTTTAGTTTGAGTAATGGGGGGAGTATCTATGTGGATTTGCTTGATGTTTTTTTTTATTATATTGAGGTGTTCTTTGAGTTACTGTCTTCCTTATCTCTTCCATGCATTTCTCTTGTCTTTGCAGGGAGAAGCAACGATCCACTACAACAAGCTGCAGGCTGACCCCAAACAGGGGAAGTCACTAGACATAGGTAACGGTCGCAGAATACATCTCTAAAATATACAGGTAATTGCCAAAATAAAGGGTACACCAACATAGTGTCTTAATAGGGCGTTGGGCCACCACGAGCCGCCAGAACCGTTTCAGTGCTCCTTCTCATAGATTTTACAAGTGTCTGGAACTCTATTGGAGGGATGCGACACCATTCTTCCACAAGAAATTCCATAATTTGGTGTTTTGTTGATGGTGGTGGAAAAGGCTGTATCAGGCGCCGCTCCAGAATCTCCCATAAGTGTTCAATTGGGTTGAAATCGGGTGACTGACACGGCCATGGCAGATCATGAAACATAAGCAAATTGAAGCTGAAGCTCTTGCCAAACGTGCCCCAACAATCACCCCTCTTTCAAAGTCATTAAGATGTCTTCTAGCCATGGTAGCCAAAATAATGGGCAACTGGCCCTTCCCAGCATTTTTATACATGACCCTAAGCATGACGGGATGTTAATTCCACAACTGTGTGGAAGCGCCTGCTTTCAATATACAGTACATTGTTTGACTCATTTACTTAAGAGTTTCCTTTATGTTGGCAGTTACCTGTATATGGGTAGAGCACTGTCCTTACTCACCAGACAGACCGATGCTACCCATCATAGTATGTTTTTACATTGTGCTGTATGTTATCTGGTGTGTTTTGTGTTTTAGTACTAAAGAAGGTGAAGCACCGCTTGGTGGAGAACATGAGCTCTGGTACGGCCGACGCTCTGGGGCTCAGCAGAGCCATACTCTGCAATGGTGAGACTGGGACAAAACACGGCATCCATCCATGCTATAGATTTCTCTTAATTAGGACAAAACACGGCATCCATCCATGCTATAGATTTCTCTTAATTAGGACAAAACACGACATCCATCCATGCTATAGATTTCTCTTAATTAGGACAAAACACGCCGTCCATCCATGCTATAGATTTCTCTTAATTAGGACAAAACACGGCATCCATCCATGCTATAGATTTCTCTTAATTAGGACAAAACACGGCATCCATCCATGCTATAGATTTCTCTTAATTAGGACAAAACACGCCGTCCATCCATGTTATAGATTTCTCTTAATTATTTCGGACTTTTCTTTCCTCATAACATACATTTGAAGCCAATTACAGTAAATTGAAGCTAATTTTGTTGGCATCACCCCTAAGGCACTGGCCCTGTCCGAATAACCATACTAGCGTACTACATACTAAAACTGCATACTCATTTCGGTGTTGGATCTAGTAGAATTCACTCGTCTTTTCCGACTGGTTTTACAACCTCTGATAATCAGATAAATTGACGCGCTGTGCCAAAATGAACGAATGGCAGGAGTCAACGCAATCACGCATTAGATGACTCATACGGAGTACTATTTAAATAATGGCACACACTATAAAACGCATACTCTCTAGTACGCTAGTATGGGAATTCGGACACAGCCGAATGTATAAGCTCTGTGCCATCTCATGATGACTGATATCTTCTGGACTGGAGAGGGACACTATGCTACTACTGTAAGTGTCCTCATACTAGGTCCTCTTCTTTTACAGATGGGCTGGTGAAGAGACTGGAGGAGTTGGAGAAAACCGCAGAGCTGTACAAAGGTATATTTTAAAAGGTGTCATACAAGTTCACACTAACATTTGAATTCGATTGTAGTGTTATTATGTGTGACACTCTCCTTGTTTGTCTCTTTACAGGCCTGATGGAGCACACAAAAAGACTGCTCAGAGCCTTTTTTGAACTCTCTCAGACTCACAGAGGTGAGTTACCATGCCTTGAAACTACACATACGTTATACTAAACTTCAGATCTAGACACAATATAACAGTGTACTCTAATTGTTTTTTTTTTTTTTTTTTTTTTTTTCACCTTTATTTAACCAGGTAGGTCAGTTGAGAACAAGTTCTCATTTGCAACTGCGACCTGGCCAAGACAAAGCAAAGCAGTGCGACAAAAAACAACAACACAGAGTTACACATTAAACAAACAGTCAAAAACACAATAGAAAATCTATAAACAGAGTGCAAAATGTAGTGCAAAAATGCAGTAAGGTTGGGAGGTAGGACAATAAATAGACTATAGAGTAGAAATAAATTACAGAAAATTATCATCATTAACACAGGAATGAAGGATGTGCAAATTATGATGTGCAAATAGAGATACTGGAGTGAAATCATACACAAGCTCCCTCACACTGAAAGTGAACACGTTTGTATTTACAGTAATGTGCTGCATGCTATGAGACTGGATGTTGTTTGACTGTTCCACTCTCTCCCTCTGCCTGGGCGCCCATCAGCGTTTGGGGATGTGTTCTCTGTGATCGGGGTACGGGAGCCTCAGGCTGCAGCCAGTGAGGCCTTTGTGAAGTTTGCCGAGGCCCATCGCAACATGGAGAAGTACGGCATCCAGCTGCTAAAGACCATCAAGCCAGTGAGTAGTAGAAGGCATTAACAAACAGTCAAATCAATACACAAACCATTAACAGGATTCGTATACGAACACTCCCAACAAGTTTGCATTCACTCCTGCATATACCTCGATTAGATAACGTACATCCCCACACATCCATTTATATATATTGTGAATCAACTTCTGGACTAATCATGTTCCTATCTCTGTCTCATGTTCTGTAGATGCTCCATGACCTGAACACCTACCTTCATAAGGCTATACCAGACACCAAGCTCACCATCCGCAAATACCTGGATGTCAAATTTGAGTACTTGGTGAGAGCAGACCCCTTATTCAAAATGTCAACATTGATCAACTAAAACCAGGGTCTAAACTGTAGCGAAGCATTTCTTTCTGTGTAAGTCATTGGAGTAAAAGTTTATACGTTTTGTGTTCCAGTCTTACTGTCTGAAAGTGAAGGAGATGGACGATGAAGAGTACAGCTGCATTGTGAGTACCTTACTTCTTATGCCTGCAGAACACTGATATCATTGAGTAACAAAGTGGATCACTGTAGCATGGTTGTAATTTTGGTTTTTCTTATATACCTGTGTGTTTCCTTAGGCGATGGGAGAGCCCATGTATCGCGTCAGCACCGGTAACTACGAGTACCGGCTTGTGCTGCGGTGTCGACAGGAGGCCCGTGCTCGGTTCGCCAAGATGAGGAAGGATGTGCTGGAGAAGATTGAGCTACTGGACCAGAAACATGGTTTGTCCTCTCTCTGTGTCTGTCTACCTATGAGAATCATCCTCTCCATTAACGCTCTGTCTGGCAATATGTAACAAGTGGACAGAGTATCTCTCCAAACAGTCTCTCTCTGTTTGTTCATTACTAATGGATCTAAAAGCCTTCCCGCTGGGCAAATACTGGTTGAATCAATGTTGTTTCCACGTCATTTCAACAAAAAAATGTAATGTGATCAAGTTGACTCAACGTGGAAAACTTATTTTGTCTTTTTTTTCCCACCCATCATTTTATTATAATTATTTTTTATTTTACGTTGAATTCAAGTTAGTTGACAACTCAACTAAATGTAAATCAAAACTAGACGTTGAACTGACGTCTGTGTCCAGGGTTACTTTTATCCAATGTATGTTATACTAATGTATCAGGCTGAGCGTTTCACGGCTCAAACAGACGGCCTACTAACTGTAAACAAGTCTTTCTTTGACCTCTGCACTGCTGGGAAATACCAGATCTGTTTTGCTGCAGTGATCAATCTAAAGTGTGGTAAAAAGGAAGGGTGTGTGTTAACATCTGTCTCCCTCCTGCTTCCCTTCAGTCCAGGACATTGTGTTCCAGCTGCAGCGTTTCGTGTCGGGCATGTCGCGCTACTACGACGAGTGCTACGCCGTGCTGAAGGAGGCTGACGTCTTCCCCATCGAGGTGGACCTCTCCCGCACAATGATCAACTACGGCAACCAGTCCCACTCCTTCACAGAAGAGGAGGATGAGGAGGAGGAGGGAGGCGGAAGTGAAGAACAGGATCGGGGTGCTGGCAAGCAGGCTGAGAACGGTGCTGAAAAACTGATTGATGATTATTGAGTTTGGGATTGTTTTCTGGAGCATCAGTCCGCCTTCTACGTTTACCAACTTCCACTCACTCTGCATTTATTTGGCAATGATTAGTTAAATATCTGGAAATGGCCATCAAAGTCATCACACTGGAAAATACTACTGTGAATTGCTGCTATTCGACTGTACTTGAACTAACTATTGCAACCTACTGTAACCACATCTGACAGCCATCACTGTAACTAACTTTGTGGGGCTTGAATCGATTTGGAATGTTTTTTTTCTTGGTCAGTTTATTCTGCAAGTTTATTTCTAGGCCCTACCAAACACACACATATCAGATTAGTGTAATGATATTTCCCCCCAAAAATAAAAAATTATAGCGTTGCTATATGAGTACAGCGTAGTATGTTACAGAAAGAATGGGCAGTGTGTATTTTTATCGAAAGGTTGTAGGAGGTGCTGATGCTTCAGTATATGTGAATGGGGTGCCTTCAGTCTCGTTTGAATTATATGTGAACAGAGGAAGTGGCCATTCCTGGATCTTGATGACAGCGGTTAAAGGCTGTTTTCCATTAAAATGAATGAATCATTTGGGAAGAGCACATGGTTAAGAGAGATCATTAATCGGGCCTGACCACAGATTAAAATAGGACTCATTTTCCATTGACACAAGCCTTGACGATACAAGTTTAAAATTCCCAGTCAATATTTTGCATTCTGTCTGCACTAAAACCATATTACATTTTAATGGGGTAGCTGAACATAGTAGTGATGTACAAATCACTTGCAAAGGATGTGTATCATGTCTCTCCCATCGCCTAAGGAAACACATTTTGAAGGCACCTCGGTCAAGTTAAATGTTTTAATTGCACAGTGTGTTTCTTGTTACACTTGTCTTTTCCCATCGTTGTTAAGCATTTCTCTGTCTTACTGCTGCACCCGAGACTAGATTCTCAGCCCCACTACAGTACAGTAATCATAAAACAAGTGCTGTAGATGGCTGCGTTCTTTCAATTTGGAATGTGTTTAATCAAAGGGACCTTTGTTGTCTTATTTATTATGTTTTGATTTGTCAACTCCTGAACTGTATTTAATGCTGAAGCTTTAATCTGCTTACATTGCTACTCTTGCTCAGTTCCCCAAACCAAGTGAACCTTGAAGAACATTACACCAATTTCATATTTTTTGCGTAAATTGTGTGTTTTTCTTTTGCTCTATGCTTCATGTGTTATTCATATACAGTATGTATCCATTGTGAAAACCATGGGCTCATAAGGGATTTACAATATAAAGAATATACCTGAATGTATGTTGCTGGAGCTTCTAGAATGATTTATTTTAGGAAGATACTAAATATTTGTATTTCTTATGGGTGTTTTAATCTTGTGTTGGGCTTTTCTGTGTTAGTCTTTGTTTATGTTACATGTCGTGTAGAAAAAATAAGGATAAATGAATTATTCAGATTTAATAAAGTTCTTACTGCAACAAAAAAATGGTTACCCTTCCTGTGTTATCAAGATACAAAATATAACTGTTTTGTTTGGATCACATGTTTACATGTTATATATGCTATGTTAGGAGGATGAGCGGAAACGCATTACTCTATATTTAAAGTCACGCCCTGGCGCAGTTGTGCACACGCCCCAGTGGCCTAATGGATAAGGCACTGGCCTCCTAAGCCAGGGATTGTGGGTTCGAGTCCCATCTGGGGTGGACCAGATTTTAGCGTCAAATTTGCTTTTAATTAATTGGATTGGATCATTAATCGTATTCTGGATGATGTATTTGATATTGTATGTAAATATATTGTAATGACTGTAGTAGGGTATTGTTGTTTCACTTTGTAGGCTGATAGAAGGGGGATCTTGCCTCTGGTGAGAAATCCCGACGGAGGATAAGTAAATAGAGATACATTCACGTGTGTGTCATGAACAACATTCGTGAGAGCAACAATAGTGGCATGGCAGGTTCGCCTTCGAAATAAAAGTTCCCCATTGAAAACATGACACAATTGGACTAGATAATGCTAAACAACGTTGGAATGTTGTTATATACATTAAACAAAGGACAAATTGTTCATTTGAAGAAGAAAATGTTTTAAATCTGTTGAAATCGCACTGTGGATCTATTTGATTTCAGAATTGCATTGGGGGCATACTTATATGCACTCTACAGCCTAACCTATGAATTGTGCACCCATGAAATGGAGTATCAGCCTACTTAGTGACACTCACAGAACACAACTGTGAAGAGTTTAAACACAAAAATATTCACAGTAGGCTGAATAGCGAGGTGAATTCCCACAGTCAAAGTCCTGCAATAAGAGCTAAAACGCTAATATTTGTGTAAACTCTATGTAGTTGTGTTCTGTGAATATCCAATTTCATGGGTGCTCAATCCATAGGTTAGGCCGTAGAGTGCATATAAGTATGTCCCCAATGCAATTCTGAATTCAAATACATCCACAGCAGTGGAGATTTCTCAGAGGATGAAAGGGAGGACCATCCTCCTCAGTGAATTTAAGACAAATAAAAATAGTAAAACATTAAAAAAGTTATCCTTTTTAGATAAAACTATACCAAATATATTCACGTCACCAAATAATTGATTAAAACATACTGGCTAGTTTAGTACACTCAAACACTCGGCTCAAACACCGGGGCCCACCGATGTAACTGCTAAATTGAACTGCTTACTGACTGTACACTGTAACGTTACTGCATGATTGTAACGGGCTTGGCTATGTTGATTATGAAGTTATTTCAGCTAATCCCATAGGGCGGCGCACAATTGGCCCAGTGTCGTCCAAGTTTGGCCGGTGTAGGCCGTCATTGTAAATAAGAATTTGTTCTTAACTGACTTGCCTAGTTAAATAAAGGTTAAATAACATTTTAAAAAATTAATAAATATGGTGACAATGATTTAGGCTGTGTGTAGCGGTTATGATATGTTTTGACTTGGAAAGGTTTTTTAGTCTGGTCATATACAGCTGATGTGCTGTGTATTGAAGTCCACAATTGAAGGGAAAAGGTGAGAGTGGGAGAGTGCGTAGATGCGACAAGGGATACAACGTGGCTGCTATGAAAGTGAACTGTGTTTACGTGTGATCAGGGGTGTATTCATTTCTTAAACAGAAGCAAACGTAACGGAACAGGGATACACATACCTGGATTTGTCTAATAGAAACTCTGGTTTGCAACTGTTGAACTAATGATTACACCATAAATCAGCTAAATGCAGGTAAGAGTATATAAGGCGGTCACCTAAAATTTTTCTCTCAACCTGTGTGCACTTACGTTTTAAACTTTCATTCATAGGCTAGGTTGTATGGTTATAGGAGAAATTACAGTATCACGTAGTAGCCTAAACCTATTGATGTTACATTGAACTGGGTGAATGGAATATGAATGAGACATCCAATATGCTGTAATAGAAATTAAAAAAACGTCCTCCCTGATCTTAAACGGCACCGACCGCCACTAATCCACAGTGCAATTTCAAATAATTGTCTTTTGTTGAATTTATATAATAACATTCCCATCTTGTTTTGCACGAATCGGTGCAATTGTGGTATGATTCCACTATTTGTATCCGTTTGCATGAGTTTCAATGGGGAGTTTTATTTTGAAGGCAAACCGCCGATTCCACTATTGTTGCTCATGGTAATATTGTTCACAAAACACTGGTGATAAATTCCGCACCGGCGCCACAAATAAGGAAACTAAAATTGTTCCAGACTTTCAGTTCTTCACTGTTTTTCTTTTGTGAATAGTGTGACTTATTCAGGTAGCATTCCATTTATTTTCCTATATGTAAATCAAGCTTTATGTACATCGAACAGAAATGAAGAAGCTGTATTTTTTTGTTTTTCTCATTGTTGCTACGACCTTCGCCAGAGCGGACAGTAAGTGAAACATTGTAGCCGAAGTTATTTAGGGAACTGAATTTGTATACATAGACGACCATGGATTCACGTGCATGCAAAATATTCTGAACAAAAATATAAACGCAACATGCAACAAGTTCAATGATTGTACTGAGTTAGAGTTACAGTCCAAATAAGGAAATCAGTCAATTTCATAAATAAATTCATTAGGCCCAAATCTATGGATTTCACATGACTGGGCAGGGTCGCAGCCATGGGTGGGCCCGGGAGGGCATAGGTCCACCCACTTGGGAGCCAGGCCTAGCCCATCAGAATGAGTTTTTCCCCACAGAAGGGCATTATTACAGACAGAAATACTCCTCAGTTTCATGAGCTGTCCGGGTGGCTGGTCTCGCAGGTGAAGAAGCTGGATGTGGAGGACCTGGACTGGTGTGGTTACACGTGGTCTGCGGTTGTGCCATTTAAGAGAGAGAAGATTTTTGTGCATATGGAAAATATCTGGGATCTTTCATTTCCACTCATGAAACATGGGACCAACACTTTACATGTTGCATTTATATTTTTGTTCTGGGTAGTATCCTTTTGCCATTATGTTATTCTGAGGTTTTCTGTGGGTGTCTATGCAGAAATTTTTATTAGATTACCTTTTACAACCTTTACTGTAATTTTTCTTGCAGAGAAAGATACTCTTTGACTGCCTGATTTTATTCTTAGCAACTATGTCTATGAGCATTTCCCTTACACACACAAACACACACAGTAGGCTGACTGACATCTCAGATAGTGAAACTCACAGTGAAACTTACAGGGTTGTACTGTGGTCGAGACAATTTGTTCCATTAAATGCAGAAATGAATCCATTTAAACCAACGATAAACCAGGAAATTCCAAAGCTCACAGTGTCATGTTTTCCCCCCCAACTATGTTCTGATATTTATTAAATGTTTTTTAAACTTTTGGCTATACTGCACTAATGTAGCTAGAAACATAAGCATTTCGCTGCACTTGCGATACCATCTGCAAATCTGTGTACACGACCAATACATTTTGATTTGATAATGTCAAGCACTGTAATGTTTATGTTGAAAGTTGACGTGTATATTGCCTGCTTTACAGAGATGAAAGCAGCCACAGTGTACTGGGATGCTACACACAAGACAGTCCTACTGAAAGAAGGAGTGATGGAAAAAGAGGGGGACGCATATGGATACCTCAATGACAGCCTCTCTCAAACGGGCTGGAGTGTACTGGAGATCCGTGCAGGGTATGGGGAGACCCTTGAGCATGACGAGGTCACCTACTTCCTTGCAGGATACCTAGAGGGCTTCCTCACTGCGCCGTAAGTGCCTTGGGCATTGTTGCATGTCAATTCAATTTCTGATTGACATTGTCATGTTTAATTTTATTTTGTTTTCCATCAGGCAAATTATTAGTCACTACGCCAACATGTATCCCCAGCTGATCAAGAACCCCAAAGTCTTAGGTCTGGTGGAGCACTTCATGGCGTGAGTGTTTTTTCTCCTCAGGCATGATAGCCAATAACCATAGTGAAAAGCCAGGTCAGATCCACATCCTGTCCTTTGAGAGTTTTAAAATGTCCTCTGCTCTGTGGCTCTATCAGGAAGCAGGACTCGTGGACCAGGGAGCAGGTGAAACTGAACAGGAGCACTGATCCTCTGTGGCACCACACCGGCTTCATAGTGGCCCAGATGGACGGACTTCAGGCGGGGGTCACACACTGGGCCAAGAAACAAGGGAAAGAGGTGCGCTGATATGTCTAGGAATGGATCAATAGATTCATGGATCATCATTCAGTGGCACAATGTGATCTCTAACCTCTTTCTGCCTGGTGTCTCCCCCACCTCAGCCTCTGTCCCTGTTTGCTGTCCAGTTCCTGAATGCGGTGGGAGATCTGCTGGACCTGATTCCAGCCCTGGTACCTGGCACTGAGCCTCCTCTCGGACATTTCAAATTACCAGGAATGGGCCATTGCTCTGCCCTCATTAAGGTTAGAGGTCATTCTGCTCTTGCTGTTGAGATATTTCTTCTGGACAGATCATTAGTGATATCAAATAGTGTGGATCTGTTAGTTCTTGATCAGTCTTGTGTAGAACTCAATATGTTTTTCCCTCTATCCAATACAACCAATGTTTCTATAGTACTCAACACCAGTCTCTCTCTCCCCCTTCTAGATGCTCCCTGGGTTTGAGAACCTGCTGTTTGCCCACTCTAGTTGGTATACATACGCTGCCACCATGCGCATCTACAAGCACTGGGACTTCTACCTCAGTGAACCCCACACTGCCACGGGCAAGCTGTCCTTCAGCAGCTACCCAGGTAGGTACAGCACAGTATAATAGCCACTGTGACAGTATAAACACTACCCGTGGTTGAAGAGATACTTCAATATTTTAGAAGCGCTAGGTGTAGCCCCTCTGCATTTTCATATAAACATGTATCTTTCTGATTCATGAAAACTGTCAATGTTATTAACAAGCTTCAGAATTAATCAGTACAGAAACACATACCCCCCCTCTACACAGGCTTCCTGGTGTCCCTGGATGACTTCTACCTCCTGGGAAGTGGCCTGATGATGACCCAGACCACCAACAACGTCTTCAACATGTCCCTTTTCTCCCAGGTCACGCCCCACAGCCTGCTGGCCTGGCAGAGGGTGCGTCTGGCCCACGCCCTGTCACACACTGGGGAGCAGTGGGCCAAGACCTTCTCCAGATACAACTCTGGTGAGGGAAGGAGGGAGGTGGATGACATGACATCTTGTTCTGGTTTATACCTCTGGTAATGGTCTACACTTGTTGTACATCTTTCCAATGCATTTTTTTCACACATTTCTTCACTCTCCCTCCGTCTCTAGGCACCTACAACAACCAGTACATGATAGTGGACATGAGAAAAGTGACCCTGGGCCACAGTATAGAGGATGGGGCTCTGACAGTGGTGGAGCAGATTCCTGGCCTGGTGGAGTTCTCTGACCAAACTCAGGCCCTACGCAGGGGTGAGGCACACAGATATGGATATAGTACTCTCAATAGATGCACATCTAAACCATACACTTAGCAGAGATGAAATCCCTTGAGGAGATAGTAATTGAGCAAGATCTTCCTCCCCCCAGGTTACTGGCCCTCCTATAACGTGCCTTTCCACTCAAAGATCTACACCCTGAGTGGCTATGGGAATATGTGGGAGGAGTACGGGGAGGACTTCTCCTATGACCTCTGCCCCCGGGCCAAGATCTTTCGCCGGGACCAGGCTGAGGTTAAGGACCTAGACTCCCTCAAACACATCATGAGATACAACGGTGCGCCCTGAATTCCTTCCTGTTGTCTTTACCTCTGGCCATTTATTTTGACTCTGGTTAGCTTTTAGTTAGTTCCTTTAGTTAATTTCCTCCCCATGTTCTCTCAGCTCTCGCTTTGTTCCTTTCACTTTCAGAATACCAAAATGACCCCTACTCCAAGGGTGACCCATGCAAGTCCATCTGTTGCCGTAACGACCTGAGGGAGAAAGACCCCACACCAGGAGGATGCTATGACACCAAGGCAGAACCTTTACTAGCATTCATTCAGTTCAATCTCCAAATACTTTAAGATAATATGTAAACATCTCTTCTCTCTCTCTCTCTCTCTCTCTCTCTCTCTCTCTCTCACCCCCCTATAGGTGACTGATTTCCACATGGCGAAGGAGTTCAGAGCGGAGGCGGTGAACGGGCCCACGACGCAGGGCGACCTCCCTCCCTTCTCCTGGGAGAACTTCAATAGTACGGCTCACCAGGGTCTGCCAGACCACTACGACTTCCCCTTCATCAGCGTGCAGCCTGCACTCTTCATGCCCTGAGAGAGGTGGCATAGGGGAGGGAAAAGATAGGAAGAGTTGCCTATGGGGTAATGGAGGAGGGAGGATAATGCAGCTAGACTTTAACACCATCATCTTTATTTACAGTCCAATAATAGTAAATCAGTCTCAGGGGGGAAATGCTACGCTAATGATCAAGCTTCAAGGAATTCTTATTTTATGTGTTTTGTCAAAAGCCTACCTACTCTTTCTCTTCATGCACTCAGTTTACCTATGTCTTGGACATTGACTTCGAGTTGCTGATGTACTGCCGTCATTTAATTATTTTTTGAAACACGCTGAATCAATGTAGAAAATTACAGAAGCCCAGTTTGTTCGGTGCCAAATACTATCTTTTTAGATTCAGGTCAATGACCTAAACCTAGATTACAATTCAGTAGCTTTTGTAGAATAATCAAATCCTGACTGAAACTAATTACAATCACGTTGTCATATGTTGAATTCACAAAATGATAATATCAATGCAATTCTCAGGGCTCTTAATCTCATGTTCTATGTTTGTTGCATGGCCTGCTGCTAGGGTGGGTGTTTCTATTTATATACATGGAAGAAGATCTTTGAACTTTGTACTTTGTTTTCATGTGTGTTATCTTGCAAAACTGGACTTCAGAAATGTATTTTCTATGATCGTTGTTAATAAATTTGAACAGTTCCCCTAACTTTCATATCTTCATTCACTTTTATGTGCACCCTCATCTGAACACATCTTATCCAGTCAAATATACATTTTTCTGGTTTAAGTTTGATCTCTCTCTCTGTCTCTCTCTCCCTCTGTCTCTCTCTCTCTCTCTCTCTCTCTCTCTCTGTCTCTCTGTCTCTCTCTCTCTCTCTCTGTCTCTCTGTCTCTCTGTCTCTCTCTCTCTCTCTCTCTCTGTCTCTCTGTCTCTCTGTCTCTCTCTCTCTCTCTCTCTCTCTCTCTCTCTCTCTCTCTCTCTCTCTCTCTCTCTCTGGGGACACATTTGGTGATTCATCCTTTCCTACAAAAGGAAGAACTGAAACGCTTTCTTTCACCCCTCCTCTTTCTCTGTCTGGTCCAAATGGTTTCACTGTATGTTATTCTCTGGCTCACACACACACACACACACACAGCTCCATGAGGACAGAGTGAGGCAGCATGTTTCTCTAGTGTGGGCATTAATTACATGACCACGCATCGCCATGGCAAATAAGACCTGTAATCCGGGCACAAAGTGGGACAAACTGCTCATCACCTGTCTCCCCTGGCCAAGGCCTCAGCCAAAGCCAACCACAGGTGAGTTTTACTGCTCTGGTTTACCTAAGGGCTCCATTCAATCCATATCGTGGAAATTCAGCATTACAGTGTGATTATAATTTAAAGGCAATGTTCCCACGTTAGCAGAGACTACATTCATGGTAAGCACTGCAGGAAATTACCTTTACATTTCTACAGCGATACAGAGCCCTAATCTTGGTTGTCCTCACTTATTGTTTGCAAGTGCTTCTTTTTGGAAAAATATTTCACTGGCTTCTCTATGGTATGGCATTGATATGGAGCTAAAGTGTTTATCCTCCCCATAGGCTTAACGATGGATGCAGCGTAGTCATTGATAAGCGGCATTGATACAGTATTACGGGGACTTAGTTGTCTATTTCCACCAGAATCCCCACCTGTGAAATGGAGTAGCGATGTTCCTCCCCAGTACAACCTAGCAGTGAGTCCAGCTGTGTGGATATCAGTGGTTGTCGCAGTGAACGGCTCCATCCTGGCACTGTTTCTATGGTTCATCATATACAAAATGCAGGCAAGGCGTAATCACACTGCAGGTAAGGAATGCCATTGGGTTGAAGACAAATGAAGCATGAAACTCCTCTAGTTTCGGTTCCCTTCTCTGATAGGCTCCCTGGGGACTCTGCCCTACTGCCTGTTTTACTCTTAACACACATCCGTTGGTTTTTGAGGACAAAAAAAGTATTCTTCACACCCAATGACCTCACACACTCACACACACACAAATAACACACAAATGGCAAATATGCTGCTACATGTGAGTACACTACTGAGCGGTAATTCGATTACTAGGTTAGCTCCATTGCATACGGGGATACATGCCCTGGATACCAGCCCTCATTTACACCCCTCCTGCTCACAGTTCACTCTGTGTTGAGCTAGCTAGAAGACACAGAACAACCATTTAACTAAACTATGTTTGGAATTGGGTGACGGGTAGAGGGCCGGCATTGGTGTATACATATTTATTATTTTGCTTTTTCGAGAGAACATTCTTCTTAACTATCCAATTGCTGCCAATTATTAAATGATTCAGATTAAAAGTATAGGTCTTCTTTATCATGTTGATGTAGATTTCTGGGTAATGCTTGTGTTTGCTCCAGGTGAACCAGAGGCAGGACTTAACCCTCCAGCTAAAGCCCTGCCACCTGTGGAGAGAGACTGTACAGCAGCCTTGGTACAGAGAGAGGAGGAGGCCCCTCCATCCTGTCCCCAGCTGAACAGTGGGCCCCAAACATGCTTCAGGCAGGAGGCGTCCACCTACCACGAGGCCTCGGAGTGTGGCACTCTTGAGGAGGTCGGCGGCATGTTTATGTGCAACGGTCTGAGGGAGCATTGGATCCCACTTCCTGCCACTGAGCTGGGGGATGCTGCTTTGGTGACCACCAAGACTGTGCAATGCTCCGACTGAGAGTACATCATTTTGACATATAAAACACATGGGCATTGTCAAATTACTTGCTCTTTGCAGTATTGTTGTTATAGTATTTTAGATATACTTTTTTACATTTGTAAAGGTGTGATGGTGTAGACGTAATGACGAACCTGTAAGCCTATACTGTGGAAGGAAACTATGAACTTGTGTTCCTATACTTAAATATTGTCAAAGACAGTAAGGCAAATCTGAGTAGATTGGGTTATCTCCAATAATAACATGGCTGTTATAGGATATTTCTATTAGAATTTTTATTTTGTGTAGATTTTGCTGGTAGTTTCAGAATGAAGGTAATATCTGGCCAATTATATGGCTATTTATTGTGCTGTACATTTGTGTATGATGTGGAAAAACAATGACATGGAATCATAAAATGCTGCAAAAGTATACAATATGGTGATGTAAAAACTGTTGTAAATATTACTTTAAAATTAGCAAAAACGAAGAATAACATTTACATTAACTTTATAATTCACTTCTATATACTGTAGAAGTAAAGGTGACAACTGCTATTAACTTAGGGATATATTTGACACATCACAGTCAACAAAACACAAACATATTATGTAAAAATGTTACCCGCACTCATATACAATATAGTACATTTAGATAAGAAAGACGTTCTCTGACCTCAGAGATGTAGAAGCAAGGTTTTTGGTTAAACAAAAGTATACTAATCTATTTTGTTTCAATTCAGGGCATACACTTTACTAATAAAGGTTGGAAACCCTATAAAAAAAAAATAAAAAAAAATAAGACATGTATTAGCAATTCAGACTCTATCAGATTTGAGGATAAAAACACATTGCCTACTATGACCCAATAAAATGCACTGAGATTACAATGAGAAACTATGAACCAGTAAAATGCACTGAGATTACAATAAGAAACTATGAACCAGTAAAATGCACTGAGATTACAATAAGAAACTATGAACCAGTAAAATGCACTGAGATTACAATGAGAAACTATGACCCAACACTGTGTGCATACATAATTTATAAGATGTAATCATCACCTTATTAATGACAATATTAAGCTTTAGTATTATTATGCTTCAGTGATATTGTTTTGAACAATTTGTTTATTGTTGATCGCTTAGAAAATACAGCAACACTCATTTATTTTTTCTCCAGGGACTTCTTAAAATAGAGGAGTACCATCCTGTTCCTTGGTTTACTGGTTTTGGTTTTGTCTTAAGCATCTCCATTACAAACTATTTATGGAACGTCGCCACACATTTTGCTCATTTGACCCAAAAGAACCTTTGGCTCAAACCAGAAAGCACATCTTTTACCCAGAGATTCATTAGGAAATAGTCAGGTTTCCTATGTATAAGGCTATACTGGAGCTATTTTATCAGGTGAATATAAGGCTTCATGACTCCACTGTCACCGTTTGACAGAGTGTAGTAGCCCTGTATCTCCACAGGAGGCAGTCAGGTCCTGGGTGGCTACAGGTAGGTGCTGGAAATGTCTGTGATGGCCAGGTGCAGGTACTCTGGCAGGCCGTCCTCCTGGCTCCCCTTGGTCTCCCTCCTCCTGACTCTGGTGGAGAGGGTCTTCCTCTTCTCCATGCCGTTGGTCCCCGGCCCTCTGTTCTCCAGGCTGGAGACGATCATCTCAGACAGGTCCTGCTGTAGCCTCTGGAAGTTCTCCCTGAGGAGACAACCAGGGACAAGATGTTATTTGACATACATAATGCTCCATATAGATATGGGTGATGGATACAGTATAAGTTCAGGATGGGTGGTTTCTACTCACGCTGTCGGGGGCGTTGGCAGGTTGTATTCTATCCCTGTCACCCCTGTTAACCAGTATGTCATCTCCTTGCCTTTACCCTGTAACACATACACAAAAACACACAAATTGTTGGCATGATCTGAACTCTATACTCACAAAACCATCTCATAGCTTTATGAACCCAGCTTACCTTCAGGAAGGTCTCTCCTCTCTGCTCATACTCAAACTTGCAGTCTGTCCGTTGGAGGATGTTTATGGTGGGCTGGCTGACATGGATTCTTAGTGCTGGAGAGGAAGCATTAGAGGTGTCATCCAATGGCGAACTATGGTGAACCTACACTGCTAGAATGGAGCTGTGCCTGTGATAGCTGAGGAGAATGTATGTAAGTGTTCATCCCAGTGGTTGTGTTTGATGTGTCGGTGTCTGTGTGTGCTGTCTCTTACGCAGGCCTGTGGACTCCATGCGTGAGGCAGTGTTGACTGTGTCTCCAAACAGACAGTAACGTGGCATCTTGTTACCCACCACGCCCGCTGCACACGGCCCTGTAAAACATACCAGACACAGTGACACAGCTAAACACACTACAGGCAGTGAAAGTGTTGCTAACAGGACTGTAATGGCCAAATATTATGTATTTAAAATATAACTAAAATGTGGGAAAAGTTAAGCTCCAGAAAAACTACTGTGTATGGGCCAGTTGTACTGTGTTGAGATGGTGTACCTGAGTGCACCCCGATGCGGATCCACAGGGGTATGCCCGGTAGGTGTTGGAGCTGGAAGGTCCCTACGAAAGCCAGGATGTCCAGGGCCATGTGGGCGATGTCCACTGCGTGCCGGTTGCCATTCCGCCGCGGCAACCCCGATGCCACCATGTACGCATCACCGATTGTCTCCACCTGGCAGAGAGAGAGGAAGAGATGTCGACCCTCTGAAATGTTATCTGAATACAATAATACCATTCATATTTCATATGAAAACTGTTGTCACTCAACTCTCTCATACTATTAGCATTCTATTCCATCTCAAATTATGTGAATGCTTTCAATTACATAAAACTACAGTAACAACAGTATTATTGATTCTTCTTTGGTATGTGACCATGTCAAGCCTCAGTCCCAACTACCTTGTATACATCGTGGTGGTCGAGGATCCTGTCAAAGTTCTTGTAGATGTCATTGAGCATGTCCACCACCTCCATAGGCGTGCTGTACTGGCACAGGGTGGTGAAGCCCACGATGTCGCTGAAGTACACCGTCACCTCATCAAACAGCTCTGGCTCCACACTGCCCGTCTCCTTCAGGGAACGCACCACTGGGCTGAGGAGGAAAGCAGGGGGACGGGAGGTTAGGCTGAGTGACATGAAGCTAGTGTTAGAGTTAGGGTTAAGGGTTAAGGTTGAGCTGGGATGCATGACATACGCTGGCAGGAGCAGGAAGTTGAGTCTGTCAGCCCTGTCCCTCTCAGCCTTGTACAGCGAGGTCCTCTCCTCCACCAGGTGCTCCAGGTTCCTGGAGTACATCTGCAGCCGGCGGATCAGGTTGTCCATGTAGCTCTCATTAGCCTGGTTGTGCAGGTTGCTGAACGATTGTGGAACATGGAAACAAATAAACATATCTCTATGATGATAAGTTGTATAAAACTTTGCATAGTACATAACACTTTTGGGTGTTAAAAGCCCAATAGCTCTGAACATTTCTTTAACCAGGGAAAAATCCAAATTGGAGATTGCTTATCACTCCAAGTGTAGAGTGGGGGGGGGTTGGGGTACACTCAGTGTAGATGTAGAATATCAGTCATTTTGTACACACACGCACAAACTCACACATCGTGCACACACAGTGCAGTACCGGGCTTACCTGAATATCTTACCCAGAGATCCCTCTATCTTCTTGAAGTCGGGCCTCCTCTCCGGGTCCTCTTCCCAGCAGTTTTTTATCAGCATGTAAAGCTGCAGGAGACACGTACAATGACAACCATACATACAAACTAACACAGATATGCATGCGTATGTGAGAAATGCTACGAGGGGCCTTGTACCTCTGCCTCGTTTTCTGCTGCTGTCTCAAAGTTTAGATCTGGCCTGAAGAAGCCAGTGCCACTTGGGTACTGCAACATGTACAGCTTCTCTGGGGGAGGAAGGAAAAGGGAACTCAATTGACAAATCTTATCACAGCCAGGCCCTCATTTACAGTAAAATAATATGAATTTCACTCTTCTTTTGCAAAATCCCTAGAATAGCAATTGATGACAGTGATCCCTAGTGAGCAGCAGTTGTATTTACATGTAATGGCCAGCAGGATCCGCTGATAAATTACCAGTGTGAGATGCATGGACATAAAAAACTATGGCTGAAAACTGTTCTGCATGCCTATCTGACTTTAGCCGCCAGACCGACAGTTGTTACCTGCGATGTCGGAGCAGGCCTGGGTGAAGAAGGGGTTCTTCCTCAGTATGATCTCCTGAGCAATGATGGCAAAGCTGTAGACGTCCCCCTTCTGGGAGATCCCCTCCTTCCGGAGGTGTTCTGGAGCTGTCCACAAGTCTGACAGAAAGGAGAGGGACCAGAATGGGATATCAAATCACTCCTCTGGTTGAGTTTTTTACTATCTTCATGGCATAACCCTTTCAGGTTGAATCATTTACTTGTAAGGGACAAAAGTGGGCAGAGGGCTTCACCTTTGCAGGGGCTGAGGATGGTGTTGCAGCCAAAGTCTGTGATTTTAACCACCATGCGGTTGTCCACCACACAGTTAGAGGACTTCAGTCGGCCATGGACCTCAATGTTGCTGGAGTGGAGGTAGGACATGCCCTGAAACCGCCAGCAGGGTGAGCCACACACAGCTATAGTATGCTACACCAGTGGTTCCCACCAGGGGTAGTAGGACCCCCTGGGGGTACTTGGCCTATCCATAGGGGGTACTTGGCCTATCCATAGGGGGTACTTGAGAAGACACCATATTACAATTTGAGTGTATTTACCCATAGTAAACACATAGTACAACCAAACTACATAAACATACCTTAGCTATGTCATACATGACTGATATCTTGAATTCCAAGTCCATGAAGGTATTTTCAGGATAGGAGATTGTGTCATTAAGGACATACTGTAAAGACAGTGAATGACAGAGTTTACTGCAGTTCAGTTTCTGCCTGGTAGGGTATTTCAAAACTGAGTGAATGTAACTGTGATTGTGACCCAGGCCCTGTCGGTAAAGGAGTCCTGTAAACAATATGTGTGTAAATGTCAATGGCTTATCATTGCACAATAAAGATATATGGTTGGAAAGTAGGCCACTGATTCCCACCATAATGTCATGCTCTCTGCCAATCCTCTTACCCTCAGGGATCCCCTCTCACAGAATTCAAACACTCCAAACAGGCCATACTCAAACTTCACCGTGCCATAGAACTTGGTCAGGTTGTAGTAGTCAATACGCAGGAGCTGAGAGAGGAGGATAGAAAGAGAGGAAGCGAGAGAGAGAGAGAGAGAGAGAGAGAGAGAGGGAATATCAGTTTGAAAGACATCCTCTCATGTTTGATCTTGAATTCCTCAGATTTTACACACTCTACTTTTATCACCTAGTTGCTCACATAAGGTCCCGTAGGCTATCTCAATGTTGCTGGAGGGGAGATCGACAAGGAGATAAAGATTTGTCCATAGGGTCACACATACACAAACTGTTGTTCACACCACATCAAGATAAGAAAATATATGGTTGACCCTGAGCTTGGGCCTATAGATACTCAAAATGGACACTAGATTAATGGACAGCTGACTGGACTAGTGTTTGAATCAGCAAGTTAGGTGGAACTACGATAGCGGGGGAGGGGAGAGGAAATGACATCACCAGCAAGAACCTTACAGTGTTGAGCTCGATCCTCTGGATCTCACTGAAGTTGCCGTCTGTGTGTTGCAGCTCCTTCAGGATCACGGGCTGTAAATAACAGATCAATAATAATAGAATAGAAGTTATGCCCCTATCAGCCTTTGAGAGTAGTTACTGGTGGGTCGTTCCACCAAATCGGTGCCTTTCAATAAGTGTTTTTTTAACATTGTCACAAAAAGCACATATTCAACTTAATGAAAAACACTCTCTCAAGAGGTTAAATAAAAATATTACTATAGTTAGTGCCTATTAAGTGCCAAATAAAGGGTTGACCGTAACAGGGTTGACGGTTTCATCTTTAATCAGCCATAATCCCCTTGTGACAGGGGAAATGGAAGCTTGTTGTGTGCAAAAGGGGATTGCAATTGAATGCAGGCTTCACAATATCTTTTTAAATGTTCAAACATTTCTAGCCTGTCTATCTACGGGTAACAGGGTTTATGTGTTATGCTCGACCCGCTCAGTTTTCCAACACAAAACACCAGAAAATAGCCAAAAAGAAATGAACCAGCTCATCTGCTTTTACACTATGATTTGACTATTAAAGGAAAGAGAAAGGGGATACTAGTCAGTTGTACAACAGACTGCATTCAACTGAAATGTGTCTTCCTCATTTAACCCAACCTCTCTGAATCAAAGATGTTTCTTTTGTAAAAATATATTTAAAAAGGAATAGCAATACCATATTGACGAGAGTTCAGTTCAAGTAACAGGTTTGACCTTAAAATGAGGGACAGATGTAAATGAATCACTAATCATATTAAATAAATAACAATCTTCAGAAATGACTTTGTCAAAGCAACGAAATAACTAGGGATTTACAATAATAGTGAAAACCTGGAGAAATTTGGGGTTAAGTGGGTTAAAATCTTCCTAGAAGTCACAGAGGGACATGTCAAAATTCAGACTTTTTGCCCTTTAGAAAGTATTTTTTCATTTATTTAATTCTCCATGTGGTCTACATTAAATGCCACTTCATGGAACGACCCTGGTATGGAAACTCACACCACGTGTTGAAGTCAGTTTATGGACCAAAGAGTGTAATGGCACCTTTTTGTCATAGCGACCCCTGTGAATCTGGTAACAGCTGTCCTTCCTGTTGTCTTCATCAATCTGATATATAGAAAGAAAAAGGGATAAACCATCAACAATAATAAAATATTACAGGACTATAGGCATCCAATCAGATCCCTGGGTATTAATATCACAGGACTACAGGCATCCAATCAGATCCCTGGGTATTACTGAAAACAGGGAGTATCAGAGTGTAAACAAAATAATTTAAAACAACATCAGTGTAACACCAGCTTGTATTGACCATGCATTATGGAAGTTTGAGAGATTACGTACTATAAATAGAAACATACAGGCAAAAACAGCATGACAAGAAGGATGTGAGGGAGCTCACCTTCAGTGAGACCAGGCTTAACTCTTTCCCATCCAGCGGACCAATCAGGTCTGGGCTGATGTGGGACCACCTCTTTTGGTTCTGACGTTCCTTCATGCTCTGCCTATTGGCCGTAAATCAAACCAAATCATTGTTTATTTGTCATGTGCACAAGTGTAAACAATACAGTGAAATGCTTGCTTGCAAGCTCTTCCTCAGCAATGCAGTAATACTAAGTCATATGCACTTGAGAATAAGAGAAATTCACACAAAATATACACTATATACAAGATCAATATCAGTACCAATCAATGTCAGGGATACTAGTGACAGTTGTGTAATCAGGTTTAAAGTGACTGAGCAGAAGGGTAAATATAAATAATAATAATAATAATAATAATAAATAGACAAACACAGAGGTGAGTGAGACATGTTGTCAAGTAACAATGTGATTGGACAGAAGTGAGGAAACAGAGGTTAGCGTGGTGCATATTTTACCTGTAGAAGATCAGAGCGATGACAGTCACCACCACGACACTGACACTCAGGACAATCACAATGATATCCTGTGTCTTCAGATCTGGAATCACAAGCATAGAATAAGTATATTCCCCCCCCCACCAATACAGTATCTTCATACCAAGACGTAACACAAACTTCAAAAGAGCTTGTGTACTAGAGTAAACATTGTACTGTTACTAGTAGCACTAGTGTTTATATGTGCCGAATACAACATGTGCCCTTACTGTGAAATGCTTACTTAAGAGCCTTTAACCAACAATGCAAGTTTTTAAAAAGGAAGTAAGATTTTTTCAATAAACTAAAGGAAAAATAGTAACACAAATAACAATAAAAATAAGGAGGTTTATATACAAGGGTTATAATAAGGAGTCTTATATACAAGGGTTATAATAAGGAGTCTTATATACAAGGGTTATAATAAGGAGTCTTATATACAAGGGTTACAGAATCAATGTGCAGGACTACGGGTTAGTCAATGTAATATGTACATGTAGGTAAAGTGACTATGCATAGATAATAAATAGCAGCATTGTATGTGAGAAGTGTGAAGGAATGTGAACGTGTGTGTGTGTTTGTGTGTGTCTGGCGTCAATATGCATGTGTGTGTGTGTGTGTGTATGTGTGTCTGTGTGTGTGTGTTGGAGTGTCAGTGTAGTATGTGTGAGTGTAGTGTGTGTGTGTGTGTGTGTGTGTGTGTGTGTGTGTGTGTGTGTGTGTGTGTGTGTGTGTGTGTGTGTGTGTGTGTGTGTGTGTGTGTGTGTGTGTGTGTGTGTGTGTGTGTGTGTGTGCGTGCGTGCGTGTGTGTGTGTGTAGGTGTGTTGGAGTGTCAGTGTAGTATGTGTGAGTGTTGGAGTGTCAGTGTAGTATGTGTGTGTGTTGGAGTGTCAGTGTAGTATGTGTGAGTGTTGGAGTGTCAGTGTAGTATGTGTGAGTGTTGGAGTGTCAGTGTAGTATGTGTGTGTGTTGGAGTGTCATTGTAGTATGTGTGTGTGTTGGAGTGTCAGTGTAGTATGTGTGTGTGTTGGAGTGTCAGTGTAGTATGTGTGTGTTGGAGTGTCAGTGTAGTATGTGTTGGATTATCAGTGTAGTATGTGTGAGTGTTGGAGTGTCAGTATAGTATGTGTTGGAGTGTCAGTGTAGTATGTGTGAGTGTTGGAGTGTCAGTGTAGTATGTGTGAGTGTTGGAGTGTCAGTGTAGTATGTGTATGTGTTGGAGTGTCAGTGTAGTATGTGTTGGAGTGTCAATGTAGTATGTGTGAGTGTTGGAGTGTCAGTGTAGTATGTGTGTGTGTTGGAGTGTCAGTGTAGTATGTGTGAGTGTTGGAGTGTCAGTGTAGTATGTGGGAGTGTTGGAGTGTCAGTGTAGTATGTGTGTGTGTTGGAATGTCAGTGTAGTATGTGTGTGTATTGGAGTGTCAGTGTAGTATGTGTTGGACGTCAGTGTAGTATGTGTGAGTGTTGGAGTGTCAGTGTAGTATGTGTTGGAGTGTCAGTGTAGTATGTGTGAGTGTTGGAGTGTCAGTGTAGTATGTGGGAGTGTTGGAATGTCAGTGTAGTATGTGTATGTGTTGGAGTGTCAGTGTTGTATGTGTTGGAGTGTCAGTGTAGTATGTGTGTGTTGGAGTGTCAGTGTAGTATGTGTGTGTGTGTTGGAGTGTAAGTGTAGTATGTGTTGGAGTGTCAGTGTAGTATGTGTGAGTGTTGGAGTGTGTCAGTGTAGTATGTGTGAGTGTTGGAGTGTCAGTGTAGTATGTGTATGTGTTGGAGTGTCAGTGTAGTATGTGTTGGAGTGTCAGTGTAGTATGTGTGAGTGTAGTATGTGTGTGTGTGTGTGTGTGTGTGTGTGTGTGTGCGTGTGTGTGTGTGTGTGTGCGTGTGTGTGTGTGTGTGTAGGTGTGTTGGAGTGTCAGTGTAGTATGAGTGAGTGTTGGAGTGGCAGTGTAGTATGTGTGTGTGTTGGAGTGTCAGTGTAGTATGTGTGAGTGTTGGAGTGTCAGTGTAGTATGTGTGTGTGTTGGATTGTCAGTGTAGTATGTGTGTGTGTTGGATTGTCAGTGTAGTATGTGTGAGTGTTGGAGTGTCAGTATAGTATGTGTTGGAGTGTCAGTGTAGTATGTGTGTGTGTTGGAGTGTCAGTGTAGTATGTGTGTGTGTTGGAGTGTCAGTGTAGTATGTGTGAGTGTTGGAGTGTCAGTGTAGTATGTGTTGGAGTGTCAGTGTAGTATGTGTGAGTGTTGGAGTGTCAGTGTAGTATGAGTGTGTGTTGGAGTGTCAGTGTAGTATGTGTGAGTGTTGGAGTGTCAGTGTAGTATGTGGGAGTGTTGGAGTGTCAGTGTAGTATGTGGGAGTGTTGGAATGTCAGTGTAGTATGTGTGTGTGTTGGAGTGTCAGTGTAGTATGTGTTGGACGTCAGTGTAGTATGTGTGAGTGTTGGAGTGTCAGTGTAGTATGTGTTGGAGTGTCAGTGTAGTATGTGTGAGTGTTGGAGTGTCAGTGTAGTATGTGTGAGTGTTGGAATGTCAGTGTAGTATGTGTATGTGTTGGAGTGTCAGTGTAGTATGTGTTGGAGTATCAGTGTAGTATGTGTGAGTGTTGGAATGTCAGTGTAGTATGTGTATGTGTTGGAGTGTCAGTGTAGTATGTGTTGGAGTGTCAGTGTAGTATGTGTGTGTGTTGGAGTGTCAGTGTAGTATGTGTTGGAGTGTCAGTGTAGTATGTGTGAGTGTAGTATGCGTGTGTGTGTGCGTGTGTGTGTGTGTAGGTGTGTTGGAGTGTCAGTGTAGTATGTGTGAGTGTTGGAGTGTCAGTGTAGTATGTGTGTGTGTTGGAGTGTCAGTGTAGTATGTGTGAGTGTTGGAGTGTCAGTGTAGTATGTGTGAGTGTTGGAGTGTCAGTGTAGTATGTGTGTGTGTTGGAGTGTCAGTGTAGTATGTGTGTGTGTTGGAGTGTCAGTGTAGTATGTGTGAGTGTTGGAGTGTCAGTGTAGTATGTGTTGGAGTGTCAGTGTAGTATGTGTGAGTGTTGGAGTGTCAGTGTAGTATGTGTGAGTGTTGGAGTGTCAGTGTAGTATGTGTTGGAGTGTCAGTGTAGTATGTGTGTGTGTTGGAGTGTCAGTGTAGTATGTGTGAGTGTTGGAGTGTCAGTGTAGTATGTGTTGGAGTGTCAGTGTAGTATGTGTGAGTGTTGGAGTGTCAGTGTAGTATGTGTGAGTGTTGGAGTGTCAGTGTAGTATGTGTTGGAGTGTCAGTGTAGTATGTGTGTGTGTTGGAGTGTCAGTGTAGTATGTGTTGGAGTGTCAGTGTAGTATGTGTGAGTGTAGTATGCGTGTGTGTGTGCGTGTGTGTGTGTGTGTGTAGGTGTGTTGGAGTGTCAGTGTAGTATGTGTGAGTGTTGGAGTGTCAGTGTAGTATGTGTGTGTGTTGGAGTGTCAGTGTAGTATGTGTGAGTGTTGGAGTGTCAGTGTAGTATGTGTGAGTGTTGGAGTGTCAGTGTAGTATGTGTGTGTGTTGGAGTGTCAGTGTAGTATGTGTGTGTGTTGGAGTGTCAGTGTAGTATGAGTGAGTGTTGGAGTGGCAGTGTAGTATGTGTGTGTGTTGGAGTGTCAGTGTAGTATGTGTGAGTGTTGGAGTGTCAGTGTAGTATGTGTTGGAGTGTCAGTGTAGTATGTGTGTGTGTTGGATTGTCAGTGTAGTATGTGTGAGTGTTGGAGTGTCAGTATAGTATGTGTTGGAGTGTCAGTGTAGTATGTGTGTGTGTTGGAGTGTCAGTGTAGTATGTGTGTGTGTTGGAGTGTCAGTGTAGTATGTGTGAGTGTTGGAGTGTCAGTGTAGTATGTGTTGGAGTGTCAGTGTAGTATGTGTGAGTGTTGGAGTGTCAGTGTAGTATGAGTGTGTGTTGGAGTGTCAGTGTAGTATGTGTGAGTGTTGGAGTGTCAGTGTAGTATGTGGGAGTGTTGGAGTGTCAGTGTAGTATGTGGGAGTGTTGGAATGTCAGTGTAGTATGTGTGTGTGTTGGAGTGTCAGTGTAGTATGTGTTGGACGTCAGTGTAGTATGTGTGAGTGTTGGAGTGTCAGTGTAGTATGTGTTGGAGTGTCAGTGTAGTATGTGTGAGTGTTGGAGTGTCAGTGTAGTATGTGTGAGTGTTGGAATGTCAGTGTAGTATGTGTATGTGTTGGAGTGTCAGTGTAGTATGTGTTGGAGTGTCAGTGTAGTATGTGTGAGTGTTGGAATGTCAGTGTAGTATGTGTATGTGTTGGAGTGTCAGTGTAGTATGTGTTGGAGTGTCAGTGTAGTATGTGTTGGAGTGTCAGTGTAGTATGTGTGAGTGTTGGAGTGTCAGTGTAGTATGTGTGAGTGTTGGAATGTCAGTGTAGTATGTGTATGTGTTGGAGTGTCAGTGTAGTATGTGTTGGAGTATCAGTGTAGTATGTGTGAGTGTTGGAATGTCAGTGTAGTATGTGTATGTGTTGGAGTGTCAGTGTAGTATGTGTTGGAGTGTCAGTGTAGTATGTGTGTGTGTTGGAGTGTCAGTGTAGTATGTGTTGGAGTGTCAGTGTAGTATGTGTGAGTGTAGTATGCGTGTGTGTGTGCGTGTGTGTGTGTGTAGGTGTGTTGGAGTGTCAGTGTAGTATGTGTGAGTGTTGGAGTGTCAGTGTAGTATGTGTGTGTGTTGGAGTGTCAGTGTAGTATGTGTGAGTGTTGGAGTGTCAGTGTAGTATTTGTGAGTGTTGGAGTGTCAGTGTAGTATGTGTGTGTGTTGGAGTGTCAGTGTAGTATGTGTGTGTGTTGGAGTGTCAGTGTAGTATGTGTGAGTGTTGGAGTGTCAGTGTAGTATGTGTTGGAGTGTCAGTGTAGTATGTGTGAGTGTTGGAGTGTCAGTGTAGTATGTGTGAGTGTTGGAGTGTCAGTGTAGTATGTGTTGGAGTGTCAGTGTAGTATGTGTGTGTGTTGGAGTGTCAGTGTAGTATGTGTGAGTGTTGGAGTGTCAGTGTAGTATGTGTTGGAGTGTCAGTGTAGTATGTGTGAGTGTTGGAGTGTCAGTGTAGTATGTGTGAGTGTTGGAGTGTCAGTGTAGTATGTGTTGGAGTGTCAGTGTAGTATGTGTGTGTGTTGGAGTGTCAGTGTAGTATGTGTTGGAGTGTCAGTGTAGTATGTGTGAGTGTAGTATGCGTGTGTGTGTGCGTGTGTGTGTGTGTGTAGGTGTGTTGGAGTGTCAGTGTAGTATGTGTGAGTGTTGGAGTGTCAGTGTAGTATGTGTGTGTGTTGGAGTGTCAGTGTAGTATGTGTGAGTGTTGGAGTGTCAGTGTAGTATGTGTGAGTGTTGGAGTGTCAGTGTAGTATGTGTGTGTGTTGGAGTGTCAGTGTAGTATGTGTGTGTGTTGGAGTGTCAGTGTAGTATGAGTGAGTGTTGGAGTGGCAGTGTAGTATGTGTGTGTGTTGGAGTGTCAGTGTAGTATGTGTGAGTGTTGGAGTGTCAGTGTAGTATGTGTTGGAGTGTCAGTGTAGTATGTGTGTGTGTTGGATTGTCAGTGTAGTATGTGTGAGTGTTGGAGTGTCAGTATAGTATGTGTTGGAGTGTCAGTGTAGTATGTGTGTGTGTTGGAGTGTCAGTGTAGTATGTGTGAGTGTTGGAGTGTCAGTGTAGTATGTGTGAGTGTTGGAGTGTTAGTGTAGTATGTGTTGGAGTGTCAGTGTAGTATGTGTGAGTGTTGGAGTGTCAGTGTAGTATGAGTGTGTGTTGGAGTGTCAGTGTAGTATGTGTGAGTGTTGGAGTGTCAGTGTAGTATGTGGGAGTGTTGGAGTGTCAGTGTAGTATGTGGGAGTGTTGGAATGTCAGTGTAGTATGTGTGTGTGTTGGAGTGTCAGTGTAGTATGTGTTGGACGTCAGTGTAGTATGTGTGAGTGTTGGAGTGTCAGTGTAGTATGTGTTGGAGTGTCAGTGTAGTATGTGTGAGTGTTGGAGTGTCAGTGTAGTATGTGTGAGTGTTGGAATGTCAGTGTAGTATGTGTATGTGTTGGAGTGTCAGTGTAGTATGTGTTGGA
This sequence comes from Thymallus thymallus, assembly GCA_023634145.1. NCBI lineage: Eukaryota > Metazoa > Chordata > Actinopteri > Salmoniformes > Salmonidae > Thymallus > Thymallus thymallus. The sequence goes on from CM042397.1 coordinate 23,776,966, forward strand.
ATGTCAGTGTAGTATGTGTGAGTGTTGGAATGTCAGTGTAGTATGTGTATGTGTTGGAGTGTCAGTGTAGTATGTGTTGGAGTGTCAGTGTAGTATGTGTGTGTGTTGGAGTGTCAGTGTAGTATGTGTTGGAGTGTCAGTGTAGTATGTGTAAGTGTAGTATGCGTGTGTGTGTGCGTGTGTGTGTGTAGGTGTGTTGGAGTGTCAGTGTAGTATGTGTGAGTGTTGGAGTGTCAGTGTAGTATGTGTGTGTGTTGGAGTGTCAGTGCAGTATGTGTGAGTGTTGGAGTGTCAGTGTAGTATGTGTGAGTGTTGGAGTGTCAGTGTAGTATGTGTGTGTGTTGGAGTGTCAGTGTAGTATGTGTGTGTGTTGGAGTGTCAGTGTAGTATGTGTTGGAGTGTCAGTGTAGTATGTGTGAGTGTTGGAGTGTCAGTGTAGTATGTGTGAGTGTTGGAGTGTCAGTGTAGTATGTGTTGGAGTGTCAGTGTAGTATGTGTGTGTGTTGGAGTGTCAGTGTAGTATGTGTGAGTGTTGGAGTGTCAGTGTAGTATGTGTTGGAGTGTCAGTGTAGTATGTGTGAGTGTTGGAGTGTCAGTGTAGTATGTGTGAGTGTTGGAGTGTCAGTGTAGTATGTGTTGGAGTGTCAGTGTAGTATGTGTGTGTGTTGGAGTGTCAGTGTAGTATGTGTTGGAGTGTCAGTGTAGTATGTGTGAGTGTAGTATGCGTGTGTGTGTGCGTGTGTGTGTGTGTGTAGGTGTGTTGGAGTGTCAGTGTAGTATGTGTGAGTGTTGGAGTGTCAGTGTAGTATGTGTGTGTGTTGGAGTGTCAGTGTAGTATGTGTGAGTGTTGGAGTGTCAGTGTAGTATGTGTGAGTGTTGGAGTGTCAGTGTAGTATGTGTGTGTGTTGGAGTGTCAGTGTAGTATGTGTGTGTGTTGGAGTGTCAGTGTAGTATGTGTGAGTGTTGGAGTGTCAGTGTAGTATGTGTTGGAGTGTCAGTGTAGTATGTGTGAGTGTTGGAGTGTCAGTGTAGTATGTGTGAGTGTTGGAGTGTCAGTGTAGTAGGTGTTGGAGTGTCAGTGTAGTATGTGTGAGTGTTGGAGTGTCAGTGTAGTATGTGTTGGAGTGTCAGTGTAGTATGAGTGTGTGTTGGAGTGTCAGTGTAGTATGTGTGAGTGTTGGAGTGTCAGTGTAGTATGAGTGTGTGTTGGAGTGTCAGTGTAGTATGTGTGAGTGTTGGAGTGTCAGTGTAGTATGTGGGAGTGTTGGAGTGTCAGTGTAGTATGTGGGAGTGTTGGAATGTCAGTGTAGTATGTGTGTGTGTTGGAGTGTCAGTGTAGTATGTGTTGGACGTCAGTGTAGTATGTGTGAGTGTTGGAGTGTCAGTGTAGTATGTGTTGGAGTGTCAGTGTAGTATGTGTGAGTGTTGGAGTGTCAGTGTAGTATGTGTGAGTGTTGGAATGTCAGTGTAGTATGTGTATGTGTTGGAGTGTCAGTGTAGTATGTGTTGGAGTGTCAGTGTAGTATGTGTGAGTGTTGGAATGTCAGTGTAGTATGTGTATGTGTTGGAGTGTCAGTGTAGTATGTGTTGGAGTGTCAGTGTAGTATGTGTGTGTGTTGGAGTGTCAGTGTAGTATGTGTTGGAGTGTCAGTGTAGTTTGTGTGAGTGTAGTATGCGTGTGTGTGTGCGTGTGTGTGTGTGTGTGTAGGTGTGTTGGAGTGTCAGTGTAGTATGTGTGAGTGTTGGAGTGTCAGTGTAGTATGTGTGTGTGTTGGAGTGTCAGTGTAGTATGTGTGAGTGTTGGAGTGTCAGTGTAGTATGTGTGAGTGTTGGAGTGTCAGTGTAGTATGTGTGTGTGTTGGAGTGTCAGTGTAGTATGTGTGTGTGTTGGAGTGTCAGTGTAGTATGTGTGAGTGTTGGAGTGTCAGTGTAGTATGTGTTGGAGTGTCAGTGTAGTATGTGTGAGTGTTGGAGTGTCAGTGTAGTATGTGTGAGTGTTGGAGTGTCAGTATAGTATGTGTTGGAGTGTCAGTGTAGTATGTGTGTGTGTTGGATTGTCAGTGTAGTATGTGTGAGTGTTGGAGTGTCAGTATAGTATGTGTTGGAGTGTCAGTGTAGTATGTGTGTGTGTTGGAGTGTCAGTGTAGTATGTGTGTGTGTTGGAGTGTCAGTGTAGTATGTGTGAGTGTTGGAGTGTCAGTGTAGTATGTGTTGGAGTGTCAGTGTAGTATGTGTGAGTGTTGGAGTGTCAGTGTAGTATGTGTGAGTGTTGGAGTGTCAGTGTAGTATGTGTTGGAGTGTCAGTGTAGTATGTGTGTGTGTTGGAGTGTCAGTGTAGTATGTGTTGGAGTGTCAGTGTAGTATGTGTGAGTGTAGTATGCGTGTGTGTGTGCGTGTGTGTGTGTGTGTAGGTGTGTTGGAGTGTCAGTGTAGTATGTGTGAGTGTTGGAGTGTCAGTGTAGTATTTGTGTGTGTGTTGGAGTGTTAGTGTAGTATGTGTTGGAGTGTCAGTGTAGTATGTGTGAGTGTTGGAGTGTGTCAGTGTAGTATGTGTGAGTGTTGGAGTGTCAGTGTAGTATGTGTATGTGTTGGAGTGTCAGTGTAGTATGTGTTGGAGTGTCAGTGTAGTATGTGTGAGTGTTGGAGTGTCAGTGTAGTATGTGTGAGTGTTGGAGTGTCAGTGTAGTATGTGTGAGTGTTGGAGTGTCAGTGTAGTATGTGTTGGAGTGTCAGTGTAGTATGTGTTGGAGTGTCAGTGTAGTATGTGTGAGTGTTGGAGTGTCAGTGTAGTATGTGTGAGTGTTGGAGTGTCAGTGTAGTATGTGTGAGTGTTGGAGTGTCAGTGTAGTATGTGTTGGAGTGTCAGTGTAGTATGTGTTGGAGTGTCAGTGTAGTATGTGTGAGTGTTGTAGTGTCAGTGTAGTATGTGTTGGAGTGTCAGTGTAGTATGTGTTGGAGTGTCAGTGTAGTATGTGTGAGTGTGTGTTAGAGTCCAGTGAGTGTACAGTACATCTGTGCAAGAGAGTCAGTGCAACAACAACAAAAAACAAAAAATATATAAGAGGGTCAATGTAAACACCCCAGGTAGCCATTTGATTAACTGTTTTGTGGCTTAAAGATGTCCTTACCGTTAGGCTTGATTGGCTTGTCATCTGGCAGTTGGGACCCGGGCCAGGGCAGTGAGGGGGTGCTGTCCTCCACTCTGGTCTCATTTATGGACGTATCAAACACAAACAGGGTTTTGTACTGGAGGGGAGGTGCAATGACAGCCTTATTAATTGATCGTTGAAGGATGTCTTGCAACTGTTTAATAGGAGACGGACATGGTGACCATTCCAAACGCTACAGTAACTGAAGCTTACCTGTTTATCGATGGTGGAGGTGTAAATCACAGAGAAGTTCACGTCCCTGTCCCCATTCTCATCCAGCACATAATGTCCCCCCATACCTGCACACAGACACACACTATTATGTCTAACCCTTTAAGAGTATCAACATTTATGCTCCTGAGCAGAAAACTCCTGACCGAAACATCTGCCATTAACAACCATTTGCTCCCTCATTACAGCACCAATAATCACACCACTATGAGCAACAATTTTAATTAAATTGAGGCTACGACCTAGTGCTAGATTCAAGGTTCAGGTTGGGAAACGTTATCTAATACAAGAGGTTGCAGAAGACATACCAGAATTACTATGGTCCTCAGCTGTAAATGGACATAACGTGAAACATTGCCCTTAAAAGTAATCCAAGAGAGAACACTCTAATTAGCCATGGCCTGCACTGTAAAATAAATCAAAGTCAATGGTTTTCTGCATAGTGTGTTCCTGTGTGGAGAATGACGGTGGTGTGACAAAAATGAAACATTTCCTGTTCTGGTTTTCGCAACTTCCCAATGGACGAGAGTCAAAGATCATATGCTAAACGTTGCTGCCAAGCAGTTTAGCCAAGTCCAATAAATATAGGTTCTCACCATTGCCTGACTTAAAATGTTATGGTGTTTAAATGGAGGACTGAGGACAGGCTGGACCATGGTTCTGGTCACTAGGCCCCCCTACCTTGAAAGGAGACATTCCTGAAGGGGTTTACATCAGGGAGCTCTGTGGCGGGGGGCTGTGTCGCTCTTCCTCTCATCTCACTGGTCAACCTCTGCCTCAGCACATGGCCAAAGAGCAACACACCGTCATGGTACCCTGCCACATAGTCATTTAACGCCTGCAACAGGAGAGGGAGAGCAGTCAGGAAGAGAGAGAAACAGAGAGAGAGAAACAGAGAGAGAGAGAGAGAGAGAGGGTATGTCTGTTCAGAGATTAGGAAGTCAGAAGAACTGAGAAATAAAGACACATGAGTGGAGCAGGGACTAACCGTGCTGTTGTAAACTATTGTGTTGTTGTAAAGTCTCTCAGGCAAGGTAAGCACCAGAACATTGTCCATGCTTGGGCTGGCAGTCATGTTAGTGTGGTACCCGTGGCTAGGAAATAGAAAAGTTACATGATTTCAACTTTCAATCAGGGTCCCCAAAAAAACAATGCAATGCAGTGTAACAAACTACCAAAACCAGTCTCACTTATAGATATCGATGAGGATGAAGACAATTTCTGGGGGGATCGTTGTTTCGTTCTTTATAGTGGTGACGTCATCTGGGGTTCCACAGAGAATGAATACTGCAAAACATTGTGCAGGGGTTATAAAGCTGTTTGATGAAATAACACCTAAAAGGATGTAGCTAGGTTACAAAAGTTTTAAGTAACCATTTACTTCCTACTCGGGGTGGAACAAGTGGCTGGTGTGTAAGGCATGGATAAGACTTGAGAAGGTATTGAAGAAGACAGAGGGAGGCACACACCGTTGCTGTGTCTGTTTTCAGACAGAAGAGCTGTATTTAACTCTTTCTTGCTGCGTAGCACCTGTCTTGAGATTGACATAGCAAACTGGACCGAGGGTGCCTCTAGAGCATTGATGTACCTATGACGATGGCAAAAGGGAAGTGATATAACGGTGCACCATGGTGCACCCAGCAATAAATGCTTCTCTCCCTGGCATCAAACTTACACTAGATATGTATGTTACAGTGTTACAGTCTACCATACACATGCAATGAGCATCTCTGTACTGTCTGTATTTGTGTACATGGCAGAAATTCCCTTTCAAATGCACAGGTGTTAATTCTCACCAAAAACAGTCTTCCGTTTGGTCTGCCTTCTTGTAGACATAAGCCCTCCCCCAGTGCATCTTCAGACCATGTCTGGTGAAGTTCCAGAAGTGGACAAAGAAGTTAGAGATCTTGCGTGCCGGGGGCAGAAGGCGGGTCAGGTTGGCCTTGTAGTCACAGGACAGACCGAAGCTCCCAGCGGAGATGATGGGGATAGTTAGGGTCAGGCCTATCTCCACACTGAGACACACAAAGACCAGGGGTCACACAGTTCTCCAAATAGAGGGATCATGACCAGCAGGTCAATCTGTCCTTATCTTACAGGACAGCATATTATAAACCTGTATAACAATAAACACTATTACCACACGTACACATCATCAACTACTAATAATCAGACAAAACAAATACTTTTTCAATGGGGATGACAGAAACAGGGAACATTAACATGCGTGTGTGTGTGCATGCAAGACAGAGAGAGTACTTACTCCACCATGAAGAATGTGGCAAATGTACAGGAGGGTCCCAGCATGGCACATCCCACCTCACCTTTAGTCTGGAGCGCAAACAAATACGTACATAAACACAGGCTCTCATGTTGTTGAGTAATGGGGAAGGGCTCGTCCTCATGTTGTTGGGTAATGGGGAAGGGCTCGTCCCTGTCTGGTTTCTCTTTCTGAGGTAATGTCATCTTAATTCATCTCTTAGGCCCTCCTGATCTGCCAAATTTTGACTGAAATTGACTGAAATTACTGTTTAGTTTCAATATAGTCATTGCGGTATTTTCCGTAAAAATGGGAACTTCTCCACCTGATGTCTTAGAACAGTTTTAGTAGCCAATCGGATGCAAATTATACGCCTACAGCAAATGGTTGAAATTACACTTCATTGGCAATTCGTCTTCTCATCTACACATCTAAATCAGTCTGACAGTCAACATACTTCTCAGATAGAGTTCAGTGTGTCAAATTGGAGGGCCTGTTGTCCGGTCCTCTGGCAGTCTCTATGGGGGTGCCACAGGGTTCAATTCTTGGGCCGACTCTATTCTCTATATACATCAATTATGTCGCTCCCGCTGCTGGTGACTCTCTGATCCATCTCTATGCACACAACACCATTCTGTATGCATCTGGCCGCTCTTTGGACACTACGTTAACAAACCTGCAAACGAGCTTCAATGCCATACAACTCCTTCCGTGGCCTCCAACTGCTCTTAAATGCTAGTAAAACGGAATGCATGCTTTTCAATTTAACTCTGCCCACACCCGCCCACCGGACTATCATCCCTACTCTCGACGGGATCTGACTTCGAAAACGTGGACACCTACAAATACCTAGGTGTCTGGTTAGACTGTAAACTCTCCTTCCAGACTCACATTAAGCATCTCCAATCCAAAATTAAATCTAGAATTGGCTTCCTATTTCGCAACAAAGCCTCCTTCACTCATGCTGCCAAACATGCCCTCGTAAAACTGACTATTCTACCGATCCTTGACTTCGGCGATGTCATTCACAAAAGAAATACTATCTTCAAGTAGCGATGGTAAAGATGGTATCAAGATGGGAATTGACATTACAGTAAAAAAAAAAACTGGCTCACATGCAGGGACTTGAGTATCTCCACTCCCTCACAGGTGCTGCTCCCACAGCCCCTTCGTTTGTAAAGCGTGGTGTTGAACCCATTGAAATTAGCCGTTAAATTGGTGTTCAAACCTTAGCAACGGAGAGAGTGTTGTAGAAGGATGAGATAATAACTGATACAAAGCATAATGAAATGTCCAATAGGTTCGTGTGATAAGTTACATTTGTATAAATTTGAAATTAAAGTACGTTGAAATTCAAAATAAATACATGTTTCTGTACCTGCTGCAATGTTCAGTCGCCTGTCCACTTCAATTGCTTGCAACACTGCACCCTTTACAAACCCTAGGCTCCAGTCTGAGGTGTCATCCTCCAAAAGTACAACATTCATGGTGTATTTGGGATTTGATTTTATGCATTCGTCCAGCATTCGGCTCTCAACAAGAGCCACATATAAGACTCCAACCCACAGTAAACAATGTGAATTCAGCATTTTGATGTTGTATAGAACAGGACTTAATTTGAAAAAATACTGTAAAAAAGACTCCACTATCTAAATCCAGATGTAGAAATTCTTAACATCTTTGAAGACACCCCCTTCAGGCCACTCTAAACCAAAAATGTAGAAAAGTTAGACCTAGTAAAAAGAAAAAATATTGTTTTAAAAAACAGTATGTTTAAAAAAAGAAATACATTTGAGTAACCTACTTCAATTCATAGATATAAATATAAAACTTACAGAAAAAAATGAACACTAAGTTAGTTGCAATCACAGGAGACACTCCTACCAGAGCTGAGGTAAAACAAGGAAAAATGGGATAGAAAGAACGTTAAAAGTTTTTTTTTAAAAGAGGTGAAGTTGTTTATGTCAGCTCAACAAACTCTCAGGATAAAGTAAGCGTAAATTAACAAAAAGTATAGAGCCCTCCGATATTAAAAGTAGAAAGGTTTGAAGCAGTAGCGAAGGCAATAGATCCACCAGTGAGCGCTTCAACGTCAGTGAGATAGCACCTGTCAGCCACTCTGTCACACGCGTTAATGAACAACCACCAGGTGACAGATTATGCACACAGAACAGGGAGGGCAGCTATGCCTGACATCTACAGTTAATTTATTTATATATCTCAATATGAAACTGAATGATTTAATCATGTTTATAAACAGGCTATTTGTTGACCCTGTCAACTTATGGGAAGAATCCTGTAGTATGCAGAACATAATAATCTACTTGCCTCTGAGAGTTTATCTCTGTAAGCATGGCCTTTATTGAGTCTCCATTGTTTCCTTGTATAGGATACAGGTGAGTAGGCCTAAATCCAACTTTCAACTGACTAGCAGAAGGAATTGGAGGAAACAATGTGTTTTTCCTAAGGACAATTAAGAGAAACGGAAATACAACAGATGAAAACAAAGACAAAGGAATGTTGACCAGTTCACGAGGCATGTGAAAATCAAACAGGTAGATGTGAAATCGTATTGAGGACAAACAGTGATGTGAAATCAATGGAAATTACATAATTATTACACAGTAACACGGTCTAGAATGTCCCAGAAACTCCATGTTCAGTTGAAGGGAGAGCTTTTGCCGGGAGAGGGGCGAAGGTCACAAAAGGCCATAAAATGGATGCCTTGTGTGTTGCTGATAAATTTGTCGGTTATAAAAGCAGGTAGATTGCAAGCCAATAAAACTGTTTGCTAGCCCTTTAAAAGGGCAATCCGCAGTTGAAACAATAACAAAGTGTACTCCCTGCCACTGTTTTGGTAAAAAGCTGAGTAATAGGGCTGGAGAAATATAACCACTCAAATTCATAGAGAGCGCTATGGATGCAAGGTCTGACCATCCATGATATCAAAACGATAGCTTTAACCATGTTTTGAAGCTATTCAATTTTTGTTTACATTTACGCTGTTTACAAACATTGGAGAAAAACAAGCATATATTTTATAGTTCTGATGGGGATCGACAGTTGAACTAAGCTTATGAGTTATATTCTTCAATAACCAATGGGTACATATAGGGTTGCACATTTTGGGGAATATTTGCCGCGGTGGAAACTTTCCGTGGGAATTAACGGTAATATATGCAAATTAATATTTATACCATTTAAGTGCAGTTGTTCTTTACATTGGATATATTTACCATATCATATGGAGACATAATTACAAAATATTAAATCCTTCCAATAACTAAAAATATTTAGTTATGAATTGAACTTAAATTAAATGAGATGACTCTTCACATGGGATGAACAACAAAAGAAAGGGAATATTGAATGATCGCCAATGATCCATCACATCTCCCAAAAACGTTTTCAACATACACTACCGTTCAAAAGTTTGGGGTCACTTAGAAATGTCCTTGTTTTTGAAAGAAAAGCAACATTTTTTTGTCCATTAAAATAACATAACATTAATCAGAAATAGAGTGTAGACATTGTTAATGTTGTAAATGACTATTGTAGCTGGAAACGGCAGATTTTTTATGGAATATCTACATATCGTAGGCATACAGAGGCCCATTATCAGCAACCATCACTGCTGTGTTCCAATGGCACGTTGTGTTAGCTAATCCAATTTCATTGATGACTGCCTGTAGCTCATCTGCAATGTAGAGACCGGTGTGTATGTTGTCCCTTGTGTCTCTGCTCTTGTAGAATACTGGTTGAGGGGTGGAGATGATGTAGTTAATTATTCCTTGCCAATGAACATTCGACCACCCATCAGAGATGATTGCAATACAGTCTGCTTTCTCTATGATTTTCTTGACCTTCAAATGAACTCTGTTGATCTCTGCATCCAGCAAATGAGTAGATAAAGCATGTCTGGTTGGAGGGGTGTATGCTGGGCGAAGAACATTCAGAAATCTCTTCCAATACACATTTCCTGTGAGCATCAGAGGTGAACCAGTTGCATACACAGCTTGAGCAAGACATTCATCAGCATTTCTCTGACTACGTTCCTCCACTGAGTCAAAAAAACGTCTGATTCCAGGAGGACCATGAGCTGTTGCTATCGATAAGGTGTCTGATTCATCATTTTCACCTCGAATAGAAGTAGAGGGACTTTTGTCAGAGGTTGCTTGTTGTGAGCGCTGAGGGAACTTTATGCACTTGGCCATATGATTTTGCATCTTTGTTGCATTCTTCACATATGATTTGGCACAGTATTTGCAAATATACACAGCTTTTCCTTCTACATTAGCTGCAGTGAAATGTATCAAATAGTGCCCGTGGCATTTTCCTGTAATACAATTCCATGTACAGATAAACAACTCCTTTGTAAGATACATTTTTTTAAATGAAACATGTATGGAAACAGGTGAATTAACACTCCTCAGTTAGCAGGCTCAAGCAAGCTAAAACCCACATGGTACATCATGTATGTCATATAAAATATATTCACCCCACCCAGTAGTGTAATCAAAACTTACCAGAAAGCATGTAGTCCTTGGCTCAGACAGCGTAGTAGTGTGGGCTCAATAGCATCTCATTGGTGTGCAAGATCATGAGAATCAGTTGTACATGTGATGGAAGAATGCACTGTGCATGCAGAGGGTTGCAATTCCATTGAATTGGGGGTAGTTTAACCAAAATATGCCACAAGACCTAGAATTGCCTTGTGTATCACACAAAAAAGGTTCACTGTTATAAGCTAACTTTTTTGATGAATTTAAGCTAAATTCCCGGGCTTAACTTCCTATGGAAATTTCAGGAAAAATTCAGGAAATTTACCGGAAGGTTTCTGACCCTTTGCAAGCCTAGGTACATACCACTAATTTATAAGTCCACAAATGGATGTAGCAACTACGGATTGCCCCGTTAAAGCATACACGCTAGAAAATGAAATATACAATACACTCAATAAGTATTTGGTAGCATTGCCTTTAAATTGTTTAACTTGGGTCAAACGTTTCAGGTAGCCTTTCACAAGCTTCCCACAATAAGTTGGGAGAATTTTGTCCCATTCTTCCTGACAGAACTGGTGTAACTGAGTCAGGTTTGTAGGCCTTCTTGCTCGCACACACTTTTTCAGTTCTGCCAACACATTTTCTATAGGATTGAGGTCAGGGCTTTGTGATGGCCACTCCAATACCTTGACTTTGTTGTCCTTAAGCCATTTTGCCACAACTTTGGAAGTATGCTTGGGGTCATTGTCCATTTGGAAGAGCCATTTGCGACCAAGCTTTAACTTCCTGACTGATGTCTTGAGATGTTGCTTCAATATATCCACATAATTTTCCTTCTTCATGATGCACCAGTCCCTCCTGCAGCAAAGCACCCCCACAACATGATGCTGCAACCCCAGTGCTTCACGGTTGGGATGGCGTTCTTCGGCTTGCAAGCCTCCCCCTTTTTCCTCCCCACATAACGATGGTCATTATGGCCAAACAGTTCTATTTTTGTTTCATCAGACCAGTGGACATGTCCCCATGTGCAGTTGAAAACCGTAGTCTGGCTTTTTGATGGCGGATTTGGAGGAGTGGCTTCTTTCTTGCTGAGCGGCCTTTTTCCAAGCTGTTTAAAGGCATAGTCAACTTAGTGTATTAGTGAGTTATAAGTGAAATAATCTGTCTGTAAACAATTGTTGGAAGAATTACTTGTGTCATGCACAAAGTAGATGTCCTAACCGACTTGCCAAAAATATGGTTTGTTAACATGTGTAGTGGTTGAAAAATCTGTTTTAATGACTTCAACCTAAATGTATGAACTTCCGACTTCAACTGTACACATTTTGGAGAGACATATAAACTAAACATTTTCATATATTCATATGCTATTACACAGTTTCATTTTCAGTTATCCAAAACATATATAGTTCACGTAAAATCATGACAACGGGTTGCAGAAACACAGATGCCTTCTCCATGGCAAAGGCTGTGATTAGATTGTGCCCAGTCTCTACTGGTATCAGATTGTGCCCAGTCTCTACTGGTATCAGATTGTGCCCAGTCTCTACTGGTATCAGATTGTGCCCAGTCTCTACAGGTATCAGAATGTGCCCAGTCTCTATTGGTATCAGATTGTGCCCAGTCTCTACGGGTATCAGATTGTGCCCAGTCTCTACTGGTATCAGATTGTGCCCAGTCTCTACTGGTGTCAGATTGTGCCCAGTCTCTACTGGTATCAGATTGTGCCCAGTCTCTACTGGTGTCAGATTGTGCCCAGTCTCTACTGGTATCAGATTGTGCCCAGTCTCTACTGGTGTCAGATTGTGCCCAGTCTCTACTGGTATCAGATTGTGCCCAGTCTCTACGGGTATCAGATTGTGCCCAGTCTCTACAGGTATCAGAATGTGCCCAGTCTCTACTGGTGTCAGATTGTGCCCAGTCTCTACTGGTATCAGATTGTGCCCAGTCTCTACGAGTAGCATTCATTATCGCGCTCATTATTCCTCATGTTCTCACATTGCTGTAGTTTTGCTCTTCATTGAACAGAAAATCATGACTGAAGCTCTTGTGTGTTTATTGTTTGGGTTGCCATTTGGCAAATCAACACCTTTGTGTATTTACTCTGAGTGTGCATCACTTTCTGGCATTAAAACATCTTTGTCCTGTTTACTCAAGTCATATACTCTGCACACACTCTTACATGTAGACCGATGTTTTCAGGAAGGAGAACTGGGCACCGGGGCTGTAAAAACTTATATAAACAGTACATTGAATGTGTCTGAGTATAATGACTGGGTTGGTTTGGGAAACCCAGTCTTTTTGGAACATTAACACACAGTGAGAGAGATAGAGAGCTGAGAACGCTTCCGTCTTCAAACACCCCAGTTGATTAGAAAATGGAATAATAATGTGTTAAAGGAACAAGAGATAGTTTTTATAGTGACTGTAAAACTCTCTGATTGCCACTGGACAGACTGTTATGGGGGATGTTTTAGTTTCCCTCAGAAATAACACTTCAGTAAATCTATAAAAAGATTGGTAGGCTATGTCTATGTAAATGCTTCATCACATACACACACATTCACACACAAACACAGACAAAACCTGTAGGCATACCATAGATAAGAATTTAAAGTAAGTATTACTACTTAAAACATGCACACATTTTGACATACAAATCATAAAGACATTGTGTAATAAGTTAAATCTTGTCTATTGCATAGAGTGATTTGTTGTGCATGACACAGTGTTTATGAGCAATAAACGCCCACATGTCCAAGCAGAGTATTTCCTGTTCGCTGTAAGGTCTCTCAGTGTTTTTTCTCAGTGACTGAGGCTCATAATGGCCCTATGGCCTGAGTGACCATCTGTCTCCTTTAGCCAGACCTATTTATCTTTGTCCATCCTGTAAATAAAATGTTTAGCAAAAACACAGCTAATACAAAGCTCTGGATACTGCAGAAGCAGGCTGGCAACCTGACTAGGACCATGACACATGTTTAATGAAGGGGAAAGTGAGAGTTGAGTAATGGTAAACTCATTGAGGCATGTTGTAAGTTGTGTGTTGTGACTTGTAACTGTGAGTAATTCGGTCTCTGCTTCACAGTATCTGCTCTGTTATCAGCTTCCTCATAGGGCTGCCCCTTATCTATTCATGTCTTTGGTATTAATGGGGCTTTTTAAAATACAAACTAAGTGACTGGCCTCAATATTCGTCACGTTATCGATGATATGTTACATACGTGTATTTTTCTTTAACATAATTCTTATATTCCCTATACGTATATATAAGCACAGAAATATTATCTTGTTACAAATTAAGGACACTAATAGATTCCAGGCCAAATCAATGATGTGATTTATTACTGTTGTGAAATGTGAGATGTATATTGGTAATTAATGGTGGCTATGCAAAGCCATTCATCCATCACCTGCTGAAATTCAGCCTTGACAATAGAAATCCAACTGTATGATCTGCATTTCTGCCCTCAGTTCATTGTTCATTAGTCACATTACAACAATCTTTTTGACTAAAAACCTCTACCTAACCTAGTCTTAAATGTTGCTCAATGGACAACTCTTTGTGAATTGATCAGATGGCCCTTATACCTAGTATTTCCTCAGCATATTCTAGTGATAGGCCTATTCATAAAAAACAGTCCCAACAGATGCTGTTAGTCTTATTGTATTCATGACTATGTAGCCATTCCCCTGAAAGTGTTGAATGAGGTTATACAAAACCATTGAATTGTATAAAATGTGCTCCTCTGATATTGATTCATAGATGAAGGAGTATTGTGTGTATGAGGTGAATGTAGAGCAAGGGTATACCAAGATAACTGGACAAAAGACACACAGCAGGAGATTTAGTGAATTTAGTTTCAAGTTGTATTTGGCGTGTGTACAGGATATACATGGTCCAACGAAATGCTTACTTGCAGGTTCCTTCTCGACAACGCAACAACAATAAGATTATTATTTGTATTTGTTTTATCTATTTGAAATGTTTGGTTTCATGTCCATTCATACCTCCTTCGGGATATAGCTGTTCTGCACTATGCCATTTGGCTTGCATAGGGCACCGGCATGTATATTGTTTTAGCCTGCCCTCTTGTGGACAACTAATTTACAGATAATAATAAAAGTGATCACACAAATGTCCTGGTATTCCTGCACATGTATCCAGACAGAGCCATGTGTGAGTGTTTATCTTGATAGTAGTTGGATCTGTCACCATTTTATACAGGTAATTAAAGCAACACTTGATGGATGTATCAGCTTAACGTTATTCATCATACTATTCTCACTGCCCTGGCTGACCTGACATGCAGTAAGGAATCATTCCATTGCTTGGGCTGTGTTTTATTAATTTATTAAATGATAGTTGTACAGATCTAGACACAGTCTGAGCACTGTCCTCCCCTCTAGGTGAATGATCGAATGACTGTTGAGATGGGTCTTACAGTTTTTCCCAATTGTTTACACACTAAAATTGGAACTTGAAATGCAATCACCGAAACCTGAAACTCATGTACCAAATATCTAAACCAAGTCTGCAAAATTGCAAGCACAATTCCTGCTTTACACTCAGTTTTCAATTCTATATTACACTTTTTGCAAAACACTACACACAGTTCTCTACATTAGACACAACATTGAAAATTAAAATATCTTTAGTCCCTTTGGAAAGCAACGCCAATCACAGTGCCAAGCTCTATACACCAATTGGCAACGCCCATTCCTTACAGGTGTAAACACTAGTTTATGAATTGTTCACTTAGAAATCCCAGCTTTAGCACTATAAAAAGGCCCCAGATGAGCTCTCCTGTTTTGGAGGAAAATGGAAGTCAATGATGAAGCAAGAGCTAGAGGTAAAGGAGTGAGTGTGAGAGGAGGAAGAGGAGGACTAGGACGAGAAAGGACAGTTGTCTCAAATGAGATCAGGGCCACATTGGTTGACCATGTGCTCAACCATGGATTGAGTATGAGGGAGGCTGGGCAAAGAGTTACACGGTTGCATCTATCATCTGTACATTCAGAAATGAGAACTTGTAAGTTACCTACCATCTACACTATGCTCTTTATGTACAGTCGTATGCAAAAGTTTGGGCACCCCTGACAATTTCCATGATTTCCATTTATAAATAATTGGGTGTTTGGATCAGCAATTTCATTTTGATCTATCAAATAACTGATGGACACAGTAATATTTCAGTAGTGAAATGAGGTTTATTGGATTAACACAAAATGTGCAATATGCATCAAAACGAAATTAGACAGGTGCATAAATTTGGGCACCCCAGTACCGGCACTGGTCACACAGCCCCACAGCATGATGGAACCCCCACCAAATTTTACTGTGGGTAGCAAGTGTTTTTCTTGGAACGCTGTGTTCTTTTGCCGCCATGCATAACGCCCCTTGTTATGACCAAATAACTCAATCTTTGTTTCATCAGTCCACAGCACCTTATTCCAAAATGAAGCTGGCTTGTCCAAATGTGCGTTTGTGGCGTGTGTGCAGAAAAGGCTTCTTCCGCATCACTCTCCAGTACAGCTTGCAAAGTGCGCTGAATTGTTGAACGATGCACAGTGACACCATCTGCAGCAAGATGATGTTGTAGGTCTTTGGAGGTGGTCTGTGGGCTGTTTTTGACCGTTCTCACCATCCTTTGCCTTTGCCTCTCCGATATTTTACTTGGCCTGCCACTTCTGGCCTTAACAAGAACTGTGCCTGTGGTCTTCCATTTCCTCACTATGTTCCTCACAGTGGACACTGACAGCTTACATCTCTGCGATAGCTTTTTGTAGCCTTCCCCTAAACCATAATGTTGAACAATCTTTGTTTTCAGGTCATTTGAGAGTTGTTTTGAGGCCCCCATGTTGCCACTCTTCAGAGGAGAGTCAAAGAGAACAACAACTTGCAATTGGCCACCTTAAATACCTTTTCTCATGATTGGATGCACTTGTCTATGAGGTTCAAGGCTTAATGAGCTCACCAAACCAATTGTGTGTTCCAATTAATCAGTGCTAAGTAGTTACAGGTATTCAAATCAACAGAATGACAAGGGTGCCCATATTTTTGCTTAGCCTATTTTTCACATCTGATTTAATTTCATACAACTTTATATTGCTACACTAAAAATCTTTGTCTGGACAATACCCCAGTACTCAGCTTTTATTAGAAAATGAATGGCATGCCACTGTGATCATTTTCTGTGACGACAGAGGTAATTATTATGCAGCCTCAGAGGGGTGCCCAAACTTTTGCATACGACTGTATGTATACTGCAGTCTGAGATAGATAGATAGATAGATAGATAGATAGATAGATAGATAGATAGATAGATAGATAGATAGATAGATAGATAGATAGATAGATAGATAGATAGATAGATAGATAGATAGATAGATAGATAGATAGATAGATAGATAGATAGATAGATAGATAGATAGATAGATAGATAGATAGATAGATAGATAGATAGATAGTTTATTGATCCCTGGGGGGGACATTTCTTAAATATCAATAGGCCTATGTTACTCAGTGATTGTTGGCCAATGTTACAGTAATGTCATTTCATATTGAAAGAAAATAGATTATTTTAGCTTACTGTAACCAATCATATCATATTTGTGGAAAATTCTACAGAACTGAGAGAAGGCCAGGCCATGGTGGAAGACACCGGCTGTTCACACCAGAACAGGAGACCGCTATTGTGAACATGGTGGTGGCAAACAATACCATTAGACTACGAGAAATCTAGAACCACATAATTACAGACAACACAATATTCAATAACATTCACCAGGTGGATCTGGTATTACAGCGCAACCGAATCCGGATGAAACAGGTCTAGAGGGAGCCATTTGAGCGAAACTCAGAAAGGGTTAAAGAACAGCGCTATGAATATGTGCAAGTAAGTACTAAACTGTGAATTTACTTTCATATCAGCACTGTATAGACACACTACAGTACTGTAATCCAGTGTATTGTGCATCGCAATGTTGACTGCTCTAGGTCTATGTCACATATTGTCTCTCTGTTTCAGAGAGTCTTGGAGCTGGATGCCGCTGCAATTCAGCACGTTTATATTTACATTGATGAGGCTGGCTTCAACCTAGCCAAAACAAGGGGACGGGGACGGAACATTATTGGCCACCATGCCATTGTGAATGTCCCTGGACAGCGTGGAGGGAATATCCCCATGTGTGCAGCGTTAGCCAGCAAAGCGTCCTCCATCACCATGCCAACCTTGGTCCCTACAACACCGCATTTCTCATCACATTCCTGGACACACTACATGGCATCCTCATTCCAGCCGAGCAGAGGGGTGGACTAGAGCAGCCCAGGTATGTTGTCATCTGGGACAACGTGAGTTTCCACCGGGCTGCTCTGGTCTGCAACTGGTTCAACGTCCACCCACAATTTATTGTTCTATACCCCCCACCATATTCCCCATTCCTTTTGCGTGTGTTTTTGTCTTTTTGTGTTTAGAGTTTTGAAAGAATGAGCCACTTTCATGTTTTATTTTTGTACAGAAAACCCTTTATCTTACAGAATGTTGTGTTAACAAATACTGCATTTTTGTTACTGTATTGCATTTGTGTGTGTTTATTTATGTATATTTGAGTATGTATACATTACTGTAACGATCTTTTACAACCGGCTACAGTGTAACACTGAAAATGCAAAAGGCATAAACCTACCTACTATATTCATAGTAGTGTTGTTGGTTGGTAGACAGATCTATTCATATGACACAGTTTTGAATGCAATGTTTGCTTTTGCTAGAGATTTGTAGAGTTTTGCATTTTGTGTTTGTGGTTTTGTGTTTAGAGCAAACTTGTGGAAATTGTGGTAATCAGTCTTGAGTTGACATGGCAATGGGCTTCTATGTTTATATACTTACCAACGCCCACTTCGCGTCATCAAACATAGAAGCTGTGATTGGCCTACGAGAGTCGAGACACTGTTGCAAAATAAACCTGAGACGTGTCGCGCGCTGCCTGTGATGATTCTCTGAATTCGATCAGAAACCGTGGCAGAACTATTCTTCAGTCTGAGGATACGCTACAGTTCAACAACTATTGGATATGGTTTGTCGTTATCTACTAGACCGCATGGCATACATTATTTATCCAACTAGTGGTAGGCTATACATTTTAAAGTGTACTGTAGCCTATACTGTAGTCTTTATTTTGCATTAGAGGCATGATCAGAAAATTGTCACTCTTACCCAGAAGATGACTTACACATTAGTAACATTATCATCACTTACACATTAGTAATATTATCATTGCAAATAATAAATGGATGAATCAAAGGGATCTTCAAAAAGAACTATTCTGTGTTTATTTGACGTGGACGGCACTCTTACCCCACCAAGAGAGGTAGGCTAAATAAAACGTTGTATTATCCCAATGTATTAATTGTGTTTTGTTTGTCATTTTCTTTCTTCTAATGTTGTTGTCCAACTTGTCAAGCCTTTCAATTTTTTTTAAGGAATTATAGGGCGCTTAGCCAATTGCTATGCCATCTTGATAGCACAAAACTGTAGTCATAATGTCGATGTCTTATCTGCTGCAAGGTCTACAATGTTCCTGCATGTCTTATCTGCTGCAAGGTCTACAATGTTCCTGCATGTTATGTAATGATTTACTATTTTCTGTCGATATACTTCCCGACAATGTAGGCAAACACCATCATTTACTGTTCTTCCAAGTTCTTGTTTTCATATATTATTTTATCCCTTGATTGTAGTTTACTGTTCTCAAATGCAGCCGTCCGCCAACTGCCGAATTAAACTGAAAGTCGCGCGCGCCCCATGGAGCGTATATTTAATTAATTTGGAAGAACGTTATGTCCTCCGTCCGTACAAGAACACGACGGTTGCCTACTTGCACAACACTCATTATGTCAAGTTGTATATAGCATCCTGGTGGTTGTCAACCCTAGACCACGGTTGCACTGCTTGCGTCTATTCAAAATACCATACACAGTCAGAAGTTTACATACACCTTGGCTAAATACATTTAAACTCAGTTTTTCACAATTCCTGACATTTAATCCTAGTACAAATTCCCTGTTTTAGGTAAATTAGGATCACCACTTTATTTTAAGAATGTGTAGCGTTTTAGGTAAATTAGGATCACCACTTTATTTTAAGAATGGTAGCATTGCCTTTAAATTGTTTAATTTGGGTCAAACGTTTCGGGTAGCCCTCCACAAACTTCCCACAATAAGTTGGGTGAATTTTGGCCCATTCCTCCTGACAGAACTGGTGTAACTGAGTCAGTTTGTAGGCCTCCTTGCTCGCACACGCTTTTTCAGTTCTGCCCACACATTTTCTATAGGATTGAGGTCAGGGATTTGTGATGACCACTCCAATACCTTGACTTTGTTGTCCTTAAGCCATTTTGCCACAACTTTGGAAGTATGCTTGGGGTCATTGTCCATTTGGAAGACCCATTTGCGACCAAGCTTTAACTTCCTGACTGATGTATTGAGATGTTGCTTCAATATATCCACACAATTTTCCTTCCTCATGATGCCATCTATTTTGTGAAGTGCACCAGTCCCTCCTCCAGCAAAGCACCCCCGTAACATGATGCTGCCACCCCCTTGCTTCACAATTGGGATGGTGTTCTTCGGCTTGCTTTCCTCCAAACATAATGATGGTCATTAGATAGATAGATAGATAGATAGATAGATAGATAGATAGATAGATAGATAGATAGATAGATAGATAGATAGATAGATAGATAGATAGATAGATAGATAGATAGATAGATAGATAGATAGATAGATAGATACTTTATGGCCAGACAGTTATATTTTTGTTTCATCAGACCAGAGGACATTTCTCCAAAAAGTACGATCTTTGTCCCCATGTGCAGTTGCAAACCGTAGTCTGGCTTTTTTATGGCGGTTTTGGAGCAGTGGCTTCTTTCTTGCTGAGCGGCCTTTCAGGTTATGTCGATATAGGATTTGTTTTACTGTGGATATAGATACTTTTGTACCTGTTTCATCCAGCATCTTCACAAGGTCCTTTGCTGTTGTTCTGGGATTGATTTGCACTTTTCGCACCAAAGTATGTTCATCTCTAGGAGACAGAACGCGTCTCCTTCCTGAGTGGTATGACGGCTGCGTGGTCCCATGGTGTTTATACTTGCGTACTATTGTTTGTACAGATTAACGTGGTACCTTCAGGCGTTTGGAAATTGCTTCCAAGGATGAACCAGACTTCTGTCTTGGCTGATTTTGTTTGATTTTCCCATGATGTCGAGGAAAGAGGCACTGAGTTTGAAGGTATGCTTTGAAATACATCCACAGGTACACCTCCAATTGACAGAAATGTTGTCAATTAGCCTATCAGAAGCTTCTAAAGCCATGACATCATTTTCTGGAATTTTCCAAGCTGTTTAAAAGGCACAGTCAACTTAGTGTATGTAAACTTCTGACCCACTGGAATTGTGATATAGTGAATTATAAGTGAAATAATCTGTCTGTAAACAATTGTTGGGAGGATTACTTGTGTCATGCACAAAGTAGATGTCCTAACCTTACTTTGGAGAAGTCAAAAAACATAACCCTCACAGTGCAACCTGCGTTGTCGAGGTGAGAGTAGGCCCTCTGCAGAATGTGGCATGGTGGCCCGATGTTGCGCTGGTATGCGAACTGCAGGGGGTCCAGTGATGAACACACCAGGGGTCTGAGGTGAGAGATAACTAACCTTTCCAGGGTCTTCATGATGTGGGATGTTAGCGCTACAGGTCTGAAGTCATTCAGGACAGTGGGGTGCGCCTTCTTGGGAGGTGGGGAGGGGGTCGCTGATTGTCCAAATAAAGGTGTTGTGAGCAAAGTGGGGGTGGGACAGCCGTGAGGGTGTGTGGCCTGGGGAGCTGGAGGGGAGGTGGCTCCCTGTCCGCTCTGATAGTCTGGAAACCGCCGATAGTTACGTTCTCTATGGGGATGTTATCATTCAGCCATGTCTCTGTAAAGCACAATAGGCTAGCTTCCCAGTAGTCTCTTTGCCCATGGACCAGCCCCTCAAGCT
The DNA here is from genome assembly GCA_023634145.1 of Thymallus thymallus. Lineage (NCBI taxonomy): Eukaryota > Metazoa > Chordata > Actinopteri > Salmoniformes > Salmonidae > Thymallus > Thymallus thymallus. The sequence goes on from CM042397.1 coordinate 23,798,147, forward strand.
CATCCACCTTGTTATGTAGGGATCTCACGTTGCCCATAATGATAGACGGTATAGCCGGCTTGTACTTACTCAGCTTTGCCTTACACTTCCGACCAGCCCTGCATCCATTCCGTCGCCTTTTCAACTTGTCTGGAATATCGAACTTTTCCCTGGGGTGCAATAGCGCTGAATGTGCTAAATCCAGGAGCTGGGCTCGGTTGTAAATAATTGAGGACTCGTGTGTACGTTCGGCGCTGAGAAAAATAAAAAGTGCCTCAGTGATAAAAAGGACCGCTAACACCTTCGTTGAACTATTATGGTTCAACTGTTGCAAAAAAAACTCACGAAAAACGTACTAAAACAACAATTAACACACAAACAATGGGAGCTGCTTAACAGGCGACCACACAGGGCGGCGCCAATCTTCAATGAGAAATTGCTCTGAAGATATTTTAATTTATTTTTGACAATGAAGGTACTTAATTGTTTCCCAGAAATGATTTGATATTGAGATAAGAAAAGCTGCATTGGACCTTTAACAGACAGATAAATTATAGTAAACAACTTAAAATGGGTACATGGGAAGAAGAGTCACATGGAGTTCCTACTCTAAATATTATTTCCTCAAAGACTACTTTGATTAGGGATGTTGACATTCATAATGGAGTTAGCCTATTATATGTCCTCAGTCTCTTTTGCCCCTCAGATTTGAAATGCAAGATAATCAATGAATAATCAGTGAAACAGCTCCCTCGTGCTTTTCATAATGATTTCAGTAGTTTAACAAGAAATTACTCATTCATTTGATGATTAATGATTAATGCCCTGTTACACAACACTGCATCAGTGAATGTCTTTGCAATTGTCATGTGTGAAAACAGGCAGTTCTCCTTGTCTTCAAATAATTAAATTAAACAGGAGGATAAAAATGTAGATTATCTCTGCCCATCATCACAAGATGATGCCGTTGTTGTAACAGCCTACAAGATGATGCCGTTGTTGTAACAGCCTACAAGATGATGCCGTTGTTGTAACAGCCTACAAGATGATGCCGTTGTTGTAACAGCCTACAAGATGATGCCGTTGTTGTAACAGCCTACAAGATGATGCCTTTGTTGTAACAGCCTACAAGATGATGCCTTTGTTGTAACAGCCTACAAGATGATGCCTTTGTTGTAACAGCCTACAAGATGATGCCGTTGTTGTAACAGCCTACAAGATGATGCCTTTGTTGTAACAGCCTACAAGATGATGCCGTTGTTGTAACAGCCTACAAGATGATGCCGTTGTTGTAACAGCCTACAAGATGATGCCGTTGTTGCCTATCGTTCTTGTCTCAGTGTCTGGACTGGTGATGTAAAGAAACGGTCAATGGCTGTTATGTGTAGGCTGTGTCCAGTTCAGCAGCCGTTAGTCGGTCAGAGAAATACGTGTGCAGAATAAAACCACTGCCCTTGTATTATGTAATGCAGTTTCCTCATGTGAGTATGAGGCGGTCCCTGTCTGATCCGTCTGCCAAGGTCTCTCTGGCAAGAGGGAAAGCTGGTTTAATAGGATTATTTCGGCAGAGGGTCAATATACCACTATTAAAGCTGCTCCTCCTTCAGAGACAGATGGCAATCTCACACTGTCTATGCTACCTAACCTCACAAACAAAAGCATTATCCTGCTTAGTCGTCAGAAAAGAAAAGCCATTTCAGGACTGTAAATGCCTATCTTGTCACAGTTTGTATTATGAGGCCCTAAAACAGTGTTTTCAATGATAGACAACACAAACAGGTACAGACTGTGTGTGTGTTTGTGTGTGTGTGTGTGTGCACTCGTCATGTGTACGCGTTGTGTGTGTGTGTGCTTACAACCTGCAGAAAATCGACCCACAGCTGGATGAGTTCTTCCAGTCTCTGCGCAGGAAAGTGAAGATCGGCATAGTGGGCGGATCAGACTACTCAAAGATCGCAGAGCAGCTGGGGGAGGGAGATGAAGGTGAGCGCTCCTCATTCTCACTTTGGTCTCATTTCAGTCTCACATATTCACCCTCAAACCCATCTTACTGTCTTTGTCTCACAAGGCTTTGCAAACCCCAAAAGGCTCTCGCTTTCATGGTCATTAAATTATTTCAGGGACATTCATCAAAGATACAGTTTAGGGTCTTTCATGTTGGCAGCCCACTCTCATTTGATGTCAGTCCATAAATAACAGACATAGACGATAGCAGCTACGTCATAACTGACGTCTGCGCTTCGGGTTGCACACGGACCCAGATGGAGTTACGTGTTTGCTGATGTACCTGTGTTACATTCCCTTCCTTCCCACCCACCACCAGAGACCTTGACACACTGACCCTGTGGTGGAGTTTACACACAGCAGTGGAGAATGGCCACCAACACACTGACAACTGACCATTATCTCTCAGAGCAGCAACAAAGTAAAGCAACGAACGACAGAGTACATTCAAGGTTTTGTTTTCAGTGCATTCAAGGTTTTCAAGGTTCTCTATCCTGATCATCCCCAGACTGCATGATGCAAGACTGATTGAGATGCTCAGTACTTTGATAGTCTAGCCATGTGAGATGTGTTTTCTTTTTTTTCTTTATTTAACTAGGCAAGTCAGTTAAGAACAAACTCTTATTTACAATGACTGCCTACCTACAGGGTCAGCCCCTGGAGCAAATTAGGGTTAAGGGCCTTGCTCAAGTACACATCGACAGTTTTTCACCTTGTCGGCTCGGGTATTCGAACCAGCGACCTTTCGGTTACTGGTCCAACGCTCTAACCGCTAGGCTACCTGTGTACAGTGTGTACAGTGAATGGACTGGACATAGATTAAACTGGACTATTCCAGGTAGTGTTACATAGGTGGTAATCTGCAATGACCAATAATCCCGCTGCACCAGGTACAACATGCCTGTGTTCCAGTTAGGGACGTTTTTTTAGGCTATGTGCTGGTAGCTTGTGTTGTCTATTTTCTATTCGTCTCACACTTTTACCTCATTTGCCCCCTGTTCTCTTACAGTGATACAGAAGTTTGACTATGTGTTTGCTGAGAATGGCACGGTGCAGTACAAAGATGGGAAGCTCCTTTCCAAACAGGTGGGCGTGACTGTGGTGAGGGAAGGAGTAAAATATAGTTTGGCTCACTAACAAGACATTGAAACCTGATTCCATGTAAAGAACATGCAGGGACAAACTTTTTTCTTAAGAAGGCTGGAAGGCAAAGTTACAATCATGGCTTTAAGAGAACTGCACTGTGTTAATAAGAATAGACATTTCAAATATTTTAACTATGTCCTCTGTCCTACAGGCCATCCAGAACCAGATAGGAGAGGAACTACTACAGGACCTCATTAACTTCTGTCTCAGATACATGGGGCTGATCAAGCTGCCCAAGAAAAGGTGAGACTCCCTTTGACCTACTTTCAGCTCCTTTTCCATGTGTCTAGTTACAACCTGTCCATCACATCTGCAGGCATTGGAGAAAGGAATGCTGGCTCTGTCAGTATTCCTAAGGTTGTTTTTCCAGTTTGATAAGCTGAAATCACAGAGAGACTAATACAGAAGGATTGATCTGTATCTGGGTAGAAAGACATATTTGCTTGAGAAACAAAGCCATTCTGAATCCAACGCTAGAATCTCTAGAATTTTAGTATGATGTTTGTAACAAAGCCACACTAAAATCTATTCTTACAGATGAATGCCTTATTCTGCCCTCAGGGGCACCTTTATCGAATTTCGCACCGGAATGCTGAACATCTCCCCCATTGGCCGGAGCTGCACACTTGAGGAGCGAATCGAATTCTCTGAAATCGACAAGGTATTACACTGTATAAGAGTGCCTAAATAATGATCCAAACACCAATCATTATCTTCTAAGGAAAACACCTAAACGTATAAACTTGTAAAATGAATAGTAAACAAACAAAGCACATGTTATTGATTGAGTCATATTTTCAACCTCGAATAACCTCAAATCACTGCACAGAGCAAGCAGGCATGATTTTCTCTTATATTCTGTTATGTTGGCTCCTATTAAAAGGGGAAGAGAGAAAACAAGGCAAAACAATGCTGAGCTTTCAAGGTGGCTGAACAGACAGCCCATTGATGTTTCACAGCCACACATTATGGAGGGTCTAGTGGTCTGATGGGTGATGTGGAGAGGCTTAACCCTTAGTGGCCTGAAGCCTGACCCCTTTCCTTAACCTCATCACAGAGAGAGAAAATCCGGGAGAAGTTTGTTGTGGCCCTGCAGGAGGAGTTTGCTGGGAAGGGTCTACGATTTACCAGAGGTAAGCCAACTGGCACAGGATGTGAGCTGGGAATGAAAATCAGTGTAACTATTAGCACCTCTAGTCTTGTATTTTAGTATTCTTTTGTATTGCATCTGTGCATGGTGTGATATCTACATTTCAAGTCTCATTTACAACCATAAACAGTATCTCTCAGATAGAACCCTGTTATGACTTGAATGTACTTACTCCCTTGCGGTCTTTTCCTTGCTCTTGTTTCCTATCTGCCAGTTCAAAAAGACTATCTGCCATGCGTAGTCAATCTCATTGTGCCCAACATTGAGGCAACTTCATTACATTACTCTCCCCTGCTCCACTCTCTGAGGTTCAGAGATGTTTTTATCTGGTTAGTCAGACTAGGTGTTTGCTCACTGTGTAACGAGGTGTAGGACTTACTTAATGGCTTGTGAAACTGTACACAACTCAGGCAACTGCACAAACAGCTGGAGATAAGGCTGTTGTCTTCATAAGGCATTCTGTTAAAGCCCTGGGCCAGTAGCAGCAGTAGTTACAAACACACACATTCATCCTTACTTCATCTTAACGGCCTTACTTCAGGATGAGGATGTGGGTGACCAGGGGTGGGGAAGGGACTGGGTGATGGGCTGAGGATGTGGGTGTTTGTGGCCAATACACCCTCTGATTGGCTGAAACCTCCCTAGATGTTGCCTTTGTGAGCTTTTCATTTAAGTTAATTTTTAGATTTTTTATTGAACTTTTATTTAACGAGGCAAGTCAATTAAGAACAAATTCTTATTTACAATGACGGCCTGCCTACAGGATCAGCCATAGTAGTACAGCGCCCCAGGAGCAAATTAGGGTTAAGTGCCTTGCTCAAGGACACATCGACAGGTTTTTCACCTTGTCAGCTCGGGTATTCGAACCAGCGACTGATTTATATATACCCATTGATTCTTAAAGGATATAACTTATAAATGCCTTATGAGCTCAGTTCAACTGCCGTACCCCATCAGAACACAAAATATAAGCTTGTTTTACTCCAAAGTTTGTAAACAAAGTAAATGTAAACAAACACTGTATTTCCTCAAAACATGTTTAAAACTATAATGTTGATATCATGGATGGTCAGCCCTTACAGTCATAGCTCTGACTATGAATTTGAAAGTGGTAACATTTCCCCAGGCCCTTCGTTATTGCTTCAACCTGCTGATTGACACTTTTAAGCACTTCATCATTATGATGCTAATGAGGGGGAATCTGAAGGCAGGGGGGGGATGGGCGACAAGCAGGATTTAAACGTACTTTGCTGAGAGCTTTTCATGCACATTCACAGCTCACTGACCTGAATATGTGGCAGAAATCAAAGAGCAACTGCTCTGGTTGTAGAATGAAAAGGAAGGAGTGGTTATAAAAAAAGGAGGCAGCCACAGGCTGTGTTTGTGGAACTGAGTCCACCTCATGGGGCAGCCTGATGGCAGACACATCAAAGCAATCACCACACAGTCGATGCACAGGGCTGCTGAACTGAGCACAGTGATTAGGGCTTTTAATCTCCTTTCATGATTTTTGAGGGGAGAATGTGTTGGGCTCCAAGTCTGTTGCAGACAAATGTGCAGTCTTAAAAATATCTCAAAGCTGCTGTTCCTACAATGGGGAATATATCACACCTATTTTATATTTGGGCATCCTCACTCATCAGTGCATTGGCCAACCTAAGCAAATATCCCTGACATGGCATGGGAGAGCTGGTTGTAATGCGTTAATAATCATCACTAAAACATGACTGAGGGTTTATTTTATGGGAGGGACTAATATTCTGTTCAGTAACATGATGTTAAATAGTAATGTATAAATTGAGTTATTGCCCCTCGTGTGCCTCTCTATTCAGGCGGTCTCATCAGTTTCGACGTGTTCCCTGAAGGCTGGGACAAGAGGCTCTGTCTGGACGTTCTGGAGGGGGAGGGCCTGGACGCTATTTACTTCTTTGGCAACGAGACGTCGTCTGTAAGTGAAGGGGAGGACCTTGTGGACGTGTCAGTGATGGTGGGGAATGCTCTGAGGCTAAAGATAGCAATGAGAGTAGGATTGTGCAGTGGCTTGAATGTCAAAGGGTAAAGTTCAGAGATCATTGTTGTTGTCATTATAAGTGGAGTTGACCCCTGCCTGAAGAATGTTGCTATGATGCATGAGCTTTGTGATGGTTGTGTGTTTATTCAACCTCTTTTACTGAGACATAGAGAGAGATAAAGCGTGAGTGAGGAAACAAGGAAAGAGGTCGACAAAGGTGAAAAGGGAAGTCAATGTAAAGCTGTTTGTGAACAAGCTGATTCTAAAGCGGTATCTACATTCCTATCTGTTCAGGGGGGCAACGACTATGAGATCTTCAACGACCCGCGCACCATTGGTTTCACAGTGTACTCACCAGAGGACACAGCCAGGCACTGTCGAGAAATTTTCTTCAAAGCTCCCTCTAATGAGTCATGATGAGTCGTGCAGCAGGCACTCTCCCAGTCAGCTTCCCTTGGGCTCCCCCTGTTGTTCAGGGCAGGTACTAAGAACACCTGGAGGGGAAGAGGTGGAGATGGGAGTCAAACCACTACTGACTTTTTGAAGTAATCAAGTCATTGTTGTTGTATAATATTATTCTAGCTAGCACTGGACACATAAAGGGATCATTAATTCACATTGGCTGTACTGCCATGGAAATTACTATAAGATGTGGACCGAGGCAGTGCCAGTTACTAATCAACAGATCTGGTTTTTTTAAAGGATGGTAGCTCAAACAATGTGAGGAAGTATACCGGTTTTCAGTGTTTCTCTAAGGTTTTAATCTATAAAGCCAATGTTTTTTGTAGCATGTCCCTGTATTTGAATGTAACATAAAATTAACCGAATGGTCTTATAGGCCCACCTGTAAGATAATCCTCTTTTGTGAATATCATGTGAAGATTTATATACATTCGATATAATGTAAATACCCACTTATGTTTTGCACTAATATTGATACAGTTATCTGACAAACTGGGATTTTGATAATTTGTGTTCTTTATGAATGTAGTGAGTGAATAGTGTCTCTGAACACTACACAATGAAATGGAGAGCGAGAGAAGAGAGAGAGCTTTCTTGCTCTGTGCCTGTCCATTTTGAGATATGAGATTAATGACACATACAGTGTCTATAGAAAGTCTACACCTTGAACCTTTTTCACATTTTGTTGCATTACAAAGTGGAATTGAAATACATTTAATTGCAATTTGTTGTCATTGTCTACACAAAATACTCCATAATGTCAAAGTGAAAATGTAATTCTATGATTTTTACAAATTTATACAAATTAACTTACATTTTGTCGTTGCCTAAGTATTCACCCCCTTTGTTTAGGCAAGCCTAAATTAGTTCAGAAGTAACATTTGGATTAACAAATCACATAATAAGTTATATGGACTCTGTGTGAAATAAAACATATTTTTGAATGACTACCCCTTCCTCTGTAAGGTCCCTCAGTCAAGTATTGAATTTCAAGCACAGATGAAACTACAAAGACCAGCACTTTTTTCGAAAGCCTCATGAAGAAGGCAGTGATTGGTAGATGGGTAACCATAACAAATCAGACATTGAATATATCTTTAAGCATGGTCAAGTTAATAATTATGCTGTGGATGATGTATTAAACCACCCAGAAACATCAAAGATGCAGTCGTCCTTCTGAACTGAGCTGCAGGACAGGAAGGAAAGTACTTAGGGATGTCACCATGAGGCCACTGGTGATTTTAAAACCTACAGAGTTCAATGGCTGTGATGGGAGAAAACTGAGGATGGATCAACATTGTAGTGACTCCACAATAATGACCTAAATGACAGTGAAAAGAAGAATACAAATATACAGAATACAAATATTCCAAAACATGCAACAAGGCACTAAAGTAATACTGAGTAACTGCCTCTTTATTTCCAATCATGCTGGTGGCTGCATCATGGTGTGGGTATGCTTGATATTGGCAAAGACTGGGGAGTTAATCAGGATGAAAAGAAAAGTGAAGGAGCTGAGCACAGGAAAAATCCTACTTCAGTCTGCTTTACACCAGACACTGTAAAAGGAATTCACCTTTCAGCAGGACAATAACCTACAATACAAAGCCGAATCTACACTGGAGATGGTTACCAAGAAGACAGTGAATGTTCCTGAGTGGCCAAGTTACCGTTTTGACTTAAATCTGTTTGAAAATCTATGGCAAGACTCGAAAATTGCTGTCTAGACATGACCTCCAACACCTTGACACAGCTTGAATCATTCTTTAATGAATAATGGGCAAATATTGCACAATACAGGTCTGCAAAGCTGTTTTGAGACTTACCCAAAATGGCCCAAAGCTGTAATAAAAAGAAAATACTACTACTACTACTACTATCTAATCAAGGTACTGTATACATTTTTTATTTTGTTTTATTTTGTCTTCCACTTTGACAGAGTATTTTGTGTAGATCAATGTAAAAAATGCTTACTATTAAAACCATTTTTATCCTACTTTGAAACAATCAAATGTGAAGAAATACAAGGGGGGAAATAGGGTTCCAAAAGGATTCTTCAGCTGCCCCCATAGGAGAACCTTTTCAGTTCCTGGTAGAACCCTTTTTTGTTACAGGTAGAACTCTTTTGGGTTCCATGTAGAACCCTTTGTGGAAAGTTCTACATGAAACTCAAAAGGGTTCTTCAAAGGCTTCTCCTATGGGGACAGCCAAATAACCATTTTAGGTTCTAGATAGCACCGTTCTAATACTACAAAGGCACAGTAGAGAGATGTTTTGCCTCATCTATGCAATTGCATATAAATGATTCTGGCTACTTCAGTGCACCGCTATAAGAACTGGATCTCACAGATGGTTTAAACACCCTCTTCAATTGCTACCCAGTATATTCACAGGCACAAATCCTTTAGTTGTATCTTACATTTAGCAGACGCTCTTATCCAGAGCAACTTACAGTTAGTTAGTGCATACATGGGAATCAAACCCACAACCCTGGCGTTGCAAGTGCCATGCTCTACCATCTGAGCTACACAGGATCTTAGAAAGTTAATGACGTCTGCCTGAATGACAAATGTAAGCAATCATGTTTCATTCTATGATTTCTTTATTTCAGATAAGGGCAATTAGTGATTGATTGTGACTTTATTAATGAACCAATGTTGGTGTGATCCGGTCACAGTATGATATAAAGTGGTGGTGTGATCCGGTCACAGTATGTTATAAAGTGGTGGTGTGATCTGGCCACAGTATGATATAAAGCATAGTTTTTGTCTTATCAGGGTTAATTTGACCTAAATGTAACACTCCCACAACCGTCTGTGATAAAGGTCAAGTGGACTCACTTGTACAGTTTGATCAACATACACTAATTGTGAAATCATCATGTAATTGTTGAGTACTGTATTAATTTGAACTATGTATATGTACGTTCATTGTAATAAATGTTTTTATGTCATTGCGCCAAGTGTGACTTTTTTGTACAACAGATGGAAAGTATAACTAAAGCATGTAATTCTAATGTCACAGACGGTGTACACCCTTATCTCCAAAGATAAACTGATGAATACTAAAGAAAGATAACAGCCACCATAATTGTAAATCATAAAATGTTAATAGTGTTCTTTCAAGGCTCACATAAAAATGACGGTAAACTATAGGCCCAGTGGCTTGTCTAACAGAAAATCCTCTGATGTGACCAATGGAAAATCTAGCATTTTAACTGAAACTAAAATATGAAATAATACAACCTAGAAGAGTAAGAATGAAGGATAGAAAAATGCATAGATATGGAAAAATGCTAAACATAGTGGGCAGACATGAAACAAATATGAATAACAGTTCAGTAACAATAAAATGACCATATCAGAACTTAAACAAATAGATTAAAATGTATTTCAATATCATTGACAGTGTGTTATAGTGTCTCTCAAGACAATAGAAAAGAGATTCAGAAATAGTTTCCAAAACTAAATAGTAATTTGCTCATACCATCATGGTGAGTTAGAATTTGCAAACAGGACTACAAATTGCCACATTATAAAGCCTAATGGGAGTTGTAGTCGGTTTGGCAGTATTTTGGAATGTACGTTCACTTTTTAAGTGCAATCTTTTGACTACAATGCCCAAAACTTAATTACAGTAACCTCAAAACTAATGGATACAAAAAAATCTAAACTAAATGATCAAATAAATATATATAAATAAAAGGCAAAAATACAAAGATGGTTGTGTACCTCAAGAAAATATTAATAGTGGCTTTTCCATTCACAGTAAAATATAAATAATTCTTCCAATATCCATGCTTGCTTTTTTTTTGTCTCCCATTATGCCCATCTCTCTCCCTCCCTTCTTCTCGCTTGCTCTCTCAATCAGACGTTTCCGATTCTGTACCTCTAAACCTTCATCAGTTCTTTTCTCTCTCCAACCTCATTTTGATTTCACACCAATAGTAATGCTTCTCCTCAAAATGGTGTCAGATTTTTCATTCTATTTCCTCCACCACTTTGCTTTGTCCCCTCACCCACTTCCAGTACCTTCAGGATGAACATATTCTCCTCCCTTACTTGCTTTTATGGTTTATCAATCCAGTCTGTACCAACCACGTCCTAGTTGATTGATGGCCAACTTGTGTCCTGAGGAGCCAGTCAGTGTATCTATTGTTTTGTTCCACCCCAGCTCTAGAACACCTGATTTAGACAGACTCTCCAGCACCAGTTGGCCGTCCCAGCCTGCCCTAGCCAGACCCTCACCCTTCCCACCCTAGCCCTCCCTGTACCCAAGTGTAGACAAACAGGCCAGCGCTGAAGCCTAGCTCTCCTCTAGCTGGCTGATGATCTGGCCAGACCAGGTCTCATGCTTCGTCCCTGGGTTCAGATGAACGATCTTCACCTCCACGGCCTGGATCTTCAGGTTTTTGGGTGGGATCCGGGTGACTTTGTATGTGACCTCATCTCCTTCTACTGGGACATACTCGCCCTCGATACTGAAATAGATTGAATTAATGATTTAGATGTTCATTTACTGTACAATATGAATATGCAGGCAGTTCCTGGTCTGAACCTTGACACCTTTTATCTGAACACTGATGTTACATTGCTGCTCTGAGATAGAAAGCTGTGAACAGAATCTTGAAAAACAGGGCATTTTGTTCATTTCAGCAATTTGCCAAGCTAAAGAAGGCTGTTGTAGTGATGAAGGCCACTCACTCCGAGATGTGAACAAAGATGTCATCTCCGCCATTGGTGGGGCGGATGAAGCCATGACCTTGTGACCTGCAGAAGCTCTTGCACACGCCCTTAAACACTGGCCCTGAGGTGGCCCGCACCGTGCTGAAGAGGGAGAGACAGGGGAGAGAGAATCATGTCCACTCTATACAAAACATTACATCAACACACCATATCCCTTCTGCTACTGTTTGTGAAAATGAGTTATTCTCTAAGAAGTTAAGGAATGTATATATAAACATCATATAAGTGAACGATTATGAACATTCACTATCAAACAAATTCTAATACAGAAACGCATTCATGAGCAGCACATCTGGTTGCTTACGCTGAGTAGCTGCGGGTGCGTTTGGTGGGCAGTGGGCTGGGCAGTGACCGGGGCTGAGGTGGCACTGCCCTTTCCCACACATGGCTGCCCTCCCTCACAAAGGGGAAGGAGAGGGAAAGGGGTGCAGCCCGGGGGGAGCGCAGAGGGGCCTCTGAGGGGGACGTCATGCTGGGGTCTGCCATGGCTGAGGCACGGGCCAGGTCGCTCGTCTTACCAGTCTTCTGGTTCTTCACCACCTGGCCTGATGCTGACACTCCAGTTATGTGCTTGTCTGCTCACTTTAATATCTCTTGCTATCAAGTACACAGGTCAGTTTGTTTAAGTATGTTTATTAAGGGGGCTGCTGTGAAGAAGGAAGGAGAAGAAAACAAACAAAAGTAAAATTGAAGTTTGTGTTAAGACATTGATGAAAAGTGGATTGAAGAAAAGAAACACAGACGAAAGTCGAACCAGAAGGAACAACTGAGACAAAGACAGATTTCATGAAGTTCATCCCTACTGCAGAGAACAGCTAGCTTCCGTCCTCCTCTTGGTACATTGACTTCAATACAAAACCTAGGAGGCTCTTGGTTCTCACCCCTTTCCATAGACTTACACAATAATTATGACATCTTCCGAAGGACGTCCTGTCAACCTTGCAGTATGAACTGACATGTTGTCCACCCAGTCAAAGGATCAGATAATCAATCTAGCACTGAAAGCATAAGCTACAGCTATATAGCACTGCAGTGCATAAAATATGGTGAATACTTTAATCAAAGAGAGAGAAAGACAATAGTTTAACAGTTTTCAACAAATACATTTCTTCAAGAATTAAGGAGAAGCAAGAGAGAGACGTTTTTTGACTCGCTCTCTCTCTTACTTAGCTAGCAAATGCAGCTGGCTAGTTTAGTTACTCAAACACCCAGCTCAAACCGAGGGATGCTATGTTAGCTAGCTGGCTATAACTATCCAACACAACACTGGAACTCTTCCAAGTCAAGGTAAGCTTTTGGTTTCATTAATTTATTGCCACAGGGGCCCGTCGGTGTAACTGCTGACTGACTATACACTAATGTTACTGCATGATTGTAGCCGGTTTACTAACACATTAGTTATATTAGCTATGTTGACTAGGACGTTACTGTAGCTAATATGGGGACAACGATGTAGGCTGTGTGTAGCGGTATGACATAGTTTGGCGTGGAAACGTTTTTTCGCCTGGTCATATACAGCTGATGTGTTGTTCATTGAAGTCTACAAACAAAGGGAAAAGGTGAGAGGAGGAGAGTACATAGAGGCGAGAAGGAATACAACGTGGCTGCTAAGTGAACTATGTTTATGTGTGATCAGGGGTGTATTCCGCCAATCCTGTTGAAAACCTTTTCTTAAACGGATGCAAACAAAACGGGATAAAAATATCTGAATTTGTCCAATAGAAACTCTCGTTTGCAACTGTTGAACTAATGATTACACCATAGATAAGCTAGATGCAGACAAGAGTGTGCAAGGAGGTATTTAATGTATCACTGTCTGTCATCTCAAATTTTTATCTTGACCTGTGTGCACCTACGTTGTAAACATTCATTAATAGGCTAGGTTGAAACAACCTCATGATAGGTATAGGGACAATGTGGGTATCATGTATTATCCAAAACCTATTGATGTTACATTGAGCTGGGTGAATGGAATACGAATGACAGTCATTCAAAATGCTGTAATAGAAATAAGCCATGCAAAAAAAGAAATCGTACTCCCTCATCAAAAACGGCACTGACCGCCACTGGTGCAAGACATGGTGGTGCATATCGATGGCATGTGTACACAATAAAATAGGACACAGCACACTCTCCAAGGCCAAGATGGCTTTGCGTGGTTTAAGATTGTTCCCTTCTTTCGCTCTGCCTGCATCATCAAGGTTACAGTAAAACATAGTTATCTGACGAGCATAGAGACCACTGACGACAGAGCTGATGGCAAAACGCTAGCGGTGTGTTTGACGTCAGCATGCAATATGGGAATCCGGTGGATGATGACTGCAAAACAAAACATTAGGGCTGCTAACGTTACATTGTAACATCAACATTGTCAAATTAGAGAAGTAGATGATAATTTCACGCTTATTGACTGTGTAAAGGACAGGAATCTGTTTTTATAAAGCAAAAATGACAATGAAAAAATAGAGAAACCGTGAAGGCTATTTCTCTGGGCTACACATAATTAAATATCTGAAATAATCAGTTGACTCGGTTAAACGTGTCTAAATATCGCAAGAAAAATCCCTCTACGTGAGATATTCATAACATTGTATGATTCGTCATGTTGCGGAGGCGTGCATTTCGGGCTAAGTGAATGACCAGTCTGCATTGCCAAATTATGTCAAAAACACACATATCATCCTACTTTTTCTCATTTCCAGAACATTCGAAAAGGCGGTGCGCGCGAACAGAGACACTATACGGATGAGATGATGAGTAGCCTAGTCAAAGGTATTCTATAGCCAACAGTTGTCATTATCATCAATCAATTTCCTATAGCCTATACTTTGGTCAAAAAGGCTGTCACACAAATGAATAGGCGATACAGATGTTATACAATCCAAACAGTATTTGGCATGCCCATACTTGAATATTTTTACAATTATTTAAAAAACATGGGCCTACTTACTGCATTACTAGAGTCCGTTTGTCGGTAGAGGACGGGTGTGTGTGCCTTGTCAGTTACTATTATATAACAATTAAATAAAAAAAACTCCGCGTAGTCCCGCGGAATACCCTGATCTGCAGGGTGTTGTTGAAGCTGCGCATGTGCCGCTGGCTGAGATTCAACCGTAGAGTCGATAGAATGGGCGTGATGTTTGTGATGTGTTTGCCGACACATTTGTTGGCATAACAAGACTGCTATGCTCATACACGTCAAAGCAGTTATTACATTAAACAATACGGTACTGTAAACCCTATGGATGTATTCCTTCATGTAACGGTGTAAGTAAAAATAACCAAAATCAAGATCAGAATATGATAGATTCTTCCAGGCCAAATGAATGCATCGTCTATGGTTTATCAAAAATGTTGTTAGGTGCTTCAGAGCACTGACTTCACACCCACTAAAACACACAAATTAGTGAGGTATAATGCTTGTGGGTTCATGACAGTCCTTCCCAAGGACTATAATTGTTTTATTATCTTTTTGGGATACATGTCCTATTCACAATTATAAACTGGGTGGTTCGAGCCCTGAATGCTGATTGGCTGACAGCCGTGGTATAGTAGCCCATATACCACTGGTATGACAAAACATGTATTTTTATAATAGCAATAAGGCACCTCAGGGGTTTGTGGTATATGGCCAATATACCATGGCTATGGGCTGTATGCAGGCACTTGTGCCTAAGAACATCCCTTAGCTGTGGTATACTGGCCATATACCACTCCCCCTTGGGCCTTATTGCTTAAATTATCCAACTCAAAATCATGCAAATAAAAAGTATCACTGATGGAACGCTATATTGGTCACAAATACAACACACAACTGTATATTTAGGCACACTCACTCAGGTGACACTAAAGAGGCCAATTGGGGCCCTTTACTCAGTCTTTCTTACTGTCTTGTGCACCGGGTATAAATTCTGGTACGTTAACAGTTATGGTGTAGTATTTACAATATACAGGGGGAAGTGGATCTACACCTTTGCAAGTGAAACAGTTCTCCATGTCCCCGGTCTGTGTGCTCTATTAGACATCCTTGCAACTGGTCCCTTGTTCTTGGGTCTGCCATTATGAAGGCAGATAGGGCAGTTCCTATTATGAGAAGCCTGGCTCCTCGAGTTCTGTGTTTATGAGCCTCGTGGACACTTCACAGAGGCATGTCTCTCCAGTGTTAAAGTCACAACCTGAGAAGAGTCCAAAAAGAAGGTGCATGTCCAGCAGCTGGGATGAATAGTTGACCGCTGTCTCCCCTGTTTTCTCTACTGTAACAGTCTCTCCTTTCACTAGCTGTTCCACCAGGACAGGAGGCCCAAGCCTGGCTCGCTAATGGTACCCTGGAGCAGAAGAAAGGCAGGGGGAGAAGGGGTGGAATGAAATATGGCCATTATTAGAGAACTGACTTATAATAATGAAAAATACCTTCAAATAGTCATTTGTAATAAGGATGTACAATGTAAAACCAAAAGTACACCTATGTGACGGACGTCACTGTGCTCCTAACAGTTTTGCCTCCTCAAACAAGTGGTCTTTTGCTTCGCAAGCGCAAATGACCGCCGTTCTTGACAAAGTGCTAACCAGTTGCACTATCCAAAAAGGTACCAATTCGGCAGAACTTTGACAATTTTGAAGTAGTCAACTGGGTGGGACTTTCTATGGGTTAAGGAAAGATCACATAATTCCATCCAGGTCATCAGGAGGGATTAGCCAATTCATTATACTCCTGAGCAAACATTCCATACCTGCTCACGGGACGTTGTGAGTGAGCTTACCGGAACCATTTAACTCAGTTACATATACTGTATATGGATACTTGAAATTATTAAATTCACAACAATAGTAATTACATTTTTTGTAGTGTGAAATAAGTGTTTTAGATCAGTGAGCGCTTTCTTACTAGCAGTGTGTAAGGGGCCTCTTTCTTCTGGCCACCGTCCTCTGCTCCTGGGGCTGCAGGGGTGTCGGTTGCTGCGGCAGAAGGGCCTGTGGGCGACGTGTCCAGGAATACTTCATCTGTGACCCGGAAGCGGATCTCCTCACCTTGGTCCATGTAGAGGTCATGGGCCCCTTCGTCCGTCTCGTACTCCCACACCCACACCTGCTCCGCTTCATCACTGGGGCAGCAGTCAAGGAGTGCATGCTTTTATAGGTAAACTAAAATGTCTATCAGATATTTGTATTCCTGAGCCATCTACTGCAACTCAGCTTCAAGCAACAAATTGTCAAATGTACACATTGGTAAGAATAACTCAAACACATCACTAGATAGGATACAATTTTGCAGGCTGCTGTAGGGACTCTGGGGGAATGACGATGTCATCAAAGAATCCTAGGCTGACTGTGAAACAAAACATGGCAGTGTGAACAAATGTATACGGACAGACTGCTACATCAATGTTATACTTCATACTGAGACATTCTCCCTGTTGATCCACTTTATAAATTGAGAGATGGAGAGCGGGTCGGTAGGAATCCCACTGCAGTGTGTACTGACTGCTCTGGGGCTGTGACGGCGGTGTATAAAAAGCAGCTGACCCAAATTAGTGTATCAGCAAATCACAGCATGTTCAAGTGTTCTTATTTTCACATGATGAGGCCTATTAGTCCAGAATAGACATACAGTGCATTTGGAAAGCATTCAGACCCCTTGACTTTGTTAAGTTACAGCCTTGTTCTAAAATTGATTAAATACGTTTTCCCCCTCATCAATCTACACACACAATACCCCATAATGACAAAGCAAAAACTGGTCTTTAGACATTTTTGTAAATGTATTAAAAATAACTTAAATATCACATTTACATAAGTATGCAGACCCTTTAAATCAGTAATTTGTTGAAGAACCTTTGGCAGCGATTATAGCCTAGCTTCTTCTTGGGTATGACACTACAAGCTTGGCACACCTGTATTAGGGGAGTTTCTCCCATTCTTCTCTGCAGATCCTCTCAAGCTCTGTCAGGTTGTATGGGGAGCGTCGCTGCACTGATATTTTCAGGTCTCTACAGAAATGTTCGCTCAGGTGGCTGGGCCACTCAAGGACATTCAGAGACTTGTCCCGAAGCCACTCCTGAGTTGTTGTGCTTAGGGTCGTTGTCCTGTTGGAAGGTGAACCTTCGCCCCAGTCTGAGGTCCTGAGTGCTCTGGAGCAGGTTTTCATCAAAGACCTCTCTGTACTTTGCTCTGTTCATCTTTCCCTCGATCCTGACTAGTCTCCCAGTCCCTGCCGCTGAAAAATATCCCCACAGCATGATGCTGCCACCACCATGCTTCATCATAGGGATAGTGCCAGGTTTCTCCAGACATGGCGCTTGGCATTCAGGCTAAAAAGTTATTGGTTTAATCTGAGAGTCTTTAGGTGACTTTTGGCAAACTCCAAGCAGGCTGTCATGTGCCTTTTACTGAGGAGTGGCTTCCGTCTGGCCACTCTACCATAAAGACCTTAAAAAATGGTGCTGCATAGACGGTTGTCCTTCTGGAAGGTTCTCCCATCTCCACAGAGGAACTCTGGAGCTCTGTCAGAATGACCATCGGGTTCTTGGTCACCTCCCTGACCAAGGCCCTTCTCCCCTGATTGCTCAGTTTGGCTGGGCGGCCAGCTCTAGGAAGAGTCTTGGTGGTTCCAAACTTCTTCCATTTAAGAATGATGGAGTTCACTGTGTTCTTGGGGACCTTCAATGCTGCGGAAATGTTTTGGTACCCTTCCCCAGATCTGTGCCTCGACACAATCCTGTCCGGAGCTCTACGGAAAATTCCTTCGACATCACGGCTTGGTTTTTGCTCTCGACATGCACTGTCAACTGGGACCTTATATAGACAAGTGTGTGCCTTTCCAAATCATGTCCAATTAATTGAATTTACAGTTGAAGTAGGAAGTTTACATACACTTAGGTTGAAGACATTAAAACACATTTTTCAACCACTCCACAGATGAGTTGGTTATTAACATGTACATTTCCATTATTCCCCACGGTGTGAATACAGATCATGGCATTAGAAAACGTTGTTTCATTTCACCAGTTCAGCCCTTGTTGCATTAGTCAATTAATTCCCAATAATTTCTCATTCAACGACCTGTCAAGAGGCACAGGGCATGTACATTTTTGGCTACAATCAGAGTGCCTCATATCAAATGTATTTATATACAGTTGAAGTCGGAAGTTTACATACACTTAGGTTGAAGTCATTAAAACTCATTTTTCAACCACTCCACAGATTTCATGTTAACAAACTATAGTTTTGGCAAGTCGGTTAGGCCATCTACTTTGTGCATGGCACAAGTAATTATTCCAACAATTATTTACAGACATTATTTAACTTATAATTCACTATATCACAATTCCAGTGGGTCAGAAGTTGACTGTGCCTTTAAACAGCTTGTAAAATTCCAGAAAATGTTGTCGTGGCTTTAGACGTTTCTGATAAGCTAATTGACATCAATTGAGTCAATTGGAGGTGTACCTGTGGATGTATTTCAAGGCCTACCTTCAAACTCAGTGCCTCATGGGAAAATCTAAAGAAATCAGCCAAGACCTCAGAAAAAAAATTGTAGACCTCCACAAGTCTGGTTCATCCTTCGGAGCAATTTCCAAATGCCAATGTACAAACAATAGTATGCAAGTATTAACACCATGGGACCACGCAGCCGTCATACCGCTCAGGAAGGAGACGCATTCTGTCTCCTAGAGATTAACGTACTTTGGTGCGAAAAGTGCAAATCAATCCCAGAACAACAGCAAAGGACCTTGTGAAGATGTTGGAGAAAACAGGTACAAAAGTATCTATATCCACAGTAAAAGGAGTCCTATATCGACATAACCTGAAAGGCCGTTTAGCAAGGAAGAAGCCACTGCTCCAAAACCGCCATAAAAAAGCTAGACTACGGTTTGCAACTGCATATAGGGACAAAGAACTTACTTTTTGGAGAAATGTCCTCTGGTCTGATGAAACAAAAATAGAACTGTTTGGCCATAATGACCATTGTTATGTTTGGAGGAAAAAGGGGGAGGCTTGCAAGTCGAAGAACACCATCCCAACCCTGAAGCAGGGGGGTAGCAGCATCATGTTGTGGGGGTGCTTTGCTGCAGGAGGGCCTGGTGCACTTCACAAAATAGATGGCATCATGAGGAAGGAAAATTATGTGGATATATTGAAGCAACATCTCAATACATCAGTCAGGAAGTTAAAGCTTGGTCGCAAATGGGTCTTTCAATTGAACAATGACCCCAAGCATACTTCCAAAGTTGTGGCAAAATGGCTTAAGGAAAACAAAGTCAAGGTATTGGAGTGGCCATCATAAAGCCCTGACCTCAATCCTATATAAAATGTGTGGGCAGAACTGAAAAAGCATGTACAAGCAAGGAGGCCTACAAACCTGACTCAGTTACACCAGTTCCGTCAGGAGGAATGGGCCAAAATTCACCCAACTTATTGTGGGAAGCTTGTGGAAGGCTACCTGAAATTTTTGACCCAAGTTAAACAATTTAAAGGCAATGCTACCAAATACTAATTGAGTGTATGTAAACTTCTGGCCCACTGGGAATGTGATGAAAGAAATAAAATCTGAAATAAATCACTCTATTATTCTGACATTTCACATTCATAAAATAAAGTGGTGATCCTAACTGACCTAAGACAGGGAATTTTTACTAGGATGAAATGTCAGGAATTGTAAAAAAAAAAATGAGTTTAAAATGTATTTGGCTAAGGTGTATGTAAACTTTCGACTTCAACTGTATCACACTTCCGACTTCAACTCTAATCAAGGATGCACCTGAGCTCAATTTCGAGTCTCATTGCAAAGGGTCTGAATACTTATGTAAATCTGTTTTTTATTTTTTATAAATTTGCAAACATTTCTAAGAACGTGTTTTTATTTGTCATTATGGGGTATTGTGTGTAGATTGATGAGGGGGGAAAAAAACAATTTAATCAATTTGAGATAAGGCTGTAACAAAACAAAATGTGGAAAAAGTCAAGTCTGAATACTTTCCGAATGCACTGTAGGTCTATGCGTAATGGACAATGCTCATACAGGCTATTAGGACAATTAGGACTTAACATTCAGATGGGCGGTGAGAAAACTGGAAGGCGAGGGAAAAGATTAGGAGTTTCTCTCACCATGTACTCCTTCTTGACTGCAGTACTTGATCTTTCCAACAAGAACCTCATCCAAGAAAGGGTGGAACACAACATATCTGAAGTGTACTAACAAACAGAGTAGGAAAGACAGGGTCACATCAAAATGGACACAGTCCTATGAGAAAGTCCCTGCCCTTCAGGCACTTGTGTAGATCTGATAAGAATAAGGTGCAATACGGTGAACGTTCCACCTAACCTATCAGAGGGTGGAGCTACTGCTATAACATATGGAACGCCGTTTGGGTCTTTGCGTGTCAAAAAATAGGCAGGGGAGAAAGGATGGTGATCCTGCTGCTTCTGCCTGCCAGCCAGCATTACATACAGTACATTAGGGGTATTTTATATGATGACACATAGCTAGATATTTAGCTTGCTACTATAGCTATGGAAACAGATTGTAATTTTTCTATGTTTATGTGAGGAGTATGGTTTGCATCCATCAGCTACCTAGCTTTTCTTCTGACCAGCACTGCCTCAGAGCTTGGGGAAGTGCGCGAGACAAAAACTTTACCAGAATCATAGCATAAATATTGATAAATCTCTGTGACATATGAAATACGAGTGATAGTGTAATCAATGTGTAATAACTAAGTATAGTACTTTTGTTTATGAACGTGTTAAATTATCTGACGCGCACTCATTTTTCAGGTCCAGATTGGTCAACAAGCTTATTTGAAGCGTCAAATAGTTCTCTGAAGGTTATCTTTTTTTTACCCAAACGGCATTCCATAATAACATTGCATATTTAAAAATTCTTCCAAATCTACACAAAGTGCCTTAGGCTAGGTTGAAGATAACGGTTAAAACAACATAATAATTCTATGCAGAAGCATTCAAAAATAAACAAATTGATTTGACCAGCACCGGAGGAAAATGACAAAGTGAATGTTAGCAGTACAGAAAGTTTGTCATCAAAGTGGAAAATTAACACAATGGTAGTGAATTCCAGCTAACTACTCAGTAAACATAGCATACCTGTTTTACTGTCACTATTAATTTAAATGTTTTCAAATTATCTACAGCCATTTTATTAGTTGATTCCCCGACCGGTGGTTATGTTTTCAACGCTAATCTTGTATGATAGTGGTTAAAGGCCCAGTGCAGTCAAAACTGTTTTATATATATTTTCATACTATGAGTCAGTTAAGAACAAATTCTTATTTATAATGACGGCCTACACCAGCCAAACTCGGACGACGCTGGGTCAATTGTGCACAAACTATGAACTTCCATTTTTTATTCAGTACATGGAAATGTAAGCACAAAATGGCTTTTTATGTGCACTATGTCATCACACAGCTTTTTATCTGCAACAAGTCAGATTGATGGAAACCCACCTCTGGTGGGAAAATGTGCATAATATCTTTATGCCAATTTTTTTTTTACATTCACATGGAAATGTGTCGCAATTTGTAATTTCCTTACCTTTGGTGTGGGAAGCTCCATCACCTGGGAATATGTAGGAATCCTCCAGTTTTGTGATGTCATACAAACATATACAGAGGCCAACCTGGTAAACGACCTGTGGAGATGCAAGTAAAGAACAGCCAAACATAAATAAAGCACAGATAAGTTAACAAGACTACAATGTCACAATTGTGTTAGGCTAAACCAAGCAAACACTAAAATATGAACTCAGCTTACTATATACAGAACCCCTGTACTACCACAGATGGGGGAGTTGGTTACAGTATCTTTGGTACTGCATCATCTCACCTTATTGGCCAATTTCTTGTTGAGTTCTTCGGCTATGGCCTCATTGAACTGCCGCTGGAAATTCCATGGGGGGATTCTGACAGTGTCAACCATCTCCACCGCCACGAACATGATTCTGGTCCGAGGAAAAACAAGAAACAATATTCAGTAACGTTAGCTATGAATCACAGAAAAATACCTTTTATACAGGGTGGTATGACAGTAAGTCTGCTTGTCAGCCATACGTGTCAGCCATATGTTAAATTGCTATAGCACAGGTACATTTACCAGCTAACGTATCATATTCAATTCCATTGTTACAGTGTAATGAAACAATGTAGCCAGTAATGTACAACAATTTAATCAATTCAACATATTATCTCCCTAGCTAACGTTAGCTAGCTAACGCAGCAAAAACTGTCCTGAAACTGTTACCTACCTTTCCTTTAAATCTTTTAAACTACTCAAATTGTTACTTAAATTCTGACAGTGTATCTTCAACTGCAAGAATCAGCATATTATTCATTTGAATAAATACTGGTATCACAGATAAATTGACACCAAATCCCCATCTTCGTGTCGCTAACTTCTTAAAATCAACAATTTTTTACACGTGTTATTGATCTACGACATTATCATGACGGTTTACGGCATGTCGCAATGTTAAAGACACATAACGCTTTTTCATACTTGTCCATTAATTTGAGCATACATTTTATTTTAGTATCTCGTTCCTCAAAGTTCTTGGCTTCATCCTCTGGTCTCCTTTCCTTATCTGGTCTACTGATCTGAGAACTTATACATTTGTTCTCACCTGCCCAGTTCTTCTACATTAGTGTAGGAAAGGACACACAGAAAGGAAGTCACTTTATACTATTGCGATACACAGTATACAGTGGGGAGAACAAGTATTTGATACACTGCCGATTCTGCAGGTTTTCCCACTTACAAAGCATGTAGAAGTATGTAATTTTTATCATAGGTACTCTTCAACTGTGAGTGACGGAATCTAAAACAAAAATACAGAAAATCACATTGTATGATTTTTAAATAATTAATATGCATTTTATTGCATGACATAAGTATTTGATACATCAGAAAAGTAGAACTTAATATTTGGTACAGAAACCTTTGTTTGCAATTACAGAGATCATATGTTTCCTGTAGTTCTTGACCAGGTTTGCACACACTGCAGCAGGGATTTTGGCCCACTCCCCCATCCAGATCCTTCAGGTTTCGGGTCTGTCGCTGGGCAATACGGACTTGCAGCTCCCTCCAAAGATTTTCTATTGGGTTCAGGTCTGGAGACTGGCTAGGCCACTCCAGGACCTTGAGATGCTTCTTACGGAGCCACTCCTTAGTTGCCCTGGCTGTGTGTTTCGGGTCGTTGTCATGCTTGAAGACCCAGCCACGACCCATCTTCAATGCTCTTACTGAGGGAAGGAGGTTGTTGGCCAAGATCTCGCGATACATGGCCCCATCCTTCCTCCAGTCAATACGGTGCAGTCGTCCTGTCCCCTGTGCAGAAAAGCATCCCCAAAGAATGATGTTTCCACCTCCATGCTTCACGGTTGGGATGGTGTTCTTGGGGTTGTACTCATCCTTCTTCTTCCTCCAAACACGGCGAGTGGAGTTTAGACCAAAAAGCTCTATTTTTGTCTCATCAGACCACATGACCTTCTCTGGATCATCCAGATGGTCATTGGCAAACTTCAGACGGGCCTGGACATGCGCTGGCTTGAGCAGGGGGACCTTGCGTGCGCTGCAGGATTTTAATCCATGACGGCATAGTGTGTTACTAATGGTTTTCTTTGAGACTGAGGTCCCAGCTCTTTTCAGGTCATTGACCAGGTCCTGCCGTGTAGTTCTGGGCTGATCCCTCACCTTCCTCATGATCATTGATGCCCCACGAGGTGAGATCTTGCATGGTGCCCCAGACCGAGGGAGATTGACCGTCATCTTGAACTTCTTCCATTTTCTAATAATTGCGCCAACAGTTGTTGCCTTCTCACCAAGCTGCTTGCCTATTGTCCTGTAGCCCATCCCAGCCTTGTGCAGGTCTACAATTTTATCCCTGATGTCCTTACACAGCTCTCTGGTCTTGGCCATTGTGGAGAGGTTGGAGTCTGTTTGATTGAGTGTGTGGACAGGTGTCTTTTATACAGGTAACGAGTTCAAACAGGTGCAGTTAATACAGGTAATGAGTGGAGAACAGGATGGCTTCTTAAAGAAAAACCAACAGGTCTGTGAGAGCCGTAATTCTTACTGGTTGGTAGGTGATCATATACTTATGTCATGCAATAAAATGCAAATTAATTCTAAAAAAAATCATACAATGTGATTTTTTGGATTTTTTTTAGATTCCGTCTCTCACAGTTGAAGAGTACCTATGATACAAATTACAGACGTCTACATGCTTTGTAAGTGGGAAAACCTGCAAAATCGGCAGTGTATCAAATACTTGTTCTCCCCACTGTATGTCCTTACACTCAGTCATGCTGTCTTGCAGTTTCCTCTCTATAATGTACCTGGTAAATACTTACATTTTACCATATATACAGTATATATTTTTTTATTTAGAATAGAAAAAAAATGAATAGTGAGTTTCCCTTGAGGATTTATCCTGGTTGTTTACCCAAAAGACTGAGACTTGTCTGTTTCCATCTACGCAGTCTCACTGGGCCTGACTTGGGGCCAAGCCCTGTAAACCTTTCAGCTGGCATTTACATAACACGGGCTAAATTAACTTTAGCACCTTCTCACAAATCAACCTTCTTGAATGACAGAGGTTGTTGATTCTACTCTACCCAAGTCTTTAGCGTCACACCCCTGAAGGAAACACAATTACACTAGAGCTTACATTAAACATAAAACACTGGTGACCCACTGGTGTGGGGGGTAGAGGTCTTCATTGGTTCAACTGAACCCAAAATTCAGGTCTAGGTCTGATTGTCATCGGGTCCATTAGGGTTTGGGTCTGATTGTTCTCAGGTCAATTTGGGTGCAGGTTACTCTTTTTAAAAAATGTGTGTCGTCTGTGTCTGATTGTCCTCGGGTCTGGGTCCAACTTTTTGGACCCGTGAAGACCTCTAGTGTGGGGGTAAGTCTCATTGGAAAAGCACCATAATGGCGAATTTACACTAGGGACTTACCTCAGTGTTTTACCAAAAAGGCTCAGACTCGTGGTTCCACTTCCACAGCCCTGCTCCAAAAAAATAACACTAGACTTAAGTCTACATTAACATAATCACTGGCAACACACTGGTGCTGTAATGGAAAAAAACCTATAAGGGGCATTTTCCCAGACACAGGTTAAGCCTAGTCCTGGACTGAAAAGCAAGCTCAATGGAGAATCTCTGTTGACATCACTTCTTCTATAGGGCGGCAGGTAGCCTAGCGGATAGAACGTAACCGCTGGTTCAAATACCAGAGCCGACAAGGTGAAAAAACCTGTTGTCCTTGAGCAAGGCACTTACCCATAATTTGCTCCAGGGACTGACCCTGTAGGTAGGCTGTCAATGAATTTGTTCTTAACGGACTTGCCTAGCTAAATAAAGGCAAAAAAAAAAAAAAAAAAAAAAAGTCCAGGACTAGGCTCAATCAGCTATGGGATACTATATTCACAGTGCAGAATATTGTAGTATTTTAACTATACTTACTGGTAACTATTTGTTTTTAAAATGCTGAATTAAATCTAATTACCAAACGTGCAAAAATAAAGAAATTAGATCAAACATTTTATTAATCTTTATTAAATATTAATTTACCACAGGAAATATCCTAAAATCTCTTTTTAATCTTGCACGCTATGAAACTGCAAGCATTCAAATCACCTAATACAAAACAAACTTTTAAATCAAAACAAATATGGAATCAGTGAATCAGAATTCACCACTTGATTACACAAAAATTAATAAATGCCTGTCAATGGGTTTCTACATTTAACGGTTTGCCGTGTCTGAACAAAATAAGCATTCTTATGAATTAAGTCATTGACAGTGTTTCACATTGGAAAATAAATAGCCAGACCAATTCGCTGGATTTACTGAAGGACAATTTAAAATATGAGTACATTTAAGAATTTGCTTTGTCACGTTAGAGTAGCATTTCAAAAACTCACAGATTTGAACCAGGGATCTACGTATTGTATATTACGTCACAGTATAAGCAAACTGCTTCACGGGTGGCTGTTATTCTTATGAATTACAAATGTACAAGGAAGGAATGGTTCCGCTTAGAGAATGCATTAAATACTTCTGTGAATTTGTTAAGAATGTATGAATTACTTTAGCAAAAGCCACACAATTGACAGACTTTAATGCTGCTGGCATTACACTTCATCCCCAAACATGGAGTTCATTGACATGATGTAGAAAATGTAGTTCTGCTAACAAAACCAATGGCAAACCTTTCTGTAACAACACGGTTTAGTATGTAATGGGGCATTTTCATGAGGCATCTTTGGCGATTAACTGCAGTAGACAGATCAGAGAGAATTGATCTGCAACATGTTAACTTTGCTAAAGTTGAGGAAATTACAAATGAGTATTGATGACAGTGTATAATAAGTTGGTTAATGTTCTCTAAACCGCATACACAAGTTCCAACGATCTGGAGCCAATCCTGTTTCATATCAGGGGTTACTTCATCTGCATCTCTCAAATCATTTAAAAACAAAACCTAGACATGGCTCACCTGACTAGTCTCTCCCTTGACAATGACAGTAACGCTAACATTCACCTAGGTGCAACATACAAAAACGGATCACTGTACAGCACAGTTCCAAGAGCTCCAAAACATTGAGAAGTACAGTATAACACTACTTTAGTGCTTCAACAATAATTTAAAACCTCCAACCACCTTTTTAAGTGGATTGACTCGTGAAACCTTTAGATTGGGGAGGGGAAATGGATATGAAACACTTTTAGACTTCCGTTTAATAAAGACAATTGATGGGAGAATACATTACTAGTTTGTTACAGATGGTTTATCAGAGAACGAAAGGCTCTGCATTCAAACAGGCAGCTACTGCCCACCCTCTCTCCATTATATAATATAATGCATATGTACACACCTCTATACATTGTGCGGCTATATCACATAATTTACACCCAGGCCCAAACCAAGTCCTTTTAAATACATTTGGGTTTGACTTTGCTATGGCCATTCATCTATGAATATATTGTCAATGAAGACTATATGCTAGTGGACAAAATAGGCATAGCATTTCTACATTCATCACACCCTACTGCAACTACAAAAACTGAGACGGTTAGGTCTTCAGTTTATCACTGCCATAAAAATAAACGTTGATTTGATAGCAACGTTAGTCATCTTGGCACCATGACCAATGGATTTAATGGAAGCAGCCAATCAAATCTCCACAGTAATCCCATGAATACTTTGATTATAATTCACTAAGTTACTTTAAAGTAAATTAGTACTTAGTGATGAGAACACAACAAATGCAATGAAAAGGTCATAAAGCCCTCAAAGTCAACTTAAAACAGTCATACACTTAGCTGCAATATCCTCAAACACACAATGTACCATTAAGTGGCAAAATGTAGATACAACATGGCAAGAGTTTTAGCTAAATGTAATAACCTGAATCAGATAATGTTATACATTTCTCAAATTACATTTGCCATTGTATTTAGTTACTTTGCATGGAAATTGAACGTCTTTCAAATTAAATCACACCCTTCCTTTAAGATGCTATGGAGTGCAGCGATTGCGAGCGTGGCTGAGTGTCTACAATACTACTACATATAGCGCTAGTGTACAGGCGTCTGGACACTAGATTGTGCGTTCCTTTTGTAAGAGGAAGTCTCCTCAAGCTTCGCGTGGAGCCCTGGAATTAGCAAGGACAGAGGGGCAGCACCAAGCCAGACAGGGATATGGACAGGCAATGGTCTGATTAGCTAGCTAACACACACTAACACATATAGACACACGGAAAGTAATGGCAAGACTAGTACAACACAGCAGTATGTAGCATTTTACTCCCACCTACAGACACACAGAAAAGAAGGGCTGCTAGGATCTGATATAATTTCATGCAATAGCCCTCAAGTAGAAACAAATGGAGCATGTGGAGAATGCAGCGGTAGAGAGTTAGCGTGTGGAATGCAAAGGGGTGACAAATAGTACACCAAAAACTCTACAAAAAGTCCATGCATACGCTACACTCAGTAGAAGGATTGACCTCGTCACTACAACCTGGTCCTGGGGCCACATAATCTAAGGGTTCCATTGATGCCTTTAATCTACTATCTGAACAGTTATTAGGCCTGGGTAACCAAGTTAGGTGACTTGCTCTCTAATCAATGACAAACGTATCAATTCAGGTCAGTCACAGTAAAACTCTGCAGAGCCTGATGCCTACTAGAACCATGGTGGACAATAGATGGACCTAACTAAACAAATATTAACTTTCATCTTCACTAGCAGTAATATTCAACTAAGAAGAGTTCTAAATCCTGGGAATGAGAGGGATACATTCAGTGAATTAAAATGTACAACTGGGTTAAACAGCTATCTGTGTTGGAGGGAACAGTTGGAGGTCCAGCTAGACAGTTTAAACACACAAACTATGACAGGTAAAGGAATGTGAGCAGGATTCAAGCTACACACCTGATATGGAGAGCTAGCCGTGTGTTTGTGAGGAGTGAATTGAATACTGCAGCACTACAGTTAATGGCAAGAAGAGTGACAAAAATGTGATTTCTACACAAACAGGGAGTACTGCCAACAAGAGCAGTGCTGCCTAGAACAGAACACTTAAATGCTATGCTGAAACAAAGACAAGGGTTCTTGTGTGTGTTATGGGAGAGCGTGTGTGTGCGTATACAGCTGTACTTGTCTGTGGGGAGTGCTTTCACAGTAATCCTGTATGTGTGTGTGTGATCATTTCATCTGTACAGGGACATGGGGTGTGTGTGTGTGTGTATGTGTTTACGCTAGGCAGGCTGCTATAGCCCACCCCCCCACCGGGTGCCTTCACCCCCTTCAGTTACTGCAGCTCCTTCATCCTGTTGAGGGCGCTGCCGGCGTAGAACCACTCAACCTGGTTCTCGTTGAAGGTGTGGTTCAGGGTGATGATGTCCTGGCTGCCGTCACCATGCTTCACCACTCCCTTCAGGGGCTAGAGAAGAAAGAGAGCAGGCATCCGTGTAAAATACACATACTACCAAGTGCCATCCCCATTATATTTGAGGCTGAATGATCAACGAAGCTCACCTTGCCGGGGGCAAAGGTTGCGAGGCCAGTGATGGAGATCTTGTCGTCGGGGCGAATTTTGTCGTAGTCGCTGGGGTCGGCGAAGGTCAAGGGCAGCATGCCCTGCTTCTTCAGGTTGGTCTCTGAGAAAAGTAGACAGAACGGCAATGAGGAGAAAAGAAAGCAAGACAGACAGAAAAAAAAGAAAGAGGGAGCTTGGGGAATTGGCTTGTATCGAGCTCCATTGTGTAAACAGAGAGGCCCTCTACCACAGCGGGGCAGATACATTACATGCCAAGTCAAGGTCATAGAGAACAATGTGCACATTCAAAGTGTGTGAGTGATCTTGTTTCTAACCATGTTTCCCTTCTTGTGCAATTGGCTTCATGATAGCTCCCTCTCACAAATAGTCTCAGATTGAGCAGGTTCCCACCAAAAGCTTTTCCTCTCAGGCTACCCACCCACTTGCCCCAACACACCCCTATGCCCTCCCCTCTCTCTCGGTGCCTCCACATGTAACCTCTAAGCGTACCGTGGATCCTGGCAAAGCTCTTGACGAGGATGACCCTGCCTCCCAGGTGTCTGGGCTCCAGGGCTGCGTGCTCTCTGCTCGAGCCCTCCCCGTAGTTGTCATCCCCCACAACCACCCACGACAGACCGTTAGCCTGGAGGGAACAGAGAGGGAATATTTCTTAAATCACCTGGGAATGTCATTGGTGTGATTACGGGACAGCCCAACAGTCCACAGCCTATCTGGATCCTCTCCTGTCAGTTACTGTCTGTCACACCTTGTAGTGGCGAGCTACGTCAGGCACGCCCCCGTACTCTCCCGTCAGCCGGTTCTTGATCTTGTTGACCGCATCGTTCTCGATGTTGATTGCTCCGATGAGCATGTTGTTGGAGATGTTGTCGAGGTGACCACGAAACTTGAGCCAGGGGCCAGCGGCGCTGATGTGGTCTGTGGTGCACTTGCCTTTCACCTGTGGGTGAGGAAGGAAGAAAAGAGACAGTAGGGTAAATGGCCATCCAAACGCAGCACCACATGCCTGAACAGCTGTCTGATAACTCAGTGTTTTCTACACCTCTAAAAATGTGAAAGTAATGCCACCATCGACGGCATCTCAATTCTAACCATGGTCTTGGTGGAGGATAGAACTCTGCCAAACAGTGAGAAGAAGCCTTCCTCATTATATAGCTGTGTTGTCATCCACCTCTCCCGCTCACTCACCTTGATCAGCACCTGCAGGTCGTCAAGGTCCTTGCCGTTCCACTTGTCAAAGGGCTCCAGCAGCTGCAGGCGGGTGCTGGTGGGGCTGACGTCCACCATAACGGAGCCGCTCTCAGCAGGGGGGTGTTGGTAGGTGTCCTGGCCAGGGTCAAAGTCACGGGCAGGCAGCTCGTCGCCATTGGGTGGCTCCAGCTTGAATTTCTCACCATTGGCTGCGGTGAGGTAGTCAGTCTCTGGATTGAACTTCAGCGTACCGGCGATGGCCAAGGCTGTGACAATCTGTTTGGGAAGAGAGAGTGTTATTAGGGCAGCTAGTTAGAGTGGACGTCATAACATAAGAAGTGTGTGTGTTGTGATTATTGGTACCTCAGGGGATGTGACGAAAGCATGAGTGGCAGGGTTTGCATCATTCCTGGAAGTGAAGTTCCTGTTGTAGGAGGTGACAATAGTGTTCTTTTCCCCCATTTTCACGTCCTTCCTGTCCCACTGGCCAATGCAGGGTCCACAAGCATTAGCCAGGACCACTCCACCCACATCCCTCAGGATCTTAGACTAAAGGAGAAAAATCAAACATAACAATGTACCTACAAATCAAGTAAAGGGCAACTATTTTGGCAATGGACATTTTCCAAAAGGTTTGAACTCACAAAGCCATCCCTCTCGATGGTGGCGCGGATCTGCTCAGAGCCAGGGGTGACGGTGAACGCGGCCTTGCATTTCAGGCCTTTGTCCAGGGCCTGCTTGGCCAGGGAAGCAGCGCGGCCCATGTCCTCATAACTTGAGTTGGTGCAGCTGCCAATCAGACCTAGTGGGACCACAAGGGACCACCGGGAATCAGGTTAATAACAGTAAGACAGTGGAAGTGCAGGTGATTTTAACAATCATACTGACCCACTTTGACCTCCAGGGGCCAGCCGTTCTTCTCAGCCACAGCACCGACCTCAGACACTGGGTGGGCCAAGTCAGGAGTGAAGGGCCCGTTGATATGGGGCTTCAGCTGCCAGGGACAGAAGACAGACACAGTTAGCATTGACAATGTGTGTTATTCCTTGAGAGGATATTCTATAAATAATGGAGAGTGCACTCACCTCACTCAGGTTGATCTCAATGACCTGGTCGTACTCGCAGCCCTTGTCAGGGACCAAGTCATCCTTAAACTCATCAGCCAGGGCAGCGATGTCTGAAAGACAATAAAACAATTCTAAGGGACTGTGCTGTATGTGTTACAGTGGCTGTGAGACTGACACTGAACGGATTGTGAAATAAAGGGCTTTAAGAATATTCCAGAATGTCAGAACTAACCTGCACGTCCAGTCTTATTCAGGTAAGTCTTCATGCGGTGGTTGTAGGGGAAAACAGAGGTGGTGGCCCCAATTTCAGCTCCCATGTTGCAGATAGTAGCCATACCTGTAGCCAGGAGGTGGGAAAAGTCACATCAAGTTTCTAAGCAAACTAGCACCAAATCAAGACCAATCCACTGGGCAAACTCAACAGATTGTAAAACAAACATCCGCGTAGAGTAGTTTACGTACTAGTTCAGGTAAACCTTAATATCTTTTGGCCTCACCTGTGCAGGAAATGGAGTCGACGCCTGAGCCATGGTACTCCACGATGGCTCCTGTGCCCCCCTTCACAGTCAGGATCCCAGCCACCTTCAGGATAACATCCTTGGGAGAGGTCCAGCCCGATAGACTACCAGTCAGCTTCACTCCAATCACCTGATTGGGAAGATGGAGTTATTATTACATTTGTGAAAGGTCTGTTTTTCTATAAATGTATGAAGGAGATAGAAACAGAGAGAGAGATTAATTAGTGGGTAAAGGGAATGTAGTGAGGTGGTTCACTGTCATAGCAGCTCACATTGGGACACTTGAGCTCCCATGGGATGCCAGCCATGACATCCACAGCATCAGCACCACCCACTCCAATGCAGATGGAGCCCAGGCCGCCCCCATTAGGTGTGTGGGAGTCTGTACCAATCAGCAGGACTCCTGGGTAGGCATAGTTCTCTAGAATTATCTGACAAGGGTGAAATACATCTCTGTTAGCCAATGCACAACAATCATTTGACGTATTACACTCACTAACATCAAGATATGAAGAGATTTGATATCATGAGTGATCAATGTATTCTGCTACTCGTTTCACAGCAGTATTCCTGAGCTCTAATCTAGTTGTTAGTCTCATTCCAGAAGTGGATATTGTCAAAATTAGTCTTAGATTAGTCTAATGGCAGCTCAACCTGACCAGTTATCCTTTATTGTTCCAGTATATTTCCAGTACCTGGTGAATGATTCCAGAGCCTGGTTTCCAGAAGCCAACTCCATACTTGGCTCCAGCTGTCGCCAGGAAGTTGTAAACCTCCTGATTCACTTCCTGGATTAAAAAGGAGTTGGCGTGTCAATTGAGTTGAGGAGAATATATTTTCAGCTGGTAGTCGCCTTTATGTAACCTTCACAGCACATATTTGGCTGCAGACCTTAATTCCCCTTTAATCCCTGTTACTCAATTTGACCTCTGTGCCATTGGACATAGTAAGTGTCACCCATGCTAAATATTCCTCAGGTCTTCGCTTCGTTTGTGTTTAGCAGTTAGCAGTTTACCAATATTCCCTCTCATACGGCTCATCTTGGCCCCAACGCAATACTTTTGGTTACCCCTAGGAACTCCTGATACCATGGAAAAGATTATCCCTCTGTAGAACACCCTAAATCTCAACCAACAGAAATCAGTTGGACAGCCCAAAAACAACTGGACAGCCCTTTGAGTTTCCTCTGCTCCCTACTGACCTTGGCCCTTTTTAGGTCCTCGACCCCTCCGATCTGTGCCTCAATCAGGTGGTCACAGTGGATGGTTGAGGGCACGGCCACCTTGGGCAGGCCGCTACTGATGAACTGTAGCATGGCCATCTGGGCCGTGGCATCCTGCATGGCCACACGGTCCGGACGCAGACGCAGGTAAGTGCGCCCCCTGGCGATGTCCTGCCCCACGGGGTCATCCAGGTGACCGTACACTATCTTCTCTGACAAGGTGAGGGGGCGATTGAGCCTGGGGTGAGAGGAGGGCGGGGATGGGAGGACAGTGTGGTTAGGACCTCTTAAAATACAGTAAAAGGTTAACTTGCTAGGAGGAATGCTTTCTAATCTAAAGTTAGCACAGTGTGGCCAGTGTTGCTGACCATGAGAATTCAACACGCTAAAATGTCAAAGGATTTAGTGAGCAGTAGCAATGGACATGTCATATCGATGTAAAGTAGTAGTTGATGTAAACAGAGGAACACTGAGGAGTGCTGGGTGTGAGGTTGGAAAGCCAGCTACTGACCTCTTGCGCACAATGTTGATGTTCTCATGCAGCTTCTCATAGTTGATGCTGGTGCCAGGCTCAAAGCGGCTCATGGCCACCTTGGCCTTGGCGTTGAAGGCTGCCGAGACATGGAGACGCCTTGCCCCTTCTCCGAGGACAAGCTAAAGGAAGGGGGGGGGGGGGCATTTGTAGTAATGATACATCAAACTTGGAAGCATCATGTTCATTATCAAGGATACAGGGGCTTTAAAGTTCCTAATCATTGCAAACATAGGTCCTAGTCCCCTCACTCAACTCTTGACCTCAAAGCCAGTTCCACTGCGTTCTCATTACTGTACCAGGTGGGTGCAATTAATTATCAGGTAGAACAGAAAACCAGCAGGCTCCGGACCTCGTAGGGTAAGAGTTGAATACACCCAACCTAGTCTATAGCCTAATGACCAGAAAGTTTAAACAGAGACATATAGGATTCATACTATCAGAGAACAAGATAAAGTTTCACTTGACTCATGTTCAAAGTGTTTTTTTTTTTTATTTTATTTATTTCACCTTTATTTAACCAGGTAGGTCAGTTGAGAACAAGTTCTCATTTGCAACTGCGACCTGGCCAAGACAAAGCAAAGCAGTGCGACAAAAACAACACAGAGTTACACAGTAAACAAACATGGTCAAAAACACAATGGAAAGTCTATATACAGAGTGCAAAATGTAGTGCAAAATGCAGTAAGGTTAAGAGGTAGGACAATAAATAGACCATAGTGGTGAGACAAATTACAGATTATCATCATTAACACAGGAATGAAGGATGTGCAAATTATGATGTGCAAATAGAGATACTGGAGTGCAAGATTTGTGAAAAATAACAAAAATAAATATGGGGATGAGGTAGTAGTGTGGGCTATTTACAGAAGGGCTATATACAGGTGCAGTGATCGATAAGCAGCTTTGACAGCTGACGCTTAAAGTTAGTGAGGGAGATAGGAACCTCTAGCTTCAGTGATTTTTGCAATTCGTTCCAGTCATTGGCAGCAGCGAACTGGAAGGAATGGCGGCCAAAGGAGGTGTTGGCTTTGGGGGTGACCAGTGAGATATACCTGCTGGAGCGCATGCTACGGGTGGGTGTTGCTATAGTGACCAGTGAGCTGAGATAGGGCGGGGATTTACCTAGTAATGACTTATAGATGACCTGGAGCCAGTGGATTTGGCGACGAATATATAATGAAGGCCAGCCAACGAGAGCATACAGGTCGCAGTGGTGGGTAGTGTATGGGGCTTTGGTAACAAAACGGATGGCACTGTGATAGACTACATCCAATTTGCTAAGTAGAGTGTTGGAGGCTAGTTTGTAAATGACATCGCCGAAATCAAGGATCGGTAGGATAGTCAGTTTTACAAGGGCATGTTTGGCAGCATGAGTGAAGGAGGCTTTGTTACGAAATAGGAAGCCAATTCTGGATTTAATTTTGGATTGGAGATGGTTGATGTGAGTCTGGAAGTTGAGTTTACAGTCTAACCAGATGCCTAGGTATTTGTAGGTGTCCACGTATTCTAATTCGGACCCGTCGAGAGTAGTGATGATAGTCCGGTGGGCGGGTGCTGGCAGCGTTCGATAGAAAAGCATGCACTTAGTTTTACTAGCGTTTAAGAGCAGTTGGAGGCCACGGAAGGAGTGTTGTATGGCGTTGAAGCTTGTTTGAAGGTTAGTAAACACAGTGTCCAAAGAGGGGCCAGATGTATACAGAACGGTGTCATCTGCGTAGAGATGGATCAGAGAGTCACCAGCAGCAAGAGCGACATCGTTGATGTATATAGAGAAAAGGGTTGGCCCAAGAATTGAACCCTGTGGCACCCCCATAGAGACTGCCAGAGGATCGGACAATAGGCCCTCCGATTTGACACACTGAACCCTGTCTGCAAAGTAGTTAGAGAACCAGGCAAGGCAGTCACTTGAGAAACCAAGGCTGTTGAGTCTGCCAATAAGAATGCGGTGATTGACAGAGTCGAAAGCCTTGGCCAGGTCGATGAAGACGGCTGCACAGTACTGTCTTTTATCGATGGCGGTTATGATATCGTTCAGTACCTTGAGCGTAGCTGAGGTGCACCCATGACCAGCTCTGAAACCAGATTGCATAGCAGAGAAGGTACGGTGGGATTCGAAGTGGTCAGTTATCTGTTTGTTAACTTGGCTTTCGAAAACTTTAGAAAGGCAGGGCAGGATGGATATTGGTCTATAACAGTTTGGGTCTAGAGTGTCTCCTCCTTTGAAGAGGGGGATGACCGCGGCAGCTTTCCAATCTCTAGGGATCTCAGACGATACGAAAGAGAGGTTGAACAGGCTAGTGATAGGTGTTGCAACAATTTTGGCTGATAATTTCAGAAAGAGAGGGTCCATATTATCTAGCCCAGCAGATTTGTAGGGGTCCAGACTTAGCAGCTCTTTCAGAACATCAGCCGTCTGGATTTGGGTGAAGGAGAAGCGGGGGGGGCTTGGGCAAGTAGCTGCCGAGGGTGCAGAGCTGTTGGCCGGGGTAGGGGTTGCCAGGTGGAAAGCATGGCCAGCTGTAGCAAAATGCTTATTGAAATTTTCGATAATCGTGGATTTATCGGTAGTAACAGTGTCTCCGAGCCTCAATGCAGTGGGCAACTGGGAGGAGGTGCTCTTATTCTCCATGGACTTTACAGTGTCCCAGAACTTTTTGGAGTTAGTACTACAGGAAGCAAATTTCTGTTTGAAAAAGCTGGCCTTTGCTTTTCTAACTGACTGTGTGTACTTGTTCCTGACTTCCCTGAATAGCTGCATATCGCGGGGGCTATTCGATGCTAATGCAGTGCGCCACAGGATGTTTTTCTGTTGGTCTAGTGCAGTCAAGTCTGGGGTGAACCAAGGGCTATATCTATTCTTAGTTCTACGTTTTTTGAAAGGGGCATGCTTATTTAGGATGGTGAGGAAAGCACTTTTAAAGAACAACCAGGCGTCCTCTACTGACGGGATGAGGTCAATATCCTTCCAGGATACCTGGGCCAGATCGAATAGAAAGGCCTGCTCACAAAAGTGTTTTAGGGAGCGTTTAACAGTGATAAGGGGTGGTCGTTTGACCGCTGACCCATTGCGAACGCAGGCGATGAGGCAGTGATCGCTGAGATCCTGGTTGAAAACAGATGAGGTGTATTTGGAGGGCAGGTTAGTCAGGATGATATCAATAATGGTACCCATGTTTACGGTTAGCCTCTTATTATGGGGGATAATTTAAAAGTACAAACATGCTGGCATTATCAACAGAGAGGCCTAGACAGAAAATATTCTGGATGTACATGCTGGTTGAAGAATCCCAAAGCCCAATCAAAGAGACAGTAAAAAAAAAAAAAAAAATTATATATATATATATATATATATATATATATAAAAAACACGGCCACCATAAAATGACTCTACAATCTGCGTAATCTCCATGTGACTTTCATGTTCCATCACCTCAGACACAATGGAGACTGACAGCAAGATTATTCAAGTAAAGAGAACATTACACTAACTAAGTAGGTAAACAATCTGTTAGGCAGCTATTTGTCAGGCTCTCATTTTCCCAAAATACACAGCACCTAAAGTTTAAAATAAGTAGCCTAAGTGTTGGGTAAATTAGTGTTCAGCCCTAAAGGAGATACCTACTCTCTACACATTAGAACAGCTACATTTGTGACCCCTAATCTAGTTATGATTTTCAATATTGCATCAACAGCCAATCGTCCTCAAGATGTTAACTCATGTTAGACAGACAGGCTTATTTTGAATCAACCTTTAGCACTGATTAGAGTGGAAAGATGGAATATCACAACCAACTGAGAATGTACCAAAAATTTGAATTAGCCGACTCAAATATAAGTCTACCTCCTATTAGCAGGCCCTTGGTCTTTACAGGCGTAGCTAAACAGTATTGGACAGAGTCCATTTAGATAATTTCATTAGGTTTTTATAAGGCAATCTTATGTTCAATAAATTTCTTAATTTGGTGCCGCATTTTCCGACACTGTGATTTGACTAAATCTGTTATTAGGCGTGGAAACCAGACAAGTTTTCTTTTTTATTTAACTAGGCAGTGACAGGCAGTCAGTTAAGAACAAATTCTTATTTACAATGACGGCCTACCAAAAGGCAAAATACCTCCTGAGGGGACGAGGGCTGGGATTAAAAATACAAATGAATATAAATAAATAAAATATTGGACCAAACACACATCATGACAAGAGAGAAAACAACACTACCAAAAGAGATACCTAAGACAACAACATAGCAAGGCAGAAACACATGACAACACAGCATGGTAGCAACGTAACATGGTAGCAGCACAAAACATGGTACAAACATTATTGGGCACAGACAACAGCACAAAGGGCAAGAAGGTAGAGATGACAATACATCACGCAAAGCAGCCACAACTGTCAGTAAGAGTGTCCATGATTGAGTCTTTGAATGAAGAGATTGAGATAAAACTGTCCAGTTTGAGTGTTTGTTGCAGCTCGTTCCAGTCGCTAGCTGCAGCGAAATGAAAAGTAGAGAAAGCTTGTTGGACACTAAGAAAGCTTTGTTGTAGAGCATTTAACACAAAATCTGAGGAGGGGCCAGCTGAGTATGACTATCATCTGCATTTAAAATGGATGAGAGAGCTTCCTCCTGCCTGAGTTATGCTGTTGATGTAAATTGAGAAGAGCATGGGGCCTAGGATTGAGCCTTGGGGTACTCCCTTGGTGACAGGCAGTGGCTGAGAGCAGATTTTCTGACTTTATACACTGCACTCTTTGACAGAGGTAGTTAGCAAACCAGGCCAAAGACACCTCAGAGACACCAATACTCCTTAACCGGCCCACAAGAATGGAATGGTCTTCCGTACCAAAAGCTTTGGCCAAGTCAAAAATAGCAGCACAATATTGCTTAGAATCAAGGGCAGTGGTGATATAATTGAGGACCTTTAAGGTTGCAGTGGCACATCCATAACCTGAGCGGAAACTAGATTGCATACTAGAGAGAATACTATGGACAACAAGAAAGCCAGTCAGTTGATTATTGACAAGTTTTTCCAACACTTTTGATAAACAGGGCAAAATAGAAATAGGCCTATAACATTTAGGAACAGCTTGATCTCCCTCTTTAAATAAAGGACTAACCGTGGCTGCCTTCCAAGCAATGGGAACCTCCCCAGAACAGAGAGGTCGGAGATAGGCTTGGCGATGATAGGGGCAGCAACCTTAAAGAAGAAAGGGTCTAAACCATTTGACCCAGATGTTTTTTTGGGGTCAAGTTCCAGGAGCTACTTTAGTACCTCGGACTCAGTAACTGCCTCCAGGGAAAAACTTTGTAGCGGGGCAAGAGAAAAAAAAAGAGGGAGAAGCATCGGGCATTCTTGCATTGGAAGGAGTGGCAGATGAAGAAATGTTGGATGGGCAACGAGGCATGGCTGAGTCAAATAGGAATCCTGACTTAATGAAGTGTTGATTAAAGAGCTTAGCCATGTGCTTCTTGTCAGTAACAACCACATCATCAACTATAAACGACAAGGGCAGCTGTGAGGAGGAGGAGGGTTTATTCTCCAGCTCTTTAACCGTTTTCCAGAATTTCTTGGAGTTAGACCCACAGAGAGAGAACTTTTCCTTAAAGTAACTAACTTTGGCCTTCCGGATAGCCTGAGTGCACTTACTTCTCATTTGCCTGAACGAGAGCAAGTCAGCCTGAGTAAGCGTGTGCCGGGCCTTTTGCCTAATGCATTTCTCTGCAAGATCACGGTCGAACCAGGGGCTGAACCTGTTTTTAATTCTCTTTATGGGGGCGTGCTTGTTAACAATACCACTGAAAATATAAAAAAAGAAGGACCAAGCGTCTTCGACAGAGGAAATCAAGCTGATTCTATTCCATTTTACAGAAGCCAGTTCATGAAGGAAGACTTGCTCATTAAACTGAGCAGCCATTACGAACACAGGCTGTTAAACAGTGAAAACACCAGACTGATACCTATCAGGATTATTTGTGAGGATAACATCAAGAAGACTAGCCTTTTCTGGGTGTTTGGATTCATACCTTGTGGGATTGCTAATAACCTGAGAAAGATTTAGGGAGTCCCATTGCTTTAGGACTTGGTCAGGTGGTTTAAGCATGTCCCAGTTTAGGTCACGTAGCAGGACAAATTCAGACTTAGTGTAAGGTGCCAAGAGAGAGATTAGGGCAGGTAGGGTACAGGCCAGTGCTGATGGAGGATGATAGCACCCAGCCACAGTCAACAAAGAGTGAAAGTTTAATACTTAAAACCAGCAAATCAAATTGTTTGGGGACAGACTTGGTGGAGACAACCGAGCACTGAAGGTGATCCTTGGTAAGAAATTGCCACTCCCCCACCTTTGGAAGATCTGTCTTCCGGAAAAAAGTTATAACCAGAAAGGTTAACATCAGTATTCAAAACACTCTTCCTTAACCACGTCTCAGTAATGACCAACACATCTGGATTGGAGCTGTGAACCCGCATTTTCAATTTATCAATTTTAGGTAATAAGCTTCTAGTGTTAACTTGCAGAAAACACAGGCTTTTACGATAGCAGAAATCAGTGAAGCAGATATCAGAGCACAAGTCAAAATTGGACAGGCAGAGCTCTGCAGTGCTGATGTATGACATCAGATGGCAACACGATCATATTGTACACCAATTTCATCAGGTAACATGAATACAAAGCTGGCAGGAGGTGGTTAGATTGGGATGGTAGGCCAAAAGTCTGTGTATCCAATAGAGAGTCAGAGTCCAGAGTGTGGGAACAGACATAGTCTGTCCCACGGTTGGGTAAAGAAAGTTAGTAGTCAAAGCATGTATGAGACAGGCAAATGCCAAAATAGAAAAATGTGCAATAAATAAATAAAATATATAACTACTTGGGGCTAGGCATTGTAACAGTGCCAGTCCTTTGTAGCTCAGATGGTAGATCATGGCGCTTGCAATGCCAGGGTTGTGGGTTTGATTCCCACAGGGGTCCAGTATGAGAAAAGTATGAACATGTATGCACTAACTGTAAGTCGCTCTGAACAGCAGGAGGGGGCTTCAAAGCCTCTGGATCTCTCGCTTCACACGTGGGAAGTGTGGTTGGGGGTAATTGCTTGAAGAAAATGGCAGTGGATGGTCTCTGAGCAACTTCAAAGGATTCGAAACCTCTCTTCACACTTCAAGTGCGCACTTAAAACTTCAGTAACCTTGAATCACCTTGCAAACAGCTAGACATTTGGTGCAATTTGAAGCATTCACTTTTGTGCATTTCGAAAACACATTGTATTGTAAACCAGCATTGTAGATAAAGTGTTATTGTACACTTCCCAGACTAACGTGTAACCTTAGCCGTTGCATGGAGCGCTAGTTACGGTCTCGACTGGGACATGGTTCCCAAACGACATAGACGCTGAGATGGATTGTTTACAATATTGATGATTAAAAAAAAAAATAGATCGTTGTGGAAAGTAATATCTAGAAATTAATTTTTCATTTAAAATCTGTACTTGATTCTTAGTGTTGAATATATTCCATAATATAAAATAACGTTATACTTACCCGAAGCCGAGTGACAGTCATACAGTACGACGCCATTTTGTTCATCGACAAAGATGTGTTGCTGTCAGGTGACTTCAGGAACCCTAGTTTAAATGTCTCCATTATTTTTGTTCTGACAGGTGTGTTAAACTGCGTAAAAGTGTATATCTCTGTGAATCCTTACGTCTGACTCTCATAACGCAATGTCAAAAAATAATAAATGTTCAAAGTGGTTGCAATAATGTAAGATACACACAATGACTGAGTTGATGTTTTTGTTTGGTACTTATCTGTAAGGTTGTTGTCATGAACTCATGCGCTCTCTATAATAAACTGCACATAGTTAGCATAACGTTTATGCACCTTTACTGTTTAAAATGGCTATGAGTTTTACTGACGCAAATTAATTGGACATATTTACACAATAGCCTATATATATATTCTGACAACACCACTGAAGACTATGACTGTGGTGTGGCATAGCAGTAATATAATGAAGGTCCTAAAGAAGGTATTTTGACAGAGAACTTGGAATCCATAAAAGAAAATCCATGAATTACTCTCAAGAATACTAATTTCTCAGT
This sequence comes from Thymallus thymallus, assembly GCA_023634145.1. Classification (NCBI taxonomy): domain Eukaryota; kingdom Metazoa; phylum Chordata; class Actinopteri; order Salmoniformes; family Salmonidae; genus Thymallus; species Thymallus thymallus. The sequence goes on from CM042397.1 coordinate 23,840,351, forward strand.
ATATGTCTTCCAGCACCTGTCCTGGTCCTGGACCAATGATGTGTCCAAATATTTACCTTTTGAATCACTATCCTTATCTGAAATGTGGCTATAGATTGTTTTTGCATATTCAAAAATATAGTATACAAAATAAAATGTAAATAAATACAATTCTTTATGTTTAAAAAATAGGTTACAGAAACGATGCCAATCTTATATGGTAACTTTACAGTTTAATGTAATTTCACAAGCAAATATTTTAAATAACTTGTCTTTCTGTCAGTTACACTTCCTGTACTCTATCTGGTTGGAACGGCATTACCCACAACTCCTGCAAAATGTCATATCACTTACTTGCTGACTGGACACCCTTGCAGCCCAATAAAATACGGGTCCTCCCCCTTCTCAGCCAATAGGGACTCTGTTGCTATCACCGCTTATATTTTTAGCAATGGCACAGTACTTACTTAGAGTTAGAAATATCCGTTCGCCAACTAAATTAGGTTGGCGCTTTCTGGTTTTGCAGAAACATGGACGTAATTGTGTGGGTCAAAGGTGGGGAAAAATAAAGAAAATGCATTTTATTATTTACCACCATTGTTCATACCAATACCAATATTTTTTTTATATCTACCTGCATTTGCAATCATCAATAACCCGTAGCCTATTTCATATAATATACTTATTTTGAAACTATATAGGCTTATTACTGAGGGTCAACTATTCTATCCTAGGTGTGTATGAGTTTATTTGATAGTATACATTAAAATAGCATCAAGAAAGTAGTCCCTATTCAGACCAACGTCACAGAACAGGGGGTGCGGGCGAAATGGTCCTGTATAAATCCGCAAGGTTGTCAAACACTAAAGTTTTCTCTGGCAGTTTTAGTCAACCTGTCGGTTGTGGAAAAGGAGATGCTAGGAAGAGCATACATTTCAAGACCCATTTAACACACGACATTATATCCGCCTCTAAACAACTACGTTGAAATTCCACATCACCTTCAAAGTCATTGTAAAATACGGGAATTAAAAGCGCAGGAACTGAACACAAGCTGTTTTAGTAAGTATACACAGCGTCCGGATATAAACATGTATTGCATTGACATACATTTTTATATATCAGCCATAACGGTTACATTTGGCAAGATTGTGGATCCTCGTGATTTAATCTGAGGCTTTAGGACTCTCCAAAGATGCCCTGCCTTTTGAGAAACTGAATCTGTAATTTGTTCTGTCATCCATTTTAGATTCTGTAGTTTTATTTTTTTGACAAGCGTATCAAACTCCTATTGTATTTATTCTTCTCATATAACGTTACAGCTAATAATTTCTTCCTGTTGTTTTCGGGCAGGATCAATGTATTCTTGAGCTGTTGAAGTCCTTTTCAACCGTCGATATAATGACATGAGACTGCAACATTCACCACTTTATTAGTCTCCTTATAATTTATTTACAGTGCCAATTTGTAAGGGCTTCCAGTTTGTTAGAATAAGAGTCATATGTGTCCTTATTGATGAAAGGTGGAATTGCCATCATGGGGAGAAGTAATTATTGGACCTTTGGGATAGACTTCACCACGGCACTTCAAAACCATATAGGCTACTGTCTTCACATTGCATACATCACTCTTGCTTTACAGTAGCCTATTGTTTTTCTTGAATTAACTAAGTTTGCCTACATATTGTAGACATTGTTTTCACACCCCTTATCAACATCCACGGTTGCTACTTTTTTTATTCATTGTTATTAGGCTACCTGCCCATAAATCAATTAGGGAAATGTGTTCTGTTAATATATGCAAGTATAGTATTCACTTGAATAAGCTTGCTACATTGTTATGGTGGTGATGATGCACTGTAAACAATATGTCAATAACTATTTAATCAGATTAGGCCATGTAACCTACTGTTGGATTGTGTAGTCTATTTAGTAGTAGGACACAACCATGATAAACAAACATGTTCATAGTTGAATAATGTTGTATTCATTAATAGTATATGCACTATAGGTCAATTGTAAAAATTAACAACTAGGATCCATTTTAATCTGTGACAAGTCCCAGCTGCATTTGGTATGAAAGCTTTGTAGGGATGACATTGAATGACATTGGCTATTGGAATTGACTATGGTGGTTAATGCTTTTTGACGATACACTGTAAACTTCATTATCATTGGTTTAAATTTAGTCAAAGGTAAGAGTCAAAAGTCTGGTGTTGCCCCCTAATGTTAGTGAACATCTTGGGAGGGTTGTTTGCTGTCTTCCAAACATCTCCTATTGAACAATTTCAGACCTCTCCAAACAAGTTTCTTCATAGATTTATCACAAGTAAAACACTGTCTTAAATAACAAGCCAGGTTGAGTATTGTATCTTGTTCTTGCCCATCTTGTAACCATCTATGCAATGTTCTGCCTGCAAACAGAGTAGCTATATCTCAAATCAATATATATATTTTTTTTTCATGGTCAACCTAATCTGAATCACAATATAACATTAATTGTCCTTGATGCATACATTATACCCATGTTCTCTTAGATCTCAAGTAAGTATACAGTTGCTAAATTTAGCTTTCTGGGTAATCCTGGCTGCTGAAACCCACCTTGTGCTGGTTTTGATTGAGGGCAGTGTTTATGGTGCGTAGTTGGACTATGTATTGCACGTGTTGTGATGATAACAGTGCTGCATGGTGGGAAATGGTGTCCTTTATGCACTGTAGCCAGTACCCTGCCCTTTACAGTATGCGATACATGTCAACTGTACACCCACAGCCTCACACCTACACTGTTGATTTGGGACTTTCTCTAATTGTGTAATCCTGAGTAGTTGAGCATCTGGCAGAAGCGACAGCTGAGGGATTGCAGATTATCATGGATGTCTGCCTCGTTCACTGCATCTGTTACACCCCCCTCCACGTTGGCTGGCTAACCCATTCATTCTCTCACAATCCCTTTTGTTGAACTTATTTGGTCTACCTTTTACCTCCCTAGGACTAACCATGTTTTTATTTTTCCCCCAGTTGGACTCTTCATCTCGTTACCTTGCAAGTCTCGTTACCTGGCAACTAAAAACAACTGTTTTGACTAGTTTTTGGCCTCCTGGCCACCAAGTCTGTCCATGTTGACTGCCCAGGAAAGGGTTTAAAGATTCTGCCGGACTTCAACTTACCTGCATTACATGTAGTGGAGAAAAAAAACATCACACTTCTACAAGCCAGAGGTAACTGTTCCAGTATTGTCTCATACTGGGATTGATTTGATTAGTTGGCTATCCAGACTGCATTGGCCAAGAACAGCCATGCACCTAGAGGTAAAGGTAGCTCTGAATTTCATTGTGTCCTACCTGTACAACAAACTGCCCCGTCGTCGTGCTGACCTCTTCGGGGAGGAGCTGGAGCGGATACTGGTGTCGCGCTATGAGGGCCACTGGTACCCTGAAGCTCCTCTGCGGGGCTCTGCCTTCCGCTGCCTGCACCTGGGGGCCCACAGGGACCCGGTAGTGGAGCTAGCTGCCAGGAGAAGCGGACTGGACACAGAGGAAGTGCGTGCCAATGTCCCCCCAGAGCTGAGTGTGTGGATCGACCCCTATGAGGTGTCCTACCAAATCGGGGAGAAGGGAGCCGTGAAGGTGCTGTACTTGGAAGATCCAGCCGGCTTAGGTGGGGAAGGCAAAATGGTGGAAGTAGTAAGTGGAGTGAGTAAAGGCGACATTGAGGTAGAGGAGGCAAAGAGCTTAGGGTTCAACCCTGAGGCCCAGGTGTTTGTTCCAGTTGGAGGCCAGATATCTCCAGACCTGCCTCCTTCCCTCTCCAGCTCCCCCACACCGCTCTCGGCCTCATCCTGCCCAGTGCTTTTCAGCTATCCCAGCTCCAGCACACCCACGAACCCAACGGCCCACTCCTCTAACACTTCCACACCTTCCCCTCCGAGTGGAGGACTCCCTTACCTCCCCTCTCAGCAGCCAACGGCTGCCCTGCCCAGCACCCGTCCGCCGCTGCAGCCCATCACCTTCACCACGGCCAGTTTCGCTGCCACTAAATTTGGCTCCACCAAGATGAAGAAGTGTGGCGGTTCCGGATCGGCTTGTGGCTCAGGTGTAGGCGTGCCCCCGCCACAGAGGATGCTCTCCCGTTCTCCCACCAACATCTCTCCCCCAGGGCTGCTGAAACACAAGCCCCCCTCCGTCTCCCTGCACTCCCTGGGGGGTCAGATCCCTAGCCAGCTCTCCCCCAATGCCAAAGAGTTTGTTTACCCAACATCCCCAGGGCCCCTCTACTTTGACAACGATGCTCCACCCATGCTACCACACGCAAGCCCCTTTCAGCACCCTCACACCGCCCACCCCCACCCCTCCTTTGACCCATTCTCTAGTCCCCCACCTGGTCCAGCTGTTGGCATCATTGGTAGTGGTGGGATCTCTTACATGGAGAAGCCCTCATTTGTGGAGGGTATAGGGGGGTTTAACCTGCAATATCCCAGCCAGGCCTTCCAGCCTGTGGTGCTGGCCAACTAAGCCTTTCTTCTGATGAGTATTGCTGTTGCAGCAGTAGGGCAGTAATGCTCAAGTATTTTTTGGGAAATTGTTCTTACTGATACTACAGCGTAGAATTAGTTGTGTTACTACTACAACCTCCACTATATATTTCAATATGATTATTTCCATATATCATTGATACTGTTCAGAATTTTTATTTCAGTTTCACTCTAACCAGAGGAGTAACCAGCCTCCTATTGCACAGACATTTTTTTTTATTGAATGTTCAACTGAGTAAAATGTCCTTCAGCTTTGGTCTATTGATAGCAGTATGTTAGTTATATTTTGCACTTCACTGTCATGCTGTGAAAAAGGACCCATGTCCTGTTAGATGGCTTTGGAAAGCTTAGCACTTGTCCTTAGTTGCCAAAAATGCACAGAGGGGTTTGTGCTGTTTTGGTGAGGTCTTATTCATGCTAACAAGTGTTAAATGTGATCTTCTGTGGCTTATGGTCAACACAAATATAGTGGGCCTGTTACTAGAGCCTTGGAACATATCACACACCATGTCTGAATCTGTTTGGCCTGAGATATCAGTATTTTCCATTCATCATCTCTGAAATGTGTTCATGGAACATGCTAAGGAAGGAAGCCTGTGTGTAGTGTCTTGGGAATAGGGAGGGTTTAATGTGCAGGGTATGAGGAAATGTATCTGTCATGGCAGGAAGAATTACTGCCAGGGAGGTCAGCGGACCTTGGTGAACGTGAGAGGCAAGTTGATCTTTGTGTCTTCGGATATAACAACGTACTAATCTCCCAAACACGCACATTCACACACACACACACACACACACACACACACACACACACACGGGCACATAGAATCTGTCAGCAGTGTGTGAAGGTGAACGGCCGTTGTTGGAGGGGGATGGGGTGTAGTTAAGCAATCGGGACTGTGATAAATGGCTTAGCGTGACTTTGACTATGAAGGAGAGGTCTTACTCTGCAGGGAAAGGCGGAGGACGGAGAGGGCGTAAGGAGAGGAAACAGGGATGGCAAGGCGGGGGAATCGATGACGTTTTACCACCTTTTGGCATCTTGGGTGCAATGGCTTTAGACTGACACTTTAAAAACAGGAGCACGTTTCTGTAGAGCTTCAGTGGCGTTGCAGCCAATGGCTCACGCTAGCTCCCCTCTTTAATTATCTCTGTTCCAGTTGCTGCTCCAGTGTGAGACCAGCATCGTATAATGAAAGCTGTTTTCCTTTTCAATTTCCAGGACTATGAATGTTACCTAAACCTGTGTTTTTGTTACTTTATGATGCTATGTCAGATCATTCTCATATTGAAGGTGGTGATACCCTAGCTCCATGTAGGTAATAGAGGTGGCTGGTGTGTCACCAGGGTTCAGGCAGCCCTCTAACCTTTCCTTTTGAGACATCCAGCACTTTATATTATTGGGCTAAAGATGTCATGTGATTTCCTCCCCCAGTCATGTTAGGAGCTAAACCTTTTCATTTTGTTTTGTCTTTCTTATTTTGGCCCATCGTGTTACAGCTGCATCTGCTAAGAAATGTTGGTTCTGTCATGATGGGATTTCTAATACATTTTGTATTTGGATCAAATGGGAAGGGGGAGTGTCCCTAGCCATCTGAATGTGTTCAAGATTGTGTCCATAAACATATGTGTATAAGCTAACGTAAGGACCCTTGACTTATGCTCACACTGGTAATTGCTGTGTGACAGTCAGTCATATGCATGTATACAGTCATTCAAATGTTGTTTATTTTCTTTGCTGCCAGTGGTTGGGAGGGGAGGGTCAGATCTCTTTATACATTTAATGGTTGTGAAGGAAGGGTGCATTTTTACATTTGTAAATTATTTACCATTTTCTATATTTTTCCTCAGTTTTTTCAAAAGTAATTATCAAGTACATTTGTGCAGGTAAGAGATAGAGATATATTATAACTATATAGATATATTTCTTATGTTCAGGTTTCCTGTGTTTAGTTGTGTGTAAAGTTATTTTTACAAAAAATAACTAAATATATATGCAAGGTGGACTAAAAATAAAGATGTATTGTACCTTGTACAGAATTTGTCCAATAAAAGACGGGTAAATATAATTTGTTAAATTGGGTTTTTGAAGAGTTTCAGAGATTAATGTTTACAATGGGTGGATAGATATAAAGTCTGTCAGCATCATTCTCAGTCTGTGTTTCTAAGGGCAGTCTGATAACTTGTGTAAGATTCCTGTTCCTTCATATTTAGTACACGGAAACCAGAAATCTCCATTTCAACCAAATACACTTAGTAGTCCTCATATTTTACAAATGTTGTCCCTTATTCATTCATATTCCGTCTACATATTTCCAGTGCTATAAATCTTTGCTTTACACCAGCTATACCACTAACAGTCTCACTGTGACTGAAATGGCTGCCAAATTCATTCTCCCACAAAGACAGAGGGAAAGCAAAAATACTGTTCCTGCAGGCTAATCCTTGATGAGTATTCACCTCACATCCATTTGTGGTAACATTCCCCTGCTCTCGCTACTATAGCCATAACTAAGACTGTCTTTACTCACACACACTGACCCTGGTCCAGTGCAATGTAACTAACGCCATATTCTAGACCACAATTGGGGGGGGGGGGGGGGGGCTTTTCAACCACAAATATTCCAATGCATTTCTTCAATAAGTCAAGTGTTTGAAGCAGGTTTAGGAGGAGGATGGTCATTGAATGTGCTGTGATTATTATCAGTGACTGGTCAATCCTGGTGGTGGACAGCCTATAGATGGATAGAGCTATTTTTCTTTGTTTTTTTCTTCTTGTTGATTCAGTGAGATTTTTGGTTTCCAAAATCCCTACAAGCATCCCAAAGTGCTGCCGCCCCCGTTGCTTAAGTATTGGTCAGATTACTCTTGGTAATCGGCTGTGTGCAGTGTTTAATTCCCTGGGCCTGCAAAGCGGGTCTGGAGGTTTGTGAGTGGTGGCTTGGAGGCCATGTTGCGCTCACTGACCGCCTGCCAATGGGAAGGCCAGAGGACTGTGACGTTTGAGGGATGGGGACTGCTCTACTTGGAAGTTCTGATGGATTATTGGAAGACTATAAATATTATTTTACAACATTGGATTTTTGGTCACTGGGTGGACAGTGTTTGTTGCGATATATTGGTGGGCCGTTGGTATACGTCTTGCATTAAAAATGAGTAACAGATTACACTATTCTCTCAATGTATTGTAATTAAAAATGCTTGGTTTTTTAAATCCACTCTAAAAGCAGGCTGCTCTACCACCAGGACTTAGAAAAATAGAGTTTTCTATTCTGTCTTTTGCTTATATAACTATGTATTTTATTTAGCACTTTGGAATATTTTGTTGTAATAAAGAAGTTTATTTTCTATTTAAGATTTTAACATTAAAAAAAAAAAATTATAACTGAAAAAGTAAGATATATTAATATAGTGCTTTCTTTTTTGCCTGTATTTTGTTATCATTTTCCTATTTTGTATCTGATCTGTACACCCTGTAGATGTATATGAACCTTTCACTACTGAAATGCAATGACCTGTTTTCTGTGCTTCCCCATGGGAATGGGGACTTACTACTGCAGTTTCTTATTGTATCAGATTATTTTTTAAGTTTGTAATAAAACAATGGCAAAAATAAGCATGGAAAATAATAAAATTCTCTTGTCGTAATTTTTTTCTGTTTCAGTTTGTTAAATGTGACAAATCCTGGCAAGATAATAATTATTACAAAATAGTCTTTGCTAGCCCACCTGTAATTTTTCTAGCATTTATGTTTCCCTCTGGTATAAAAAGCCCTTGCAAGGTTGTAGAAAATAAAATGCATGTATTTCATAGCGTTGTAATATATTCTAATGTTGATTAATAATTCAACCCAGATATGAAAATCTCAAATAACTAATCTCACAAACCCTTCTACTTAGACCCCAGACAAATATGACCTCATTTCACATTTCATCACCTCGAAATATGGCCAGTGCATTATTTTGACTGTGTTAGGATATCTGTCAGATGTTTGCACGGCTCCCTGTTGTTACTCCACTGGGCTCTGCTCTCCTATTGGGCGTCGGTGTTTGGCATTAACATGCTTGGTCAGTTCCTCCTTGGCTCCCTTCTTTATCTCCTCACCTCCTCCCTCACTCGCTCTCATCTTCCCTTTATCCCCCTCTGTTCCCTCACCAAATTCCTATTTTTCCCCTTAGACTTTCTGCTCTCCATCGCATCGCATTTCCCCACTCATCCCTCCTTTGCACCTCTATTGCCCATCCTCCTTTGCCCCACTTGTCTTTGAGGCTGTGTTTATGCAACACTGCTCCCCTGTGTGTGGATGTGATCATTACGCAACATCTCATACTCCATTGGAATACTAATGAAGATGAGGTAGGGGGATAGGCAGAGCAGAAACAGAGGACCTCAAATCTCTGTTGTTTTTGCGTGTGCGTGTGTGCATGAGGCAAGAAGAGTGATGTGCTCTCTGTTTGTCTCCCAGCGTCACAATGTGCATCCTGTCAACGTTGGTCAAAATCACTGCTGTTGGTCGATTGTTCAGACAAGGTCAAGGCAATGGCTCACCTTTCATTGAATTCCACTTCATTAATATGCATGATAGGAAATGCATCTTTATATAGAAGACAAGGGGGAAAAACTGTGAAAAGAAAATGCACTTGATAGGCAAAGTTTGAAATGTTCTCAAAGTAGCAGTAGTTTATCATATCAGGAGTATTGTAGCTGTTAAAAGGTTGACTGTTTGCTACATACAAAGAGGCTTCTTTTAGGATGACCTTGGCTGTTTGTGTTGTGAAGGGCTGTATCAGCCTGGAGTTGGTATCTTTTTATAACGGTTTTCTATGCAGATCTGGTAGGAAGGAACTGTAATTGTATTCATGAACCATGTAAAAAGGAATGATTCAGTCTCCACCACCTCACTAAGAAGACTTCATTATCCTGAAACACGTGTGACATAAGGAACCAAAAACAAACATCTGACATCACAAAAAGCTAACGTCCAGCTAATTTCAAAATAAATATTGAGTATTTTACATGTTTCATACTAAAATAAAAATGATCATTTGTAACCTTGTGACTGCCTAAGGTCAAATGCTACAAAAGTAAAGGTGGCGCTAAAAATAGGAAGTACACTACATGACCAAAAGTATGTGGACACCTGCTCGTCGACCATCTAATTCCAAAATCATCACCATTAATATGGTGTTGGTTCCCCCTTTGTTGCTATAATAGCATCCACTCTTCTGGGAAGGCTTTCCACTAGATGTTGGAACATTGCTGCGGGGACTTGCTTCCATTCAGCCACAAGAGCATTAGTGAGGTCGGGCACTGATGTTGGGCAATTAGGCCTGGCTCGCAGTCAGTGTTCCAATTCGTCCCAAAGGTGTTCAATGGGGTTGAGGTCAGGGCTCAGTGCAGCCCAGTCAAGTTCTTCCACACCGATCTCGACAAACCATTTCTGTATGGACCACGCTTTGTGCATGGGGACAGTGTCATGCTGAAACAGGAAAGGGACTTCCCCAAACAGTTGCCACAAAGATGGAAACACAGAATCGTCTAGAATGTAATTGTATGCGTTGATTTCCCTTCACTGTAATTAAGGCGCCTAGCCCAAACCATGAAAAACAGCCCCAGACCATTATTCCTCCTCCACCAAACTTTACAGTTGGCACTATGTATTTGGACAGGTAGCGTTCTCCTGGCATCCGCCACTCCAACCGACACATGGTGATCTTAGGCTTGTGTGCGGCTGCTCGGCAATGGAAACCTACTCCATGAAGCTCCCAACTAACAGTTCTTGTGCTGACGTTGCTTCCAGAGGCAGTTTGGAACTCGGTAGTGAGTGTTGCAACTGAGGACAGATGATTTTTATGCACTACAACACTCGGTGATCCCCTTCTTCAGCAGTTACAGTTGTCCACACACTTTTGCATATACAGTGCATGCAGAAAATATTCAGACCCTTTCCCTTTGATGCTCCCCATCCAACCAGACAGAGCTTGAGAGGATCTGCAGAGAAGAATGGGAGAAACTCCCCAAATACCGGTGTGCCAAGCTTGTAGCGCCATACCCAAGAAGGTGCTTCAACAAAGTACTGAGTAAAGGGTCTGAATACTTATGTAAATTAGCTTTTAATTTTTAATACAGTTGCAAAAATGTGTGTATTTGGGTATTGTGTACATTGATGAGGGGGAAAAGAAACAATTTAATCCATTTTAGAATACGGCTGTAACGTAACAAAATGTGGAAAAAGTCAAGGGGTCTGAATACTTTCCGAATGCACTGTATAGTGTATGTAGGCTAGTAGTATTACACATGTATTCTTAATTCATACATCATGTCTGAATATGATGCAACAGAGAATATTGCACATCAAGAATTTCTACAAAGAAAATTAACATAGTTTGGGACAACTTGAGGAGTTTCATTTCTACATACAAACTGGCTTTTATCCAGCTTTAACTTGATATCATACTAAAATTACTATCATACCTAAATGTTGGTCTATGATCTGACAAGATTCTGCACCAAGCTTAAAAATCACTGTTCAAACAACAATTTGCCTAAGCAGACAAGATAAGAATGTCAGTGCAATGCAATGCCTTCCATAGAAACAAAATCAGTAAATATTTGTTTTGATCCTTTAATTTACAGACATAAGTACATACACTTAGTTGAAAAATATATGCAAACATTACACCATTAACATATTTCCGTGCAGCAGGATTACTGGGAAACTTCATTGGAAGCTCACATGACTTTGGACTATTTCAACATTTTGTCTATCATAGTTATTTTACAGAAACACACCAGAATCAAATCATTGAGTAAAATGAATATTATTGCCACATGTATGTTTCTAATATGTAGCACAATGAAGACCAGCACAGGAACACTAATTTCAGACACTTAAGAGATTGAGTCATTTTACTTAACAGTTTGCTATGTAGTATTTGCAACAATTAACTGAGGCACAGCCACTTTGACAAACAGAACTCTGCGTCAACTCTCATCCTTGACCCATCATTCTTTGTCATACTTTACCAAAACCACCTTTCTTGTGCTCACAATTCCTTGTCGTAGGTACCCCAACATTCAAAATTATTGGTTTCCAATAAGATAGGAGCATTAAACAATGGAAGTGTTGGATGAGGTAAATATGAAATTGTCTTTAGAAAAAAACAAATATTCCTGTAAAATTCTGGTTGAAACCTGTTTAAAAAAAATCAAAAAGCACAGTTTGTCCATTGAGATCCCTGCTTAGTCATTGGTTCATTGCGGTTTTTTTCTTCTCTAAAGAAATATAATCTGATATAATTGTTGCACATCAATCAATAGATGCATTGTTAGAATAAATACAGAATGTATGATAATGGCTATTCAACAAACACAAGGAATAGCAGTAAATTAAGATAAAAAGACAAGTATTGACTGAATAACCGTCTCACAATCCCAGGCAAACTACATGAGGCACAAATAGATAGTGCCCTCTACTTGCAGTGTGCAATGAAATAAACCAACATACATAGTAAATACCCCTCCATCAGTGAGGGCCCTTATAAATGCCTGACCTACGAGCAATAAACATACTGAGAAAAGATAGTCCTTGCCCTACTACTTTTTAAAACTCCTCCAAAAAAAACTATTTTTCAGGGAAAGATAGAAGCTGAGTTGTTTTTTGTATAAACAATTGCTTAAAATTAGTGGGTCATGTCGTAGTAGGAAAAAAGTACACGCCCACCCCTATATCTAATCTTCACACACAAGGTGTTGCTTTGGAAGGGTTGAGTGCAAAACAGGGGTAACAATCTATGTGGTGCAGGGAGAAGACTATGTACAAAGAGTTATCTACACACACACACACACACACACACACACACACCAGTGTGTGGTAGAAGCAAAGAGACATAGAAGAGCTGTGACCGGACAACACCACTCTCTCACCCTTTCTCTGACCAATATCAATTATTTCCTCTGTACGATCACGTTCTGTTATTCATTGGTTTCTCCCCTACCCCATTATGAATAAATCAAGAGTTCACATGTCCTTCTTCAAAGCCTCTGCACAAGTACTTGAAACAGAGGAGACAGTCAGTTACTGCAAACAGGGGGACAACTTTCAATATTCACTACTTATCATTGACGATGTTCATGCTTTGGTCCACAAAAACAACCCGTTAATACGCTGTATAAATGTGCTTCTTTTCACAAGCCTGCTTTTCTCCAGCAATAAGAACTTTCTCTGACAAGTGATAAGACCTGACTAGCAGTAGACAATAAGATGTCGTGTTTTGTAATGGAGTCCCTGTATGTGTAGGAACCAGTCGCTCTCCACATGTGTCCACCTCTCACCATGTTGCTGCCTGGCTCACTGACAGTGTGTATCCATGCCTCCACTGTCATGTTGGAGAAGATCTAGAACTAGACGCAGTGACCGGTGTTCACCATGAAAGCAGTGCGATCCAGAATCCCTTTGTGTTTGTGTCTGCGTTTTGTGGGGCGTTTTTCTTTTTCGGTTATTTTCTTGAAAGATCAAGTTTGTCCCTTACAATGGTCCGTATTTGGCTTCATATCGGGACATGATGTTCTTGCAGCGACAACAGTCCTTTCGCAACTCAGCCACCTGTTGCCGCAGGGCCGCATTTTCCCTCTCCAGAAACGAAGCGCGCACTGTGATCTGGTTCTCCTTCAGCCGCCGGGCGTCACGTGAACGTTTGGCTGCCACGTTGTTCTTCTTCCTCCTCGACCAGTATTTATCGTCCTGTGGAAGACAGAGTTAAACAACAGAACCAGACATCAACAAAGGATTTTAATTCAAAATAATAGAATTAGTGTTGTGGAAACATCACTAATCCCAGACAAGCCCCCTTATTTCATGGCTTACTACTCCCTCATTCATTTTGCTGGTGTAACATAGTGATACTACAATCTTCATCAACCAATGATTATTTGGTGCACAATTGCAGTGCCTACATTCTCATTATCCTACTACAGAACAATCAGTTCCACCGTTCATCACCTCGCTAATATTCACCAGTCATACCTTCTGCTCAGTGGGCACAAAGACCTTCTTGGCCTTCTTGATCATGGGCTGTGGTTTGAGGTCCTCGTCAGAGAACTTGTGTTTGCGGGGGTTGAACAGCTCCCCCCCGGGCACGCTGGACAGCACCAGGTCTGTGGGATCCGGCTGGAAGTTGATGTCCACCTCAATGTCCTCCGGGTCAATGGGAGTGGGCGTGAGTCGGTCTGCAGACTTACCCACTAGAGGGAGACAGAGTTCAATGATCAGTATATTTCTATGGAGAAACCTTACTTTTTAATTTATTTTGGTGGCTGTTAACTATGTTTTTATAATCTTGAAGGATATAGGTAATGGAAAATTCACAGCTGATTCTTTCCTTAAGACACACTAAGGTCAGCCCTATATGAATACTGCTATTTGTCAATTCTGTAGCTCAGGTTTCACATGTGCGTGTGTCCATGTGTGTGCTGGAGCCACGTGTCCAAGAGTCAGTGGTTTATGGGTTGTCTATTTTACATTAATTTTGAATACAATATGGGAGTATCAAGTGTCAGCATGTTGCAAGCGTCTATTACAGTGTCAGTATATGTGCATGGGTATGCTGAGTTCAAAGGTAGAATTTGTTACAGTGGTACCGTGTCTGGGCCTTTAACAATGGGCCCCAACAATGTACCTTCTTTATTTTTTGACACTTCAACCTCTGCTGCTTCAAACCCAGACACAGCATCTTCATCATCTTCTTCCTTCTCTTGTTCAGCTGGCTCTAGGGTGAGGGTGACAGTCTCTGTGGCAGAGGTCACTGTGGTGGGGGTGAAAGGGTGTCCTGTCCCCTTGGTTTCCTCCTGGGCCAGACTCTTCTGCAGCTCCTCCTCTAGGGTGACTGGGATGCCATTCTCCTGCAGGAACTCATCCAGGTCCATGTACTCCAAGTGGAAGGTCTCCCCATCATAGGGGATGGTCTTCTCCCAGATGGCAGGGGTAAGGGAGGCGGACACCCCTCCAACGCCTGTACCTACAGACCCACCACTGCCCCCTCCAACACCGGCCTCGCCATTATCGGCGGAGCACAACTTCTTCTTCTCCATCTCTGTGGAGATAACAGCGAAAAGCATAATGAGTGATGGGGGCACGGCCATGTGAACACAGACAGGATGATAAACGAAGATAGAAGTCTGATGTCATGGAAAGAAGATTACAAAAATAAGTGGGGACATGGGAAAAGAAGGGGGGGGGGGGGGCATGAACCCAAACAATGGGGACGGGTCAACACATCCCCTAAACACAAAAACTATGATGGAAAAAAATATGAATTGCCCTTCAAGTGCAAGAAAATTATGTACTCATAGTGTATGTTAAAAAGTGGTTGACTGCAGTGCTCTAGGACAAGCAGGGAGGTGTGAGAACTTTATGTTCTTTCTTCCCCCTCAGTTCAGTGCCTCAGGGGAAACTGGCACAGCACTCCGAATGTACAAAGGGTTGCCTTCCACAGTACTGCTCTATACTTGACACCTTTGAACCACTATTGAACTAGTTATACATAATGATCAAACACAGCTGATAAAAAAAAAATATATAATAATAATGTGTCCAGTTGGTTGGGTGGTACACAAACGCTCATTAAAAGCGCTACTACGTCTCCATACACCAGTCCGCGAAGTCAACGATCACATCAGATCTACGCAGTTCACATAAAAAAATGTGTACATTGGAAAGGATATCTCAATTCATCCAAAACGACATGAGAAGGCTAGTCTTACCATCGTCGCCTTCGAGAATATTAGGTGGGGGAATGTCCATAATCTTCTTCAAAACAATAGCAAACGATTTATGTAGACCCGACCTAGGCTGCAGAGGCGCCTTGAGTATAGTCTTCCCAGGCACTGTTTGCAATATGCGTGGATAAATGACGGCAAAGCAGTGTTTCAGTCTGTTGCTTTGAAACCTGTTTCACAAATTAAAACGCGGTCAAAACAACACCAACGATCCCGTCGGTAGTAGCGCTGTATTCTTATTCATGAGCTATACGCCTCTTCAGAAAATACACAGCTGATTGGTCACATATGTAGCTTTTAATATTAAGTAGCTGACATAGAAAACTCGCTGGTGAGACAGTCAAAACAGAAGCAGTAGAACACATCGGGAGCTCATTGGCTGGGGAACACTCCGTTTCAAGCCTTCGTACGGAAATAACAGTGCATTGCGTGCATAATGTGAACATAGTGTCTCCTGACTCCTATTGTAGGCTACATTTAGCTAAAGTTCTAGATCTATGGACAAGTGGCGCAGTGGTCTAAGACACTGCATCTCTGTGCTAGAGGAGTCACTACAGACAACCTGGTTCGAATCCAGACTATCACAACCGTCCGTGATTTGGGAGTCCCATAGGGCGGCGCACAATTGGCCCATCGTCGTCCGAGTTTGGCCAGTGTAGGCCGTCATTGCAAATACGAATTTCTTCTTAACTGACTTGCCTAGTTAAATAAAGCTTAAACCTCCCCGCAAAAAAAGGAATTAGGAACTACTAGGCAACATCAAGTCGTAGGCCAGGGTTCCCAATTTACCCCCCCCCCCCAAAGTTGTTTGATTGTTGGAGATAAAAGACTAAAAACACCAGGAACTCAGTTCCGATTTATTTTAAATTTTGGAAATCTGTTCCCACGTGTAATAGAGACATATGTGATCGTATAATAATAATTGATTGGATTTACATTCCACTTTTCTACCAACTGAGGTACTCAGAGCTTACATAGTATGGTGAAACTCACGTCACCCACCATCAATGTGTATCACCCACCTCCGTGATGCACGGCCACCATTTTGTGCCAAAACTCACGCCACACATCAGCTATCAGTTGGAGAGGTGAGGAGTGATATGCCAATTAGGAATGGGGGGGATGATTAGGTGGCCATGATGGAATGTGGCCAGGTTGGACATTTTGCCATGACACCTGGGTGAACACCCGTACTCTTACAAGAGCCATGGGATTTTTAAAGTCAGGACACCCGTGTTAACGTCCCATCAGAAATCACAAAGACTGCACCCTATGCAGGACACTGTAAACAAATGCAATCAAGGTTAAATATTATATCTGTTTAGGCTTCTTGCGGTCAATTTGTAGTCTAAAACATATATATTTTATGTTCCGGACCACCCATTCAAGAAATAATTGGCCCGCGGTTGAATCTAGTTGATGATCCCATGTATGTGTCCGACGTTGGATAATTACTTTCCTTTTATATGAAGATGCAATGTATCCAGTTTCTCCTTTGCAACACAAGATGATGACAGGATACATTCGTATCCACACGCTTGGCCAAACAAAACACGTGTGTTCTTTTCTCTCCTTCACGTGCAGAGACAAGCTGTTGAGGGAGTGGTTATGGCACGTGCAAAAGGAAGGCGGCGGTAGCCACGGTAGCCAATGAAGCACGAGCTCGCATTGTACAGCTGGCGTGTTCCTATCGTTTATTTACACCCAGCGCAACCGTTCTACCACTGGATTGGACATGTGTTAAGAACATAATCAGTCATATGCCCTCGCCTTACACCACATCAATAAAATTGTTATATGGATAATGAATGGTTTCCGATATGCCAATAGGCTACTATTCTCATATTTCAGCGCGCACACGCGCATCAACATTTATTGTATTTGTATTTAACCAGGCAAGTCAGTTAAGAACAAAGTCTTGTTTACAATGACGGCTTACCAACAGGGTCAGCCCCTGGAGCAAATTAGGGTTATGTGCCTTTCTCATGGACACATCGACAGGTTTTTCACATTGTCCACTCGGGTATTCGAAACAGCGACCTTTCGGTTACTGGCCCAACGCTCTAACCGCCAGGCTACCTGCCGCCGTAATCAATCAGTATTTTTTTTTAAGGTTGTTCACAAAGGAACATGATGTACGGAACAGGTTCCACCATTCAGTCCAAAAATAGTAACCTAGTGGCCCATGCTGGAACCGATTAAGGGCTTCATTCATTGTGTGAATTCAATATGATTAGCAGTGGTAAAAAATACTTTAAAGCACTGCTTAAGTAGTTTTTTTGGGGGGAGATCTGTACATTCCTATTTATCTTTTTGACAACTTTTACTTTTACTTCACTACATTCCTAAAGAAAAGTATGTACTTTTTACTCCATACATTTTTCCTGACACCCAAAAGTACTCGTTACATTTTAAATGCTAAGCAGGACAGGAAAATTGTCCAATTTACAAACTTATCAGGAGAACATCCCAGGTCATCCCTACATCCGCTGATCTGGATGACTCACTAAACACTCATGCTTCATTTGTAAAGATGTCTTAGTGTTGGTGTGTGCCCTGGCTATCCATACATTTAAAAAACAATAAAATTATGCAGTCTGAATTTGAAATTATTATACTTTTACTTTGATACTTAAGTATATTTTAGCAATTACATTTGCTGTAATTTTGGTACTTTATTTAAATACTTTTAGACTTTTACTCAAGTAGTATTTTACTGGGTGGCTTTTACTTGAGTCATTTTCCAATTAAGGTATCATTTTCCACCACTGCTGATTAGTTTAGTTCTAGTTTTAATTCACCTATGCCTTATCTATTTAGGTCAGTATCAAATATTTTGAAGACAGTTTGTTCAGTGGATTTAGGTCTGACCTTCAGACAATATAAACCTTTATGGCAACAGAGGTCTAGCAGGTCTCTATATGCATCAGCTCAACTCTTCACTCACTGTACAAGATACACAACAGAGTGGTACAGTAACAGTACATCTGAACCTTTACAGAGTAAACAAAAGTGTGTACATGAGAGAGGTACTAGCCACAATTAGTTATCTAGGTTAAAATACAGGTGATATGAGCTCAGGAAATAGGTCAGTAGGCTACCTTGTATCAAGACTAGCACTGACCCCTAAAAAATAGTCAAGTTATATAGACTCTGACAAGCTTGTGCAATTTCCAAACTAATAGGCCTGTACAGACAGTACTTGAAGATGACTATTCTTTAGTCAGGTCACAACATTTACAATCAATGTATGATGGCACAAGCTATGCATACAAACATCGTCCTGATAATTTCCCTTTCAGATCAACACAATTGTATGAACGCAATATAAATCCTCTCCTAAATTCATTTCCTGAGGGGGAAATGACCGGAGGGTCCAGCTTTGTGTGAGCAGCACAGTGTGCCTTGTTTGCTAACAAACTGGGTGATGTCAGATGCCTCTGGTTCCTGTCTGTATAACAGATGGATATCAATCTATCCGGACTGCATAAGAGTTGCCTTAGTGGAAGTCTACTGTCCACAGCACGAAGGGCATGAACATACAATTGTTAGTGTTAACCATCACATCATTCGTCTGTATACATATCCCTCTTAAGAGAAATGTAATAATGAACTAATCTCACATACTGTATCTTAACATCCACCAAACTGGTCTTGGTGTTGACTTGAAAGCAGAGATGCAGTCTGGGACATTCAGTAACTGGAGTGGAGATGCTTTAACCACTGGGAGCAACACATGCTTCGTAGACTAACAGTGAAATGCTTACTCATGGGTCCTTTTCCAACAATCAGTGTTAAAGATAAGATAAAAAATAAAATAAAGATAGTGACACAAGGAATAAATGAAACAGTGAATAACTAATACAAATAAAGAGTAAAAATAACATGGCTATATATAGAGAGTAGAAAATAACCTGGCTATTTACAGGGAGTAATCAAAAGAGAAGCACAGCGCTCTCCCAGAAGCTTGGCTGGAGTGTAAAACCTGCAAATTCAGACTAACAAAAGGTGCAATTGGTTCGCACTCAAAAATATGTTGCATAAAGCTTACTTCATTATACAATGTTTAATGTACCTGCCGCTCATCTGTTGTTCTTTACAAATGCTGTTTTGAATTATAGAGAATTAGCCGAAACGTCTGTGTACGCTATCCCTGATGCAGTAAAACATTAACATTGAATAATGAAGTAAGCTTTATGAGCCATATCTTTTAGTGCAAACCCATTGCACCTCTATGTTTGTCTATATACAGAGTACCAGTACTGAGTTGATGTGCAGGGGTACGAGGTATTTGAGGAAGCTATGTACTGTACATGTAGGTATGGGTAAAGTTACTAGGCAACAGGATAGTAGCAGCAACGTGTGTGGCATGAGTATGCATGTTATGTGTGTGTGGGCGTATGTAGTGTGTGTGTGTGTGTTAGTAGAGTCCAGAGTGTGTGCACGGAGTCGGTGCAAGAGAGTTAGTAAAAAAAAAAGTAAGTGCAGGTAGTCCAGGTAGCTATTTGATTAGCTATTTAGATGTTTTATGGCTTGGGATAGAATCTGTTCAGGGTCCTGTTTGTTCCAGACTGGTGTATTGGTACCGATTGCCATGCAGTACCAGAGAAACCAGTCTATGGCTTGGGTGGCTGGAGTCTTTTACATTTTTTGGGGACCTTCCTCTGACTCT
The DNA here is from genome assembly GCA_023634145.1 of Thymallus thymallus. Taxonomy (NCBI): domain Eukaryota; kingdom Metazoa; phylum Chordata; class Actinopteri; order Salmoniformes; family Salmonidae; genus Thymallus; species Thymallus thymallus. The sequence goes on from CM042397.1 coordinate 23,860,305, forward strand.
GAGATTTTTTTTTAAAATGCACATTCACAGGACTCTACACACTCACACTCCAACACACACATCTCCTGGTCCCTTATACTAAGTCTGAATTTGTCCTGCTAGGTGACCTAAACTGGGACATGCTTAAGCCACCTGACCAAGTCTTAAAACAATGGGACTCCCTAAATCTCTTTCAGTTTATTACCAATCCCCCCAGGTATGACTCCAAACACCCAGAAAAGGCTACCCTCCTTGATGTTATCCTCACAAATAATCCTGATAGGTATCAGTCTGGTGTTTTCTGTAATGACCTTAGTAATCACTGTTTTACAGCCTGTGTTCGTAATGGCTGCTCAGTTAAACGACCCGTCCTGATTCGTCATAGACGCTTGATAAAAAAACTTTAATCAGCAAGCCTTCCTTCATGACCTGGCCTCTGTAAATTGGTATAGAAGCAGCTTGATCCCCTGTCGAAGACGCTTGGAACTTCTTTTATCTTTTCAGTGGTATTGTTAGCAAGCACGACCCATAAAGAAAAGGTGAATTATAAACAGGTTCAGCCCCTGGTTCGACTGTGATCTGGCAGAGTTACTCCACCTCAAGAACACCATTTGGCAGAAGGCTCAGCACACAAATACTCAGGCTGACTGGCTGTTGCTCAGGCAAATTAGAAATAAGTGCACTCAGGCTATCCGGAAGGACAAAGTTAGTTAATTTAAGGAGCAGTTCTCTCTCTGTGGGTCTAAACCCAAGGAGATCCGGAAAACAGTGAAAGATCTGGAGAATAAACCCTCCTACTCACAGATGCATATGTACTTTAATGTTTATGTGGTTGTTACTGACAAGGAGCATATGGCTGAGCTCTTTAACCACCACTTAATTAAATCAAAATTCATATTTGACTCAGCCATGCCTCTTTGCCCATCCAACATTTCCTCATTATATTTATTTTAATTTTATTTAACTAGATAGATAGATAGATAGATAGATAGATGGATACTTTATTGATCACCAAGGGGACATTTCTTAAAGGCAGTTAAGAACAAATTTACAATGACGGCCTACACCAGGTAAACCCTCATCCAACCCGGACGACGCTGGCCCAATTGTGCGCCGCCCTATGGGACTCCCGATCACGACCAGTTATGATACAGCCCGGGATCGAACCAGGGTCTGTAGTAACGCCTCTAGCACTGAGATGCAGTGCCTTAGACCACTGCGCAACTTGGGAGATCATCTCCAAGCCCTTCTAATGTGACTAGCGCCTTAGACCACTGCGCAACTTGGGAGATCATCTCCCAGCCTTTCTAATGCGACTAGCCCTGTTTCTCCTCCCTCTTTTTCCCATGCTCCGCTACACAGGTTTCTCTCTGCAGGCGGTCACAGAGTCTGGGGTGCTAAAGGAGATTCTTAAACTTTACCCAAAAATACCATCTTGGTTAGATTGTGTCAAGGCAGGGTACCAAACATATTCTGGGTACCAAACATTTTCTGCAGCATTGAAGGTCCCCAAGAACACAGTGGCCTCCATCATTCTTAAATGAAAGAAGTTTGGAACCACAAAGACTATTCCTAGAGCTGGCCACCCGGCCAAACGGAGCAATCGGGGGAGAAGGGCCTTGGTCAGCGAGATGACCAAGAACCTGATGGTCACACAGAGCTCCAGAGTTTCTCTGTAGGGATGGGAGAACCTTCCAGAAGGACAACCATCTCTGCAGCACTCCACCAATCAGGCCTCTATGGTACAGTGGCCAGACGGAAGCCACACGTCAGTAAAAGGCACATGACAGCCCGCTTGGAGTTTGCAAAAGGCACCTAAAAGGACTCAGACCATGAGAAGCAACATTCTCTGGTCTGACGAAACCAAGATTTAATTATTTTGCCTGAATGCCATGCGTCACGTCTGGAGGAAACATGGCACCATCCCTATGGTGAAGCATGGTGGTGGCAGCATCAAGCTATGGGGGATGTTTTTCAGCGGCAGGGACTGGGAGATTAGTCAGGATCGAGGGAAAGATGAACGGAGCAAAGTACAGAGAGATCCTTGATGAAAACCGGCTCCAGAGCACTCAGGACCTCAGACTGGGGCGAAGGTTCACCTTCCAACAGGACAATGACCAAAGCACCCAGCCAAGACAATGCAGGAGTAGCTTCGGGACAAGTCTCTGAATGTCCTTGAGTGGCCCAGCCAGAGCCCGATCTAACATCTGTGGAGACCTGAAAATACCTGTGCAGCAATAATACCCATCCAACCTGACAGAGCTTGAGAGGATCTGCAGAGAAGAAATGGGAGAAACTCCCCAAATACAGGTGTGCCAAGCTTGTAGCGTCTTACTCAAGAAGACTTGAGGCTGTAATCGCCGCTGTATTGAGTAAAGGGTCTGAATTCTTATTTAAATGTAATAATTAAATTTTATTTGTAATACATTTCCAAGCGGTTACAGCCACTTGGAAAAAGTGATTGGTCTGAATACTTTCTGGGCAATCTAGTATTATTTGATATTAATATCTTCTTATACAGCGGGTGAAATAAGTATTGAACACGTCACCATTGTTCTCAGTAAATATATTTCCAAAGGTGCTATTGACATGAAATTTACACCAGATGTTGGTAACAACCCAAGTAATCCATACATACAAAGAAAACAAATAAGTTCAGAAATTAAGTTGTGTAATAATGTGAAATGACACAGGGAAAAAGTATTGAACACACTTACTGATATTTATTTAATACTTTGTACAAAAGCCTTTGTTGGTAATGACAGCTTCAAGACGCCTCCTGTATGGAGAAACTAGTCGCATGCATTGCTCTGGTGTGATTTTGGCCCATTCTTCCACACAAACAGTCTTCAAATCTTGAAGGTTCCGTGAGCCTCTTCTATGAATTTCCATAGATTTTCAATGGGATTTAAGTCAGGTGATTGGCTGGGCCATTCTAGCAGCTTTATTTTCTTTCTTTGAAACCAATTGAGAGTTTCCTTGGCTGTGTGTTTGGGATCATTGTCTTGCTGAAATGTCCACCCTCGTTTCATCTTCATCATCCTGGTAGATGGCAGCAGATTTTTGTGAAGAATGTCTCGGTAAATTTGCCCATTCATCCTTCCTTCAATTATGTGAAGTTTGCCAGTACCATTTGCTGAAAAGCAGCCCCACACCATGATGTTCCCACCTCCAAACTTCACTGTTGGTATGGTGTTTTTAGGGTGATGTGCAGTGCCATTTCTCCTCCAAACATGGTGTGTATTATGACATCCAAACAGTTCAATTTTGCTCTCTTCTGACCACACTATATTCTCCCAGTATTTCACTGGCTTTTCCAAATGTTGTGCAGCAAACTTTAAACGAGCTTCAACATGCTTTTTTTTCAGCAATGGAGTCTTGCGTGGTGAGCGTGGCGGTGGAGTGCATTACTTACTGTTTTCTTTGAGACAACAGTACCTGCTAATTGCAGGTCTTTTTGAAGCTCTCCACAAGTGGTCCTTGGCTCTTGGACAACTCTTCTGATTATTATTTTCACTCCTCTGTCAGAAATCTTGCGAGGAGCACCTGGTCGAGGCAAATTTATGGTGAAATGATTGTCTTTCCACTTCCGTATTATGGCCCCAACAGTGCTCACTGGAACATTCAGAAGCTTAGAAATGCGCCTATAACCAATGCCATCATCATTTGCAACAATTAGGTTGCGAAGGTCTTGAGACAGCTCTTTGCTTTTACCCATCATGAGATGTGTCTTGTGTGACACCTTGGCAATGAGACCTTTTTGTAGGCCATCAGTTGGGACTGAACCAGCTGATATTAATTTGCACTGACAGGGGGCTGGATTGCTTTTTAATCACTGATAGTTTTCAGCTGTTTTCTTGGCTTTCCATGCCTTTTGCACCTCCCTTTCTTCATGTGTTCAATACTTTTTCCCTGTGTAATTTCACATTATTACACATACCTTAATTTCTGAACTTATTTGTTTTGGTTTCTTTGTATGTATGGGTTACCTGGGTTGTTACCAACATCTGGTGAACATTTCATGTCGATAGCACCTTTGGAAATATATTTACTGAGAAAAATTGTGACGTGTTCAATACTTATTTCTCCCGCTGTATATATCTTCTTATATAAAAAGGAAGAGAAGCTTAGGCCTAACCCCAGAGACAGAGAGATATGCCGGTGGCATGCTACGACACCGACATGTATTTCTTCATGTCAGATGACTACTGCTATACAGATAAACATACAGGAGGGTAATTTGTTAATTTTCTATCCAAATACTTTGTATAAAGTAAGCATTATATTGTTATATTACAGGAGTAACTCTGATAGGCCTGAAACAGTCTTCCTCATATCAAGTTCAACTGTCAGTCAGTTGTAGCGCAGGGGCGCACTGCCTTCATATAATACTGTAGGACTGCAGTAGCTAAAACTTAATAGCCACACAACATACTTCACAAATATTCCTAAACTTTATTAATGCAATATCAAAAGTAAGTTAAGCCATTGTTTATTGGGAAAATACAAGAGCAAATGTAAACCAGGAAAAAAATATAAAAAAATAAAACACTAACCCCAACTAAAACACACAACCTGCCCAAAGCACAAAAACAAAAAACACACTACGTGACCAAAACTGCTCGTCGAACATCTCAAAATGGAGATGGTCCCCACTTTAATGCTATAAAAGCCTCGCCTCTTCTGGGAAGGCTTTCCACGAGATGTTGGAACATTGCTGCAGGGAACGCAGCCACAAGAGCATTAGTGAGGTTGGGCACTGATGTTTGGCGATTAGGCCTGGCTTGCAGTCTGCGTTCCAATTCATCCCAAAGGTGTTTGATGGGGTTGAGGTCAGGGCTCTGTGCAGCCCAGCCAAGTACTTCCACACCGATCTCGACAAACCATTTCTGTATGGACCTCGCTTTGTGCACGGGGCATTCCACAAAGTTGGAAGCATAGAATCATCTAAAATGTCATTATATGCTGTAGCGTCATTTCCCTTCTCTCTAACGAAAGGTTCTAGCCTACACCATGAAAATCAGCCCCAGACCATTATTCCTCCTTAACCAAACTTTACAGTTGGCACTATGCCAGGAGAACGGGCAGGTAGCATTCTCCTGGCATCCACCAAAAACAGATTTATGGGAGATTAATTCACCTTTCAGCAGGACAATAACCTAAAACACAAGGCCAGATATACACTGGAGTAGTTTACCAAGACGTCATTGAATGTTTCTGAGTGGCCTAGTTACAGTTGACTTAAATGGTCTTAAATCTACAGCAAGACTTGAAAATGGCTTTCCAGCAATGATCAACAACCAACTTGACAGAGCTTGAAGAATTCTTTAAAGAATAATGTGCAAATATTGTACAATCCTGGGGCCTCTTATCAATCATGTGTAGGCACAAATCTGTGCGTAAACCACGCGTGGGAAATTTTCAAAACAAATATTTGCTTGAGTGTGCAGAAATGACCATGCGTACACACAGTGCCAAGTGGTAGAATAAGAGAACTGCTTGTCAAGTGTAGAATGGGGTACATTTTGAAAATGATATAAAAATCATATAAAGTACAGTATTATGCCTCTAACTTAACAAGTTACTGTACTTTGTTTATTATCGTAACACATGCACTGATGTGGTCTAATTATATGCCTAGCCTGTCAAGATGTTTCATGAATTAACAATATACATTTTGTGAAAGTAAAACCATTTTTGAAACACCAATCAAAGACTGGAGATAATGGGAAATCGAATGCGGATGATGCTCTGTTGGATGATTTGGAACATTGTTGCATAAAGTACAGATTGGCTCATCAGATATCGTTTCCCAAAACCAATTTAATAGGATTAACCATCACAAAATTATTTCAACTATGTGAACAGAAAAGGTTTCCACTCTTAACGTGGAGGTTATGTGACGCCAACACATTCAGCAGTGTCTTTTGCGCACAACTCGCTCATCCTGCAGAACAGAAATGTTGGTCTATAGCCTACAGGAGGGAGTTGTTGAGGATGGATGGCTTATTGGTGAGTGTTGCCTACTCATTTGAAGTATATTTGCCATTGCTAAAACAACTTGAATTGTCCTAATGGTCCTCTCTTTGTAGCTATGTTTTAATTTTTTCTGGTCAAGCCACAAGAGAGCGAGCCAAATAAAACATTTTGGTTGTACTCAATCTCTATATAGCACCTCTATTTCAGACTCAGAAAAGTGATTTTACCTTAGCTTTTTTTTGGTTGTGCCGTTGAATTTCATGGTACGGCATTGTATACTGAACAAAAATATAAAATGGGAACAAAAAAAGGCCCCTCTAAAATGTGCAGCTCTGTCAGGCATAAGCTACAGACAACGAACACAATTGCATTTTATCGATGGTAATTCAAACGTACAGAAAATATTGTGACAAGATCCTGAGGCCCATTGTGAGGCCCATTTTTTTAAGGTACCTGTGACCAACCAATGCATATCTCTATTCCCAGTCATGTGAAATCCATAGATTAGGCCCTAATGAATTTATTTCAATTGACTGATTTCCGGTTAAGAACTCAGTAAAATCTTTGAAATTGTTGCGATTTTATTTTTGTTCAGTGGCGCAGTGGTCTAAAACACTGCATCACTATGTCACTATAGACAACCTGGTTCGAATCCAGACTATTACAACCAGCCGTGATTGGGAGTCCCATAGGGTGGCGCACAATTGGCCCGAGTTTGGCCGGTGTAGGCAGTCATTGTAAATTAGAATTTGTTCTTAACAGACTTGCCTAGTTAAATAAAGGCGTGGTAAAATTACCAGTTTAAGTTTAATTGTTGTATTATTATATATGTCCTTTCATCATTTTACATTTATTGAAGTGATAGTATAATGTGAAAGATGGGGAATATGGGGGGGGGACTCAAAATCTAAAAATGGGGGCTCCATGCCATGACATTTTTTATTAGCTCTTAAATATGATCCGATTAAAAAAATATATATAGGTCCATTATATCTTTATAATGTTTATACTGAAATGTTTTATAATATTTTTTAGAGTGGTGGCAACAATTTAGCAGCTACGGCCCGCCACTACTAAATTAATATAGGGGAAACACTGTGCAGTGAGTGTAACTAGCGCCAGTGAGTGTAATTTGCTCAATATTAGGAGTTGAGAAATAAGATATTCTCCTCTTTTCTTGTGTATATCTTATTTAAAATGCATTTAATCTGTTGTTGCTAGCAGTATTTATAAAAACATTTAAATAAAATTGTATTTTCCCACTTATTTAAAAAAATATATTTCCACAGACACCCTGCATTACTGTGATCATATTCTATAATGTTATTGGTCTACAATGGAAGCAGCAAATGTTTAAAGATGCAATATGCAGAAATCGCTCTGCCATTTCCTGGTTGCAAAAATTCAAGTAGTTTGTCTAATTTCAGTTTATGTGACAAAACAAGCAATGTAGAGAATCATTGTACCATCTAAATCGCTGTGAAATATCTTTTCAATAACCAGAAATACTGTATTTTCAACAGGTGTACAAAACCGAAAGTAAAAGAAGCAAAAACTTAACGGGGAGCATACAAATAGCTCACAGATCTACCGCTTCTTAGAGACTTGCTTTCAATGAGAATGACAGCTCTATAACGTATATTTCTATGTGAATTTGGTTAGGTTACTCAATACGTTATATATTGCAGCTTTAATTGGCATAAGACACATTACCAAAGTGAAAGTGAGTAACTTTGACCAGCAAATCTGTTTTCATTTAATGGAAGACCAATTGTGAAAGTTTGAGGGTTGTATAAAGAAAATAAATAGGGAGCTTTAATAGTGTGCAGGCCTTCTTGTTCTTTACTTGTATAAAGAGTCCCATCAAAACACAACTATAAATTAATTCTTAACATCCCTCAATAAGACAGAGTAAACAGATCATTAATGGAGATATTTGGTCAGTACTGTTTTGTTAAATGCCAGAGGTAAATATGTTTTTTTCGACAGAAATTCAGGACCAAGATTTGTTGAGCCCTTTTGAAAATGTTTGGTTAAAGGACAAAGTAGTTAATCCCTTCTGAGTGAGTTAAAAGTTCAGTCGGCCTTTTAATTAGCGGGTCTAGGAGTAACTTTAAGGTACGTGAACAAATAAGGCACTTGCAGTCCTAACCAGCTAAAAAACAGGCATAAACTGTATTAACTAATACAGAACTAATAAAGAAAATACCCCCCCAGAGTTAACAAAACAGAGGACTGCTGTCCGTTTACAGCTGCAAGTATGTGTATCACATTGGGGACAGGGGCTTCAGTCCTGCAGGAGAAAGTTGTACTTCCCAAAGTCTAACTCGTCTGGCATGATGAGCATATCTTCACGGGCCTTGGCCAACTTCCGCCGCAGGAAGTCCCGCCTCTCCTGCCATTCCACCAGCTCCTCATCACTGTGGGCGTAGTCACAGCTCACCCCCTCTGGACAGCCACTCTCCAGCCTGTCAATCACATTGATCTATTAATCATACGTCAATCACTGTGCACCGATTTGATAGGAACAAATAGGATAAGGGTGAGGTAAGTGAACCCTGCCATATCCAAGTTGCTTTCTGTGTGCACATACAGAGCATCTCATGATGGGAAATGAGAAAGGCACTAGTGCAAGCCTGTCCAACCCTGTTCCTGGAGAGCTACCATCCTGTAGGTTTTCACTCCAACCGTCATCTAGCGCACCTGATTCTATAATTAGCTGCTTGAAAAGCTGAATCAGGTTGGTTACAACTGGGGTTTGAGTGAAAACCTACAGGAGGGTAGCCTCCAGGAACAGGTTTGGACAGCCATTCACTATAGTATTGAGACCCTCCCCTGGGTGAGTGTTACCTGGGGCAGAGGGCGAGGCGGAGTCCGGGGAAGCGGTATGTCCAGGTCAGGCTCTCGTCCTCTCCCTCGCAGCTGAATACACGGTCTTTGTGCTTCTCTGAGGAGATGTGCTGCTGCCACTGACGCTCACTGTTACTATGCTTCCCACACAGACGACAGTGGAAGCCACTCTAGAACACGCACGCACAGTAAAACTTTTATCTCATGGTACGCTACGCATTCATACACACGCACATTACATGAACACACTATAAAAATTGAGTCAATCTTGATTGTGTTCGATAGCTTTTACAAATGAGAAAGGTGAATGTATTGTTTGCGTTCTACATCCAACAAACAGGTTTTGTGAGTAAGTGCCTTTACTCACCATTGGCTCGGCATAGTCGGTTGGCATGACGATTTGCTTCTCCTCTATGGGTTGGGCGATCAGGGTGTCATCCGGCTGATGGTTTTGATTGGTCATTGTAAGCCACATGTCGTACATCTGCTGCATATCCTTCACTTCAGGAACAGGTTCAAAGAGGAACGTAAGTTACAATACTGATGTGTACCGGTGGGGATAAAAGGCAGCTGAACCAATCCTGCTCATAGATCAAAAGTAAATCGACGTGATAATGTGGAGAAAAAGGTTTAATGGATAACTAAAATATAGCGTAAACTTACAGCCATTGTTCTTCATATAGGTCCACACTTGCTTCTCCTCTTCACTGTGGGCGAAAGCACAGTTCCCGATGTAGTGGCACTTCTTCTGCTTCACCACGTGGGCACATATCTGAGGGGGACACTTTATGCCGTTACACACAGACTGCGAAGATGTTTGCTGAAACAAGTTTACACACGGTCAATTATTAAGTATTAGATTCAACTGACCAATATATACCATTACCCACGAGCAGACACACTAACATAATAGTTCATTCTAAGTTGTTAAATAGACACATTGATAACATGCTTGGTTGAGTCTGGTTGAGTGCATAAAGAGTAGCAGGTGCAGCACACACATCATACTGCTGGGGGTAGGTTTTGGCGAAAGGCAACGTCCGCACCATCACCCACTTTTTTCCCTCAAAGGACTTCACCAACAGCACCCGACGCTCCTTCGTCCAACTACAGGGAGAGATATGAGAGTTATGGTGGACTTGGCAGAAAGATACTTCGCTGTAAACGCTCCATACATCTTGGTTTTTGTCCTCGAGATGAACATTCTCTATTGTTATTAAAAAAAATAAAAATAAAAAAAAACACTGATATCTCAGACTGCACATCTAACAAACATTGGCCATTTGATACACAATAGTGAATAACAGTGGTCAGTCACATGGAACTGTTGCATACTACAGTGGAGCACTACCTCCATCTGGATAGGGATGCTAGGTAGGGTGCAGCCTCACCTGTGCCTGGCCTTGGCTGTACAGTACTTAAGCGCTTTGTCCGGCTCACTGACCAGCCCGTCCTTCCAGCACTGACCACAGACAAACTTCCTCTTCAGGTTCAAACTATAGCCTCCTCCCTCACCTCTACAGGAGTCCCCACCACCACCACTTAAGGATGAAGATGGTGGTGGCACGTACACAGGCTTATAGACAACGAGTCACCGGGACAAAAACAAGAGGCAAAGGTAGAGAGAATCAGACAAACTACACAGGAGCCTTTGCCACAACATATTATGAGATGTAGCATAGCAGGGATTATACCTTGGGTTTGTGTGTGTTCTGCTCACATTTATGCAAGTGTTGCTTGGATTCCTGCACAATTTCTTCATGAGTGATGCCTATAGAACAGACAAATACATAGAAAAGTGATTCCTATTCGAGCCAAGGCATCACTTTGTACAGACAGTATTTACAGACAGTGTTTTATCAACTATGATAAGATTGAACCGCAGTGTCTACTGCCACCTACTGGACTTTGTTGAAAATGTCTAAACTAAAAGTCAGGAAATTAACATTTAAAAATAAAGATGTTTTCACATTTATTAGACAGGAATAAATATATTATGTCTCTCTGTGTCAGAGACCAAGTATATTAATGTGCATGAGTTTGTGCATCAAGCTGACTGTACCAGAGTCTAGCTGCAGCATCCAGCACTTGAGTTCTATGATTGAGTGGGCAAAAGAGCAGCTGTCCTCTCGCTGGCAGCCGTAGCGTCGGGCATGGCGGCACATGTCCAACTGGCACTGGGTGTACAGTGGGCGGATCTTAGTGTAGTGCACGCTGCTGGACCTCACCGCATGCACCAGGCACCTGCAGGGCACAGAGGGGGAAAGAGTTAAGGTGTGTGTGAAGGCGAGGGAGAGAGGGAAGCAAACATGACTCACTTCTTTTGGTCGAATGGGTGCCGGGCGGATAGGTTAGAGCAGACGGACGGCACCTCCTTACTGCGCTTACTGATGATCCTGGGCTTACTGTCATAGCACTCCTGAATAGAGAGAGAGGGAGAGAATGAGAGAGGGAGAGAATGAGAGGGCGGGGAGTAGATGTAAACAGAGACCAGAAGTAGGGAGGGATCAGGAGCATTTTTTGCACCTCGTCTCACGTTGGTTGAGCGCCCTCCACTTCTTTCCATTATCAATATTTATTTACAGACACTGTAGTAAAGCTACAGTCTAATCATATTTAAGTTCATTTCATATTCAAGTTAACGACCACGTGATTCTCTAAATGTAGATAGCCTACTCCATTTCAATGAGACCACACATACTAGGCGCACTTGAACTTGCACGCCCAACTAGGAGAGGAGAGGTAGGCTGCTGAAGTTGAAGCAGTGTGTGAATAATGTGTTTTTAATACAATAGGTAGGCTAACACATACAAAGCAGAAAGACAACCGTTTCTAAATCATTTGCAGGACAACAAAACTATTTATCCCAAAATCGTCTGACTGCAGCATGAAAAGACCCGCAGCCCTCTACCACTGGTCAAGCTTGGACATATGGAGATGTGTATGCAACTGTGTGTGTCTGTGTAAGGGCACACGTGTGTGTGTGTGTGTCCTACCTCACAGAGGTACATGAACATGCCGTTGTGGAGCTGCAGCAGGCATGTGATGCTGAGTGTGGGCCTGTCACTGTTGGAGCTCTGCGGGTCAAACAGCAGCTCTCTGTTCAGGGCTCCCTTCCTCTCCAGGGTCCACACTTTTACCTCCTCCTGGCAGTAGGCAAACGTACAGCCCTCTCCATACTTACACTTCTGAGTCTCCAGCACCTCTGCACAGAGGGAAGGAACTTCTATTACAACATATACAAACGCTAAACTTTAGGACCCTTTTTCCACAGATTAAAATGACTGGGTAATTTGACCTATGACACACACACATTATCTTAATCTAAATTAGAACCACTTTCCCACACCAGTGACTGTTGTTTTTCGTACCTTTGCAGAGCATAAACTGCCCATTGAAGTTGTGCATGGGGCGGGGTCGCACCCTGTTCCAGATAGGATGCTCTGAAGCCCTGATCCTGCACAAAAGAATGTCCCGCTTACAACGGTGGGCCAATTCTGCCTGGTGCAGGTAGTCCAGGACCCCTGGACCTGAGAGAGACAGAGAAAGGGGAGTTTAGGGGGACATAGAATGAGAGAAATCAAAATAGAGAGGTGAACCTCGGCCTTGAAAATGTCAGTCTAATTAGTTAGAAGTAGGGGGCCTCCCGAGTGCCGCAGTGGTCTGACAATGCATCTCAGTGCTAGAGGCATAACAACAGACGCGGGTTTGATCCCAGGCTGTGCTGCAGCCAGCTGCGACCGGGAGACCCATGAGGCGGCGCACAAATGGCCCAGCGTCGTCTGGGTTAGGGGATGGTTTGTCCCATAGCGCTCTAGCGACTCCTTGTTGCGAGCCGGGCGCATACACGCTGACTTCGTTCGCCAGCTGTACGGGGCACCGACACATTGGTGCGGCTGGCTTCCGGGTTAAGTGAGCATTGTGTCAAGAAGCAGTGCGGCTTGGCGGGGTCGTGTTTCGGAGGACGCATGGCTCTCGACCGTCGCCTCTCCCAAATCCGTACGGGAGTTGCAGCGATGGGGAAAAAAAGGGGTAAAAAGTACACAGGAAAACTAAACGTTAAGAAGTAAAGGGACACATCTGAGAGTTTATTATGTCCACTACTGTACCTATCCAGCTGTAGCATGTGGCACAGGCCTGCTTGAAGTCATGGGTGGCTGCTAGGGGGTTCTTGGTCAGCAGAGAGAGCTTGGAGGAGACCTGGCCATTCTTTACCACCTAAATCGCCATGGTAATATAAATCAATTTAGGTTATTGTCAAGGCAAAACTAGCATGACGCTGTAAAAGGTGAACTCCACTGACAAAGTTGTGACCGAAACGTTGCATAATAAATGTTTAATATAAATGTACATTGTGCAGGAGACCAACAAATTCTGCTGACAGAAATAAATGGCTCACTGTGTGGTTGGACTTCTTGGGCGAACGTGTTGCAGAGAGAACATTGTGTGGGATTCTTGCACCTTAATAAGATAAGACAAAAAACAGAGAACAATCTATTATAACATCTATATTAGGTTCATAGCTTTCTTGGTTATAAACATTAAAAGCAAAATGAACAATGTATACATTGCTATAAGCCAACAAGACACTACCACTATCAATCCACTCACCAGGCAGGTTGAACTCAGAGAGGGAGTCCAGCCTCCCTCCCCCCATCACAACTGGTTTGGCTGCTATTGCGCCCCCAAGTGGGGAGAAACTGTCCAGGGCGTCAAGTGAATCGAGTGCTGTTGTGGGAGCCGGGGCATCCCTACCACCAAGGCCTGAAAGGGTGTCCAGGTTGTTTAAGGCATCTAGGGAGTCTAGTGCACCCAGGGCATCCCACCCACCAATGCCTGGGAAGGTGTCCAGAGAGTTGAGCTGGCTGATGGCTGAGTTGAAGAAGGCTGGGGGGAGCCGTGGCGAGGGCAGGCCTGAGGGAAACGGGAGCTGGATGGGGACACAGGCTGAGCTGGGGAGGATGGTGGGAAAGACACGTTGAGGGGGAATCTGAATGAGAAGAGGAGGGAAAGAATTCAAAAGTTGCGTTGACAGATTTAGGGAAGCTATATAAGAATACTACATCGACCAGTAGACAGACTCACAGCAGTAACCTCTGGTTTGTCACAGTCCAGCAGGCTGTCTAGATCATCTCCCATCAGATCACTGTCACCCAGGTGCTCTGACTCAGGCACAGAGAAGGGTAACCCCCGGGGGCCTTGGACAGGGCTACCCAGAAGTTTGGAGTAGACCAGAGGACCAGAGGGAGGGGGAGCGGATTCATCACTAACTGGGATAGCGGCAGATAGAGGCTTGCAGGAGAAGCCAACTGAAAGATAGGAAAAGGAGAAGGAACAGGTGAGTTTTATTTTCTAGAAGTTATTCAATTGTTATTTCTACATTTGATACATCTTCGGTAATTCAACATTACAGGAGAATTATTACCTGATGAGATGTCACTTAAGGAATCCAGACCACTGCCATACATCTTGAGGTGAAAAGAGAAAAAGACAACAGCTTATATTTCATTGACAATAAATCAACAGGTAAACCAAAGTACATTCCAAATCTTAACCGGTTTAAGTGGCAATATATAACTTTTGGTTTTAGCAACCAGGAAATGGCGGAGCGATTTCTGCATAGTGCAACTTTAAAGTGTAATGGTGAAAGTTGTTGTACTTGCCTCTCCTGCAAAAGGAACTGTGTTCCCATTACTTTGCTCAGATGTGGCCGACTCCTCCTGCAAAGGAAGCAAATATTAACTAGAAAGATAGATAGATAGATGATAGATAAGATACTTTATTGATCCCCAAGGGAAACTTTCTTCATCAAGCAGCTACGAGGTGCAAAATGCCAGAACGAAAATACACAAAAGACAGATACATGATACATGATAAAGAGGCAACCTAATGAAAATGTCACAAACTTTTAATTGATTTTAATTGTAATGAATCCAAATTGAGATTTAAACCTGGGCATAAACCGCTCATGGCAGATTTGATCAGAGAATGGCAGATTGACAACAATTGAATCATGGAAGGTAATTTGCCATGCTATTTGAATCTAGACCTTCCGCTTTGGAAACGGATTATCACCTGTGTGCTAATGTAGGCTTTGCGTATCTTCAGGCCCAGTTTGTTAGCTAGCTCCTGTGCCAACTCGTACACATGTTTGTCCTATGAAGAGTACAAGAGAAAAAAAAAAAAGAACATTAAATAATTTTCAACACAAGCTTTTTATTAAATTCATTTCACAAACACTCTTATTCTGAGCAACATGATATGGTCTCCCTCCTCCTTGCGTCTTCTTCTCACCTCCTTTTGAAAAACAAAGGTAATTGAGGAGAGGAAATGGGAAAACAAACACTTGTATGAAATGAGACCCTCCTTTATCCACTAGCGCATCATGCAAAGGACAGACGATGAGGAAAAGGTTAAGTAGCATATTGTTTTTAAATGTGTGCATGCTTTTCTACTCCAAGAAAACAAACTCTGATTTGAAGGGGTGATTAGTAACGTTACTCACGTTAGGTGTAGTGAGCAGGCAGCCCGTGCTGCAGTTGTAGGCCTCTCTGAAACGACCCAGCTCCCGCAGGCATAGAGCCTTCCTGTAGAGTGCCTTCCTGTAGAGTGCCCTGCAACTGTCTTTGCACAGCGCCAGCGCACTGTCACAGTCCTGCACACCCTGCTCATATTCCCTCTGAGAGAGAGATGGTGAGAAAGAGAGGACAGGTAAGGTGTGGGTTCTACCATAGAGTGAGAGACTAAGACCATACAGTGGTTAATACAGGCTTATGAGAATGGGGTAATGATAGGTGATACAGGCTCTGTATCTTCAAGGGGATGTTGACAAAGTGTCTGCCATCACTTTTGGCATGGTGGCAACAGTTCAATGATGAGGCTGAAACACATGTTGCACATGATCCAATAGAACAATGTGATGCAACAACACTAAATACTGAAGTAGAGAGAGTGCAATGGGTGTTCACCATTGGTTCAATGTTTGCCTACAACACAATTGCTCTTAAATATTAGATTTAAGAGATTACCTCATACCTTTTTCATACAGAATCCTAAACCTCATTCAATCATCCATATTGTGGATCAAATATGCATAATCCTGGTGACACACCACTGACTCACCATGCTGTGGTAGGCTGCTGCCCTGTTGACATACAGACTCTCCAGCAAGGCTGAGGGAATTTCCAGAGACTCAGCCTGGGCATAGTGAGCCACGTTAACACCCTCACTGAAGTCCTTTATGGCCTGCTGCACCTCACCCTCCCTGAACATTGCATTCCCCTCATCCAGCAGGTTACACACCAACTGGGTCAGAAACCCCTGGAGGGACATGGAGGGAAGAGGACGAGAAGAATATGGCATTGGAGTGCACAAGCATTTCGCTACCCTCGCAATAACATCTGCTAACCATGCGTATGTGACCAATACAATTTGATTTGATTTAAGTGAGATAAAGACAGCACACAGGAAAAGCCATAAAGGACAGGACGTGTCTAATCAGTATTATGGCTAGTTTTGGTACTTTTTCCCATGGCAAGAATGGACCAAACGTGAAATGGAGAAAATCTCTACAAAAGGCAAGCTGCATGACTGTGATGACACAACATGTTCCTTCCCTGAAATTCTTTGTAACAGTATATGGGGTGTGTAGACATGCCTAGGTCCGGAGAGAAGTCATAGCATTGATCAATCCCTACCTTATAGCGTTCAGGCTCTGGATAAGGTAAAGAAGACCTAGGACAGAGGAAAATATATACAGCTCAGGATAAAATTAAGAGACCACTGCAAAATTATCAGTTTCTCTGGTTTTACTATTTATAGGTGTGTGTTTGGGTAAAATTTACATTTTTGTTTTATTCTATAAACTACTGACAACATTTCTCCCAAATTCCAAAACAATATATAGGTTTTCAATGGGGTTCAGGTCTGGAGATTGGACTGGCCATGACAGGGTCTTGATCTGGTGGTCCTCCAACGACACCTTGATTGTCCTGCTGGGAAAACCAATCCTTAGAGTTGGGGAACATTGTCAAACACAAATCTGAAGCTGAAGCATCCCCAGATCATCACTGATCCTCCACCAAATTTCAGTGGGTGCGAGACCTGGAGAGGCCTACAAGCCACAGTGTCTCGCACCCACTGTGAAATATGGTGGAGGATCAGT
This sequence comes from Thymallus thymallus, assembly GCA_023634145.1. NCBI lineage: Eukaryota > Metazoa > Chordata > Actinopteri > Salmoniformes > Salmonidae > Thymallus > Thymallus thymallus. The sequence goes on from CM042397.1 coordinate 23,877,277, forward strand.
GATGATCTGGGGGTGCTTCACCAAGGCTGGAATCGGGCAGATTTGTCTTTGTGAAGGATGCATGAATCAAGCCACATACAAGGTTGTCCTGGAAGAAAACATGGTTGTCATGGAAGAAAGCGTGCTTCCTTCTGCTTCCTCTGGAATGTGATCAAGAGTTAGATGGATGGTCACAAGCAATCAAACAAAGCCGAGCTGCTTGAATATTTGCGCCAGGAGTGGCATAAAGTCACCCAACATCAATGTGAAATACTGGTGGAGAGCATGCCAAGACGCATGAAAGCTGTGATTGTAAATCGGGGTTATTCCACCAAATATTGATTTCTGAACTCTTCCTAAGTTAAAACATTAGTATTTTGTTGTTTAAAAATGAATATGAACTTATTTTCTTTGCATTATTCGAGGTCTGACAACACTGCATATTTCTTGTTATTTTGACCAGTTGTCATTTTCTGCTAATAAATGCTCTAAATGACAATATATTTTTTTTGAATTTGGCAAAAATGTTCATTTTACCCAAACACATACCTATAAATAGTAAAACCAGATACAAGTGAACTAGTGCTGTTGGTGGGTATAGGATGAATGCCAAGTAAGAGAGAGCAACTGCCTACAATTTAGTTATCAACTTGTGGGAATTGTAGGGACATTTTTATTTCTCACTGTATGAATCCCAGGGCGTTCTGTATGCCCTCCTGGCGCTTCTGGCGGTCCAAGTCCATCTCTGCACACTGCAAAAAGAGAAAGGCCCATATCGACATAATTTTTACGTCTACTATCGAACTAACGTTACCTACCTAGAAGAAATAAGCTAAGTTCAAGAGCTCGTGCGAAGTACACAGTAACGAGAAAATATAACTTGGCCAGTTTAGACGTATATTTGTTTTGTTTAGAAAGCTAGATAAATAGTTAAGCATTCCTCAAGTTTTCAAGCTAGTTAGCTAGCTAGCTAACTAACTGGCCATTATTCGAGGAAGTTACAACCCACCTGGTGATAAAAACCATAAGTCAACGTTCACTGCTGTGGGCAGAGGAAAATATTGACACAGTGTGAGAACTTAGAACTGTACCGCTAGCATCCATCCAATTCTTGGTAACAATATTTCTTGCATGGACAGTTTACATGTGAGTTTCACTTCCAATTCCTCAGCTGAACACACACTCACTCCATAGCTTGTTTTTTAGTTTCTTGGCTGCCACAAGGTCCTAGTGAGAGTCATTTCTAGGGTAGGGTGAGGTGTGCTGTGAATAAAATGTTTAGACATGTCATAAGGTAGCGCAGAGTCGTTTCATCTTATCTTACTTATTTCCAGCACATTACCAGTGTCTACCTACATATGTGAAAATGGCGCATTTCTACGTTTTTTTAATACTTTTTTTTTTTTTTTTTTAGTTTAAAATATTAACATTTCCAAACTCTATAGCTAGGTTTCCATCCAATTGGCGACACATTTTCATGCATAAAGAAAATATGCGCATTTTCCCACCAGTGGTGTTTCCACCAAACTGTCTTTTTGCAGATTAAAATCAAATTATTCACATAAGTTTTAATGTACCGAATAAAAATCAGAAGTTCATTGTGTTTCCATCGCATTTTCAACTTTACCAATAGTTTTGTCGTTAAATAGCAAATCCAGTTTACATGCGAGTTACATTTTCCAATTCCTCAGCTGAACTCAATCCATAGCTTGTTTTTGGGTTTCTTGGCTGCCACAAGGTCCTAGTGAGTCATTTCTAGGGTAGGGTGAGGTGTGCTGTGAATAAAATGTTTCCTGTTTAGACATGTCAAAAGGGAGCGCAGAGTCGTTTCACCCCCCCTAAACAACAATCCTTGGTTCCTGCAGGGTGGGGACCTTGCCCGGTGTCAAGGGCAGGGACCTCAGAGTGGGCCGCTGGGTGGGGGCCAGGCCTGGAATTTCGTGATTTTAGTGAGAAGGCCATTTGGCCTTCAAGAGTAGCCCAATCTGACAGGGCACTAAGGCTATTAACCAAAATAGCCAATTAAATTGATTAGAACACCGAAAAACACTAGCTATTCTATTAAGAAAAACACAAGTGTATATACATTTCAAAGTTCAGGGGATTGCCTATGCGTATTGGCTACAGTCTGTCATGTCCAGACCTAAGCTGACAGGAGGGAGGCACCAGAAAATCTAGTCAAACTTTAAATGAGAATAAACGGCAGTCATGTTTGACAAATATAATGTAGGATAGTTAATATTAACTTCTAAAGGATTGATTATGTCATACTGTTTGCCTGTTGCGCACCTTAACACTACCCACCTTGCAATCTGAGCAGAGGCAGTCAACGTTTTGAAACTATACTAAACTCAAATATAAACACACAACATGTGTTGATCCCATGTTTCATGAGCTGAAATAAAAGATCAAATAAAAGATCCCAGAAATGTTCCACAAAAAGCTTATTTCTCTAACATTTTGTGCGCAAATTCACAAGCTTAAAAAGTGTAGAGCAGCTTGCCATTGAATTGGTTAATGTGATTAACAATGATCAAAGTCTGATGTGGTGTACTAATTTCATAATATTAGAAATACTGTATGAATTGGTTATGGATATGTAGTATATCTATTACCTTTTCAACGCTTACAACTGAGTTAATGTCCAACAAACAGTGTATTCATTCTAAAGCACATCCCAGGACTAATCTCTTTCTCAGATGAAATGGCAGGTCCCCATACAAGTGGATCAAGTACAACGGTCTGCTGCTTCCTTTTAATAGTCCCCTTAATGTACTGCAAAAACATGGAAAATTGTCAATTGGCTTTCTCTATGCATTTTAGCCCAAACACATTCTCCCTTATCTGAGAGTACTTCCAGTACAAATGTTGGTCAAACAGTAGGTGTTGTGTGCACCTTGCTCAGTGTTAGCCACAAGAGCATTATACACTGAACACAATTATAAACACAACATGTAAAGTGTTGGTCCCATGTTTCATGAGCTGAAATTAAAGATCGCAGAAATGTTCCATATGCACAAAAAGTTTATTTCTCTCAAATGTTATGCACACATTTGTTTACATCCCTGTTAGTGAGCATTATACACTGAACAAAAACCAGAGTGGCCTACAATCAAAAACAATGGAGAAAAGGCATTCCATAATATTTTAACATGGAAATAGCTGTTCTATCATTCAGCCTACAATAGCAGCCAACGTATGGTGTTGAATGTAGGCCTACATTCCATGAGACTTTTGAAAAAAACATGCAGGGCTTAACATTAACCTGTTTATCCACTTGTCCTTCAGACAAGGTGACTGAAAATGTTGTGTTGTTTGATACAAGAAACCACTTTATAAAATAAAATGCTTTATTATTCCCATACCATTATTACAGAGACATCAGACAAATGATGCTACCCTCTGCCTATTAGTCGACAATCTACTGGCAAATCCTTTTTAATCCTTGTCATATGAAGAGAAATAATGAAGATAAATTATAGATAAAAGGTATCGGTGCTCATCAGCCATCGGACATAAACATTACACAACAAGTTGGAAATCGCAAATTCAACAATGAGTGGTTTGGAAGGAATCAGTGACTAACTGCAAGCATTGCAAAGCAATCACTAGCCTGCTATTCGGTGGAGTGACTGTGTGGACCCAAATCTGGGATTAAGGGTCTCTTTTCCAAATTTAAAATGATAAACATTCAACATTGGCCATGCTGTCAATGAAGCATGATTTGTGCCACGCTTAAAACAACTGTTAACTCGGAACTGCGAAAACCTAGCTTCAGTGAATTCAAGACAACTGGGAACTCAGGAAAAAACTGTCTCAGACTGGGAAAATACATTTGGAGTGGTCATCCAACTCGGAATTGTAAATCCGGAACTCTGGCCTGTTTCATGACCTATGACCTGAAGATCACTGACATCATCATGATTCAACCTTGTTTTGAAAGCACCATAAATCCAGAGAATGACAGACTTTGATGACAAAATTTGCCCACGAAGGACCGCCGCACCACCTCCCTGTTCAAGTGAGCACAGCACAACAGGGTGAGTCCAAAAATGTATTGTATGCTGCTGCATAAATTATGTAATAGTGTACACATCCACCAATGTATAGTGTACATATTCAGCCAACCACCCATACTATGCAATGTCTTTTTTATAGCTTTTATTTTTTTGCACTCCAGATATCTTGTATTTCTATACTTTTTCATACTGCCGCTCTATGTATCATGTACCGTGTATCTGTCTTTTGTGTACTTTCGTTGTGGCATTTTGCACCTGCCCTGTGTTTTGTTGTAGCTGCTTGACAATGAAATTTCCCCCCCGGGGGATCAATAAAGTACCTATCTATCTATCTATCTATCTATCTATCTATCTATCTATCTATCTATCTATCTATCTATCTATCTATCTATCTATCTATCTATCTATCTATCTATCTAATATGCCAGGGAGATATGTATACTGTAGCTAAGAAAGTAATACTAAGTGTATGTTGTGTAGTAAGCTGTTAGTAGCCCATGTGGCTCACCCATTTGGTCTATTTTCCCCTCTTAATTTCACCTACTGTTCTGATTTGGTGGTGCACATGTAGCCTATAACCTGTTTTAGAGAAATGTAATAACCAAATATTGTATGAGCTTTCATTGTCTGCTTATATGCCCCCTTTATTTATCCTACGGTTCTGACTTGTTGTACAGGGAGAACACTATAAGAATGGCCAATACTAAACAAAGAGTTATATTGACTATGTCTGTCCTAGCTCTCTCATTAATGTCTTAATCGAAATTATGGTTTGCCTCTTATCCACTTGTTGTCCCCTTATGCCATAGTTTGTACATCTCAATTTTCAGTAGAAACCACATTTGTTTAAGCAAGTCATCCATATCAGCTCTGTTTTTTTAAAAGGCAGTATTATACCTTTATTTAACTAGGCAAGTCAGTTAAGAACAAATTGTATTTACAATGGCGGCCTACCTACAGGGTCATCCCCTGGATCAAATGAGGGTCAAGTGCCTTGCTCAAGGACACATCGACAGTAAATGAGGCTGAATGAACTGTTTCGCTGCCAGACAAGGCTCCACTGATAGCCAGGTGTGGCAGTGGTAAGATGTTGGGACTGCTGTTGGGACTCTGCTGTTGGGAGAGCTTTATGTAGACCCTAACAGTTTGTGGGCACCGTTTGTCACAGTTATAGTGCAATGTATGTATTGTTTAGTGTTGTGTCGTATAGTGGCTTTGCTGGCATGCATCCCACATATTTTAATTTTTTGCCCCACCAAGATGTACATGCTAAAGCAAGCTAGTAACTGAATCTAGTTAGCTAACAAGCTAACTAGCAATGTCACGGTCAGTGAGAACGCCCCAAAACACACAAAAACGTCTGAAAGTCCACAGAAAAGATTGGATTGCTCACAAAAAACACAGAAATAAAACAACTTCTGATACCAGTGTTGTGGTTTGAGATCTACATAAACTCAGTACAGTAGCTAACCCAACAATCTGGGTTCTATTCCGGTGAACTGCCCCAAAATGACAGTTACACAAAACATGCATGTGGTGCTGACTGGTGATTGGCCAACACAATTGGCAATCACCCCACCTGATAGGCGGGACATAAAAGGGGTATGCACAGTATCCGCATTAACAACAATATCAATATTTGCGCACAAATGCGTTTCCACCGCCATTTCTCGCATTATTAATTTGACCAACAAAAAGATCTCACCATGTCCAACGAATAAATAATGTTCGCATTTATAAAATTGTACCGAAAATTCTTGTTTCCATCATAGCTGTCGTGACTATCGTATCTACGATATGACTTTACTCACATAAAAACTGTGGACGGAAATGTGGTTTATGACTTGAAAAATGGCGGAATTTACCTTTAAGATGAAACTACAATATCGCCATCTGCCGGCCTGTGGATTACTGGCGTTCTTCCAAGTATTGATAACTCCGAGAACTGATTAAATAAAGATGTAAATATAGCTACACTGTTTATTATCTCTTGTTTTAAAATATATATATGTGTTTGCTTTTTTAAAATAAAATAAAGCTTTAGATGGGATGAGCCAAAGAAAGCTGCCTGGAACTACAAGTCCCATGTGTCTCGCGTCATCGTGGTCCTAGACGTGTTTAAACGTTAGGACCGAGCGGGAGAGAGATTGTGGGACAGACAGAGCTGGTCTGGAAACAACTAGCTACAGGCCTCTACGCAGAACTTAGCATTTTGTAAGCATTTAAACATCTTTCATACTGCTTCTGAAAAATGTTCGCTTGCAAATTTATTCATGGAAATGTTAGTAAGGCCACACTTGAGGAGGGACGTTTACATATTTGATAAAGAGCATGTAAGGCCGTACCAGCGCGTGGCCAGCTCTAGCTTTAATTTGCTAAGCTAGCTAGCTATGGTTATGTTATGACTTTCTCAAGTCAGAACAAAGTTAAGTAACTTGTTTTGTTAGCTGTATTGTTGTGGAACATGTCACACCATTGGAAATGGTATACCCCCTATTAAACTTGTTCCATCAGTTCATTATTACCTAGTTAGTTAGCTAGTTGGTTGGCCTCAACTATCCCATGAGATGCTGCTGTGCCAAATGTTTATAACTCGTTAACAAATATGTGTATAGAGTCTTAACTAGTTGGCTAACATTAGTTAGCCAGGGTTTCCACTTCTTCCAGAGAGTAGCACAATGATAGCAAGCTAGCAACCTTTACAGACATAGCAACTGTCTATCCCCTGTGTATATAAGCTAACGCTAGCTAGCTAACAATGAATAACGTTTATAACATCACTTCAAACTGCATGCGTGTCTTTGGCAGGTACTCTACTAGGAAGTGGTAATTTATTATGTGTAGCATAAGTAAGTAGTGCATATTCTTGTTCATAAGTGTATGTTTCTCAGGTGTCCTGATGGCGACGGATGTTGTTGCGCAGTTGGCCGATTCTCTGGCCAAAACTCAGGTGACTGAGGGAGAGTTGAGCTATAAGGGCCAAGGACGCAAATTCGACAATGCACAATCTGGTAAGAATTTCAACCATTGACTCATTATGCTTATGCTCCTTCAATAGTCATCCAATAGGTTGTTAATGTTCATCACACAATCATGGTCTGTGTCTTCAATCTCTTCCTCTGTCTCCTTCTTTCCAGTGGAAGAGATGGTGAAAGAGATCCAGGAGTTCAAGGGGTTGCAAGCACTCAGGCTGGAGGGGAACACTTATGGGGTGGAGGCAGCACAGGCCATCGCTAAAGCCCTGGAGACAAAGAGTGAATTTAAGGTACCAGTCACAGTGGTTATGAGATGAGGTGTGTTTTGATTACATTCTTTGTGGTACAGGACAGGTATTCCACTTACTGTCACATGGAGAAAGGTTGATGATCTCGTATGTTGATTTTGATGAGATTCCCGTTGTTGGATCTTTTCTTTCATATCGTCATGTATTATGCTGTCAATCACTGTCTTGCTTATTTTACCTCTATTGGTGAGAGTAATGTGTCTGATATATAGCTAGCTAGACAATACTTTAACTAACCCTTTATCACCCTCTCTCTCCCTCAGTATTGTTACTGGAGTGACATGTTTACTGGGCGACTGCGTTCTGAGATCCCTCCAGCCCTGGTGAGACAGTTTTTTTTATATATATACCTTCTCCCTTTGAAAGATGGTCTGGGATTGTAAACTCATCCTTCATCTCCCCTATTCAGAACTCCCTGGGTGCAGCCCTGATGACAGCAGGCGCCAGACTGTCCACGCTGGACCTCAGTGACAACGCCTTTGGACCAGACGGGGTGAAGGGCATCGAGAAGTTGCTCAAGAGCACTGCCTGTCACACGCTGCAGGAACTGCGGCTCAACAACTGTGGCATGGGTATTGGTGGTGGCAAGGTGGGCACAATGTCTCCAGTTTGATAGGATCTACATTTTGTGATTGAGCAGACTCAACAACATAAAGTTGCCCCCTGCTAGTTGTAACGTAGTCTGTATAATAATTTAAGAGAAGACCTAAAGCTATTATAACTTCAAATGAAATGTAGCTTGTGTTAAGGTTGTATAGTGCTATCATTTGAAAAGTGTTATCATGATATTCTTATGAAATTATTTAATATCTTATCATAATCATAACTTTTTCCAAAGTAGTTTTATCACTGTGCTTTGTATGTGTGGTCTCCTCAGATCTTAGCTGCAGCGTTGACGGAGTGCTATAAGCAATCCAGTGCGCAGGGTACCCCCCTCAGGCTGAAGGTTTTCATCGCAGGCAGGAACCGTCTGGAGAACGATGGGGCCACTGCCCTCGCCCAGGCCTTCCAGGTACAGACACTGGCTTCTGAGCTGAACATATCAGAATTTCTGACAATCTTGACCAGTTAGTCACCACAGTGGTTCACAAGTGGCTCTTGAGCATTAGTACTGGCAGCTGCATGGATAAAAGCTCCTCAAACACACCAACGTAATGCCACTAAGTCTATGATTAAACTGTACTTACAGTGACAAGCCATATACTGTCTATATAGCTTTCTCTGTATGACCTCCTGTGTGCCCTCAGCTGATGGGTAGTCTGGAGGAGGTGCACGTACCCCAGAATGGGATCAACCACCCTGGGGTGACGGCTCTGGCCACCGCCATGCAACACAACCCCCAGCTCCGGGTCCTCAACCTCAACGACAACACCTTCACTAAGAAAGGAGCTATCGCCATGGCACAGGTACAGTAGTGGTTTGCCTGGTGTACGAAGGCCGTATGACAATGAAACCCTTATGAAGTTGATGAACGCTCAAATGCATTTGCCATAATATGTGTAGTCCGTCATTGTAAATAAGAATTTGTTCTTAACTGACTTGCCTAGTTAAATACATTTAAACATTTTAATAATACTATGACTGACACTTTGGCGCCTGCGTGTTGTGCCCCTTTCAGGCTCTGAAACATTTGCGCAGTGTCCAGGTGATAAACTTTGGAGACTGTCTGGTGCGTTCCGAGGGGGCTATAGCCATCGCAGAGGCAGTCACTGAGGGGCTTCCCATCCTCAAGGTACAGGGTAGCACTAGTCCCACCCTCGGCTATAGGAACATCTACTGTACTTGGTTATTACTTCATGAATGTTCATACATTTCCCTCTGCTGTGGCAGCACCTGACTCATACACACCAATTTTTTGTAAATTATTTTTTTCAGGAGCTAAATCTGTCATTTGGGGAGATCACAGAACAAGCTGCACTGCTGGTGGCACAATCAGTCGAGGGCAAAGCCACACTGGAGAAACTGGACCTAAATGGTACATGATGAATAAACACTTGACTTACAAGGATTTAATTGAAAATGTTGCAGTGGCTGGTAATGTTTTCTTAGGGTCTGTAGAGTACATGTGTGACTTTGTGCTATGTGTGTTGGTACTGTCAGGTAACTGCCTGGGGGAGGAGGGCTGTGATGCTCTTAGAGAGGTGATGGATGGCCTGAACATGGGAGACTTGCTGGGATCGCTCAGGTACTGGATTGAAATATGATTCTTTTAGACTTACCCACACTAGACCTCAACCATCCAGTCTTTTATCACAAGCCGCCATGAGAGAATCTCTTTGTGTAATCTTTGTCTCTACCTGCAGCGATGATGAAGGGGAGCCAGAGGATGATGATGATGAGGATGATGAGGATGAAGATGAGGAGGAGGATGACTATGAGGATGTTGATGATGAAGATGTTGAGGAAGAGGAGGACAGCAGTGTGAATCAGGCGTTCTCCCCTCCATCAGTGCCCCGACCCCCAGATGCTTCCTCCTTCCTCTGCTTCCCCTCCCCAGACAAGCTGCTCAAACTGGGCACCAAGAGGGCCCTGCTCTTCGAACAGCAGGTAAACACACCCTGCCATGAATAGCGTACACAGCAAACTACTTAGTGGAAACCTGAGGTGACATACAGTGTGTGGCACTAGGCTGAAACAGGTTGCTGGTGACGTGTTTAACCTTTTTTGTGCTCGCTCTTCTCTTTCCAGGTAGACGTGGCTGATGCTGGTAAGACAGCGGAGGCTTTCCTGAAGATCTCCTCTGTGTACAAGGAGGAAGATGAAGAGGTTAAGAGTGCTGTCCTGGACAGTATTGGTGAGGGCCACTTATCTAATTTGTGAGTACTTACTGAGTACTTGGTGAAGACATGGGGCCAGATGACTGAGTCCATGGATATGACTGTTTTTGTTGCTCATCTGTATGACTGCATTTTAAGTGTATATCTTCTTTGTTCTGCAGATGCAATTCTCAGGAAAGCCTTCGCCAGCCCCTCTTTCCAAGGTTACAACTTTGTATCATCGCTGTTAGTAATGCTGGGACTCCTCAAGGTTTGCACACACATTTATAGAGAAACTCCTGGTTTTCTTCCACCTTGTATTATTGTAACCCTCGTTTCTCTCTCTGTCTCATTCAGAGTGAGGACAAGGTGAAGCCGGTGCGTGTGGTGCCTGGTCATTTGCAGGCTCTGGAGTACGCCGTGCGTCAGGATTACTTCCCCCAGGAGCACATCGCTGTGCTGGATGCCTTCATGTCCCGGTAAGGGCGTGAGTGATGGGCGGCAGCGTAGCTCTCAGGTACCCTCTCCGACTGCAGATTAACACGCCACATTGGCAGAAAGGTCCCCCAGGATATTGCCAACATGCTCCAAATTGCACAATGTACCCAGGTAAATGTGAGGCTGCTGCGTTAAAAAAAAAAAACGTAAAGGTGAAACTGTATGTTTGTGACCCTCAGACACATCCAGGCCCTGGAGTCGTGCAGCAGCGCCAGGAAAATCCTTAAGTCCACGCTGGAGCAGGTCAGGCCTGAGAGCTGAGTCACACCGGAATACACACACACTCTCACGGACTTATGAACAGAACAATTCCCACCCCCAGACATCAAGGGGCCCCTTAGCACATCAAGGACTAAACTGTTGCATTGCACTATTTCACCAACTCAGAAGACTCACAGCTGGAGCCTTGCACATCACCTCATGGACGTGCATTATTTTAAGTGGAATGGAATTACACAATGGACGGACTGAAATATTACACACACACACACACACACTTGGGAGATGAAGTATGAGTGGCGCATCCTGCCTCACCCACAGTGAAAGGACTGAATTGCAATCTACAACACAGGCTCTCTCTCTCCATTTTTACCCTCTTACCCCCAATAAGTAATGGTTTTATGTAAAAAAAAAAAAAAAAAAGGGGGGGAGGGGGGTCGGATATAAAATAACAAATATAAAATGTGTGATGTGCTGCTGTGTAAATGTGATAATGATACAATCAAAAGGGAAGAACTGAATAAATGTGTGTTGATTTCTTTGTTGTAGCTATTAAACAGACTGTCTGTTATTGAGTGGACTGGCCTCAGCATATACTGAATGGCCTGTGAACATTTTCAATTGAACAACTTAGTAAGCACTGCCTCAAAACTAGTCCTTCAACCACTTTTTACAGAGCGAAGGAACTATTGATTTCCCAAATGTTTAAATCTACACAGTTGTGAGGCCGGTTGGACGTACTGCCAAATTCTTATGGTAGAGAAATTAATTATTCTCTGCCAACAGCTCTTGTGGACATTCCTACAGTCAGCATGCCAATTGCACGATTCCTCAAAACTGGCATTATGTTGTGTGACAAAACTGCAGATTTTAGTGGCCTTTTTTTGTCCCCAGCACAAGGTGCACCTGTGTAATGATGCTGTTTAATCAGCTTCTTAATATGCCACAACTGTCGGGTGGATGGAATTAGCTTGACAAAGGATGTAAACAAATTTGTCCCCAACATTTTAGAGAAATAAGCTTTTTGCGAGTATGGAACATTTATGGGATCTTTTATTTCAGCGCATGAAACATGGGACCAATACTTAACATTTAATATTTTTGTTCAGCGTATTAACGCATCATGCAAAAATGTCAAAGATTTTACTGAGTTACAGTTAAATTGAAATAAATTAATTAGGCACTAATCTATGAGTTTCACATGACTGGGAATACAGATATGCATCTGTTGGTCACATACCTAAAAAATAAAAGGTAGGGGCGTGGATCAGAAAACCAGTCCGTATCTGTTGTGACCACCATTTGCCCCATTCAGCGTGACATCACCTTCACATAGCGTTGATCAGGCTGTTGTTTGTGGCCTGTGGAATGTTGTCGCACTCCTCTTCAATGGCTGTATGAAGTTGCTGGATATTGGTGGGAACTTGAACACACTGTCGTACACAGCGATCCGGAGCATCCCAAACATGCTCAATGGGTGATATGTCTAGTGAGTATGGAAGAACTGGGACATTTTCATCTTCCAGGAGTTGTGTACAGATCCTTGTGACATAGGGCCGTGCATTATCATGCTGAAACATGAGGTGAGGGCGGCGGATGAATGGTGAGACAATGACGATCCTGGCCTCAGGATCTCGTCACGGTATCTCTGTGCATTCATACCATAACCCCACCGCCAAGACACTGGTGAGGATGACGAGCACGTACAGTGGGGAGAACAAGTATTTGATACACTGCAGGTTTTACTACTTACAAAGCATGTAGAGGTCTGTCATTTTGATCATAGGTACACTTCAACTGTGAGAGACGGAATCTAAAAAAAATCCAGAAAATCACATTGTATGATTTTTAAATAATTAATTTGCATTTTATTGCATGACATAAGTATTTGATCACCTACCAACCAGTAAGAATTCCGGCTCTCACAGACCTGCTAGTTTTTCTTTGAGAAGCCCTCCTGTTCTCCACTCATTACCTGTATTAACTGCACCTGTTTGAACTCGTTACCTGTATAAAAGACACCTGTCCACACACTCAAGCAAACAGACTCCAACCTCTCCACAATGGCCAAGACCAGAGAGCTGTGTAAGGACATCAGGGATAAAATTGTTGACCTGCACAAGGCTGGGATGGGCTACAGGACAATAGGCAAGCAGCTTGGTGAGAAGGCAACAACTGTTGGCGCAATTATTAGAAAATGGAAGAAATTCAATATGACGGTCAATCTCCCTCGGTCTGGGGAACCATGCAAGATCTCACCTCGTGGGGCATCAATGATCATGAGAAAGGTGAGGGATCAGCCCAGAACTACACGGCAGGACCTGGTCAATGACCTGAAGAGAGCTGGGACCACAGTCTCAAAGAAAACCATTAGTAACACACTACGCCGTCATGGATTAAAATCCTGTTAGCGCACGCAAGGTCCCCCTGCTCAAGCCAGCGCATGTCCAGGCCCGTCTGAAGTTTGCCAATGACCATCTGGATGATCCAGAGGAGGAATGGGAGAAGGTCATGTGGTCTGATGAGACAAAAATAGAGCTTTTTGGTCTCAAAAAGCGACAGCCCCGACACCTGAAGGATCTGGATGGAGGAGTGGGCCAAAATCCCTGCTGCAGTGTGTGCAAACCTGGTCAAGAACTACAGGAAACGTATGATCTCTGTAATTGCAAACAAAGGTTTCTGTAACAAATATTAAGTTCTGCTTTTCTGATGTATCAAATACTTATGTCATGCAATAAAATGCAAATTAATTACTTAAAAATCATACAATGTGATTTTCTGGATTTTTGTTTTAGATTCCGTCACTCACAGTTGAAGAGTACCTATGATAAAAATGACAGACTTCTACATGCTTTGTAAGTGGGAAAACCTGCAAAATCGGCAGTGTATCAAATACTTGTTCTCCCCACTGTATATGGGCTTCCCTGAGACTGTTTCTGACAGTTTGTGCAGAAATTCTTCAGTTGTGCAAACCCACAGTTTAATCAGCTGTCCGGGTGACTGATCTCAGACAAGCACGCAGGTGAAGAAGCCAGATGTGTGTGACAAAACTGCACATTTTAGTGGCCTTTTTTATTGTCCCCAGCACAAGGTGCACCAGTGTAATGATGCTGTTTAATTAGCTTCCTTATATGCTACACCTGTCAGGTGGGTGGATTATCTTGGCAAAGGAGAAATGCTCACGAACAGGATGTAAACACATTTGTGCACAATATCTTAAGAGAAATAAGCTTTTTGTGCGTATTAAACATTTCTGGGATCTTTTATTTCAGCTCATGAAACATGGGACCAACACTTTACATGTTGTGTTTATAATTGTGTTCAGTGTATAATGCTCCTGTGGCTAATACTGAGCAAGGTGGACACAACACCTACTGTTTCACCAACATTTGTACTGGAAGTACTCTCAGATAAGGGAGAATGTGTTTGGGCTAAAATGCATAGAGAAAGCCAATTGACAATTTTCCATGTTTTTGCAGTACATTAAGGGGACTATTAAAAGGAAGCAGCAGACCGTTGTACTTGATCCACTTGTATGGGGACCTGCCATTTCATCTGAGAAAGAGATTAGTCCTGGGATGTGCTTTAGAATGAATACACTGTTTGTTGGACATTAACTCAGTTGTAAGCGTTGAAAAGGTAATAGATATACTACATATCCATAACCAATTCATACAGTATTTCTAATATTATGAAATTAGTACACCACATCAGACTTTGATCATTGTTAATCACATTAACCAATTCAATGGCAAGCTGCTCTACACTTTTTTATCTTGTGAACGTTAGAGCAATGCTTTCACCAGACCCATTCTTGGGGACAGTAGCCTGCCTCTTCTCAGACATAGAAAAACAACCCTTTTATGTGAGCGCCTGTCATAACTTATTTCTTCTGGCTTTTTAGGTGCTGTGGGATACAGCCACTTATAGTTGAACCAGAGGGAAAGACACATTCACATGAATTGTATTGATTTGTTTTTACATTAGATTGCTGTATTAAAAAAATATGAAAAAATGTCAGTGAGTTTGCAATCCAGTGACTTTAGGGTAGTGGGTATTTTACTGGAAGTGAGCTTGGTAGCCAGCCTGGTCTCATAGACTAGATGTAAAAAGGTCAATGTAAATCCGGGAGACAATGTGATATGTTAACGTTTGGTATGGTTACATAAGACAGATGGTTACTTAATAAGGCAAAAACAAAATTAGGGTTGTTGGTCTGGGTGGGTGTGGGTGAATGTGTGGTCGTATATTCTAGCAACCCGAATGTTTCGAATCTCATCACGGACAACTAACATTTTAGCTAATTAGCAACTTTTAAACTGTAACTACTTAGTATTTTAGCTAGCCCTTCCCCTAACCTTAATCCTTTTAACCTAACTCCTAAACTTAACCCTAAACTAGCTAATGTTAGCCACCTAGTTAGAATTCGTAACATTTCATACATTTGGCAAATTCATAACATCTTGTACGTTTTGCAAATTCACAACATAAATATAATACGAATTGTAATTTGTAACATATCATACAAAATTGGTGATGACATCCACAAATTAATACATACCACATGAAATGTAATATATCATACAAAATGAGGTGTCTCAGATTTACGTACAGAATAATAAAACCAGGTTGTGGTAGCAGACTACTGTTAATTGAACTCTGGTTTTAAAAGCTACACACAAAGAAGTTGGCCTTTTTATGTGAATTTATAGAGCAACTACAATACTTTGGAATAACTCAGTCATGTTTGGCGTTAAATTAATGTTCTAATTTCATTTTACCTAGGGCACACTGGTTGAATCAACTTTGTTTAACCAACGTGGGACAGTTGGCTACCTTCGACCTCTAATCTGTCAGAAAATGTATTGCCAAGGTGTTCATTTGAGGTTAGTTTTCGCAGGGACCGGGAGTCACGACTAAAGAATTTATCAAAGCAGTGTTTGTGAGACCCCTCACTGTTGCAAGTGGTCAGTCATTCTAGCAATGTAGAAGTCTAGTATGTACGTTAAGACCCTTGGCGCTCATATTCTCCGTTGCGCGCAGCACCTCCACAGTGGAAAGAATATATACATACCTACACTTTTCCTCGAGTAGGAAACTTTATAAAGCTATTTGGGAAGGCTACATACTAAAAGCATTGGATGTACAATTTTACAAATTCAACCATAAAGGTACGTTTATAATCTTAAATGTACAGTAAGAACATTCTAAAAAGTTACAATATTTATCAAATAGCGAATGTTATGAAATGCTGCTGAATAACAACCAGATATGTATTCTTAGATTCAATAAATAAACTTTAAATATGCTTAAAATTAATACAAACAATCCTCCTGGCATTGGAAAATGAAAATTTTATGAGTCCAGAGGGAAAGCCTATCGGTGCGAAAAGGATTCCAAGTTGGAGACGTGATTCTCCATATCTTTGAATATTTTTGTTCCATTGTTGCTATACGAAGTAGGTCTATTGTACTATTTTCACTGTATTCAAAGTTGTGAGACTAAAAAATTGCGAGAGAATTAGTATTTTGAGAGGCGTTCGTGTGTAATACTCATAACTGTCATTACATTAAAGTTGATTCAAATCCCGTTTGTGTTTGATGTATTTTTCCCAAATCACCCACAGATGTGTTCCTTTGCGGATTACCTCTCTAAGTGGCTAGTTGCAGTTTTGATGCTCTTGGTCATACTTTTACCAACTCAAGCGGGAAAGTGCCCAAGGTTCTGTATCTGCGACAACTCCAAACTCACCATGGCCTGTATCGGCAAGAATCTGACTCAGGTTCCCCCCACCATAGATGAGGTGAGATGCCAATTATTAAAAATGATCAATGATGGATTTTTTTTACAAGTTATTTGATATGGTTTAAACCATAATGTATGGCATGCATGCAGTGCTGTAATTTAGCCATATTTAAACCCATACTTTTTCTACTCCACATTCCTACTTCCTTTCCCTCAGATTACAGTGAAACTGGACCTGAGTAAAAACGACATCCAGGTGCTGCCGACCCGTGCATTCCTGCACATCCCGCACCTCACGCACCTCACCCTGCAGCGATGTAACATCAGGGTGGTGCGTGAGGGGGCCTTCCGCACCCTGGGCCGCCTGGTCTCCCTCAACCTGGCCAACAACAACATTGAGATCCTTTACCAGGTGAGGTAGCGGCTGGCACAATCACCGGGGACAGGTGGTAAACAAATGTCCGTTTTAGTGAGGGAAGTACCAGATCAGATTGGCATATAATCTACTAGTAATATTGATACCTACATGCCAAAATACATTTGATAGACTCGTTTTTCAGGTGCAAATTATGTTGTACACAAAGCTGTCACTTGTTGCACAAAGGCCATATTCCCATCCATCAACTTTTCTTAGCCGTTTAATGTCACATGCATCATGCCTGTTCCCTAACTCTCCCTCTCCCCATCCAACAGGAGTCCTTTGACGGCCTGTCGTCCCTGAAGCAGCTGACGTTGGACCATAACCGCATAGAGGAGATCCAGCCAGGGGCCTTCACTCAGCTGGGCTTCCTCAACATGCTGTCCATCACACACAACCAGCTGGTCTACATCCCCAACATGGCCTTCCAGGGCCTGCACAACATCAAGTGGCTGCGTCTCAGTCGCAACTCCCTCAACAACCTGGCCATGGAGGCCTTCGCTGGCCTCTTCACCCTCACACGCCTCAGCCTTGACCACAATGAGCTGCAGTTCTTCCCCATACAGACTATGACCAGGTGGGAAACTTACATTTTCTGTGCAGATGTCTGACACTATTGTGCAATGGTGTCGTGGTCCAATATTATTTAAACTGGATGACACTTGATGACACTTCTTGCTCTGTCCATTTTCTCTCCTTTATTTAAGACTGGCTGAAGTCACCCGCCTGGACCTGAGCTACAACCCCATGACCTACCTGGGTGAGGATACTGTCTCCATGCCAAAGCTCACCCACCTCTACCTGGACCACATGTCCCTCCAGGACCTCTCAGACACAGCAATGTCCCAGGCCCCACTCCTCTCCCACCTGGACCTCAGCCACAATCAGCTGCGCTACCTGGAGCCCCTCTCTGGCCCCATGGAGCTAGCCCGCCTCAACCTGACAGGAAACCCCATTCACTGTAACTGCTACCTGAGGCCCCTGAAGGAGTGGGCCAAAAAAGGCAAGGTGAAGCTGATGGGGGTCTGTGCGGGCCCCCCTCACCTCTCTGACGAGCCCCTGGAAGCAGTGGGGCCTATGGAGCTGCGCTGCCGGAGCAGGGAGGACATGATAAAGGAGGAGTTTGAAGAGCAGGAGGAGAGCAGGGAGCGTGCACTGCCCACAGCCAAGCCTAAGAAGAAGAGCAAGTGTCCGGATAACTGTGACTGCGATGTGAGTTGCTATTGTGGTTAATACTAAGATGGTGTATGGGGTGCTGAGGGATGGTGCAATTTTGAGCCACAAATGATGTTCAGACTTGCCATGACAGCATTCTTGCCATCATACTCAGAGAAACATTGGATTGATTATTCAGACATCCATAAAAAAACTACTTGTTTTCAAATTCTTGTTTGGAAATGTCCCTCTGAACCCATCTCCCTCTCTCTGTCCCCTGCTTAGGTGGAGGCTCAGCACGCAACATGTGAGAACAGCGGTCACACCAAAGTTCCCTGCGGCTTCCCCTCTAATACCCAGCTCCTGGACATGCGCAGCAACCACTTCCATTACATCCCTAGCAACAGTTTCCCCGGCACAGACCATGTGGTCTCTCTGCATCTGGAGCACTGCAAGGTCCGTGAGATCGAGGGTGGTGCCTTCCGGGGCATGAAGGGCCTGGTCTACCTCTACCTGTCTGACAATGACCTCACCTCCTTGGGCTCAGAGATTTTCACTGGGGCCCCAGAGCTCACCTACCTCCACCTGGAAGGGAACCAGTTGGCCACATTCCCTGGAGCTGCCCTGGCCCCCCTGCCCAGCCTGCTTATGCTGCACCTGGAGCGGAACACTATCGGTAAGCTGGAGCGGGCAGGCCTGCTCTCCTCAGTCCCCAAGCTAAGAGGACTATTCCTGACCAATAACACCATAACCACTATAGCCCCCGGCGCTCTCGACTCCGCTCACCTAGATACTCTTCACCTGGGGTCCAATCAGCTTGCTGAGGTGCCTACTGACGGGCTGTCCAAGGCCACCTGTTTGGCCGAGCTCTACCTCTCTGGAAATGTTATTCGCTGGGTCGGACCAAAGGCGTTCCTTCCTGTGTCAAAGAGCCTGAAGCAGCTGTATATGGATGACATGGGTCTGGAGAAGGTAGGAGAGATAAAGATATGTATTTTGCCAGGTTTGCATTGATAAATGATCTCCATCTGCAAAATTGGGGTCAATACCATTTCAAGTTATCAATGAAAAATTGGCCATTAATTTCTATGAAGAATTCACTTTCTGAGTGGTCGCTTCTATTACCTCCATAGATGTCCAGAGACTCCCTGTTGGGACTGGGCTATGGGCTGACCACTCTGTCTCTGGGGGGGAACCAGCTGGAGGAGCTGCCTGACCTGAGCCCTCTCACTGGGTTGGAGGTCATCAACCTGGCCCACAACCCTCTGCTATGTGACTGCCCCCTGCTTCCGCTCCGCAGGTCAGTAGTCCACTGCTTTGTGAATGACCAGTGCAAGGGAGTCATGTACATGCAAGCACGTCAATTAAATCAACATTTTATTTGTCACATGCTTCGTAAACAACAGGTTAAGACTAATAGTGAAATGCTTACTTACAGGTCATTTTCCAACAATGCAGAGTTAGGAGGAATAAATACACAGTGAATAAAAAATAACAATATTGAGTAAAAGTAACATGGCTATATACAGGGAGTACCAGTACCAAGTCGATGTGCAGGGGTACGAGGTAATTGAGGTAGCTTTTACATATTTTTTTTGTACATATTTGGACAGATGGACATGTAATCTTCACTTCAACACTATTGACAGATAAAGGTTACCCAATTTAACAAATCACACAAAAATGTTATGCAATTAAAATAAACAAAAATGCCTTTTCCTTATGGGGCTAACATTAGAATTAGGTGTACCAAAACAAGTGCAAATGATTAGAAAACATTAGAGAGAAACTTAGGAGGGTCCAGCCTTCCATAAAGATAAGAACATTGGTCTGGTTTGGTCTTAACCACATGGGTGTGTGGTAACACATCATTCAAAGATCAAAAGACCTACCTGAGGCCCTCAGAAGACAGATGATTGATGCCCATGAGTCTGGGAGAGGTTACAAATACATTTCCAAGCAATTCGAGGTACATCATTCCACTGTCCGGCTACCTAGGACAGGTCGTCCCACCAAAGTCAGCCCAAGAGCTGACCGAAAGATGCTCATAGAAGTCTCTAAGAACCACAGGGTAACATTAAGGGATCTACAGGCCTCTCTTGCCACAATCAATGTCAAAGTGCATGGGTACACTGTCAGAAAGAGACTACACAAACTTGGCCTACATGGAGGTCAGGAAGAAAGAATCCTCTGCTCTCAAACAATAATATCAAGACAACTGACTTTTGCCAGACAACAACTGGGTAAAGTCAGTTGTGTCTTGATATTCTTTTGAACTTGTTTTGGTACACCTAATTCTAATTTTAGCCATTTTATGTGATGGTAAAGGTAGGGGTGTACTAACTTTTTCCCCATAAGGAAAAGGCATTTTTGTTTATTTTAATTGCATAACATTTTCAAAAAAAAAATTTGTGTGTGATTTGTTAAATTGGGTAACCTTTATCTGTCAATAGTGTTGAAGTGAAGATTACATGTCCATCTGTCCAAATATGTAAAAAAATAAACTTTCCAGGGGGTGTACTTACTTTTTCACATGACTGTAAGTGTAAGTATGTGTGAGTGTGTGGGTAGAGTCAAATATTTATCAATAGAGTTAGTGCAAAAACTCTATTGATTAGCTATTTAGCTCTATTGATTAGCTATTTAGCTATTTAGAAGTCTTGTTTAGCAGTCTTATGGCTTGGGGATAGTTCAGGGTTCTGTTGGTTCCAGATTTGGTGTGCTGGTACCGCTTGCCGTGCGGTAGCAGAGACCACAGTCTATGGATTGGGTGGCTAGAGTCCTTGACAATTTTGGGCGCTTTCCTCTGACACCACCCGGTATAGAGGTCCTGGATGTCAGGGAGCTTGGTGATGTAAAGGGTAGAATGCACTACTAGGACTGTGGTCGTCATTACATTTTGTCAGCCGGTTATTGTTATGAAAAAGACTGTCAGTCTCACTGTAATTTACTGTTAATGAACATAAAGCTGCATACAAGCGGCTGATGCATGCCTGTGGAACATCTACATTTTAAAAAGTCTGATAAGAATGTTTTAGTGCCTTGCAGTCGGATTCCAAGCAGTTGCCATACCAAGCGATGATGCAGCCAGTCAAGATGTTCTCAATGGTGCAGCTGTAGAACTTGTTGAGGATCTGAGGACCCATGCCAAATCTTTTCAGCCTCCTGAGGGTTGAAGAGGCGTTGTCGTGCCTTCTTTACGACTGTGTTGGTGTGAGTGGATCATGTTAATTCCTTAATGATGTGGACACCGAGGAACTTGAAGCTCTCAACCTGCTCCACTACAGCCCGGTCAATGTGGATGGGGGTGTGCTCGGCCCTCCGTTTCTTTTAGTCCACAATACGTTCCTTTGTCTTGCTGACATTGAGGGAGAGGTTTTTGTCCTGGCACCACACTGCAAGGTCTCTGACCTCCTCCTTATAGGCTGTCTCATCGTTGTCTGTGATCAGGCCTACCACCGTTGTGTCGTCAACAAACTTAATGATGGTGTGGGAGTCGTGCGCAGCCACGCAGTCGTGGGTGAACAGGGAGTACAGGAGGGGACTGAGCAGGCAAGTCCAGTTGCAAAGGGAGGTGTTCAGTCCCAGGGTCCTGAGCTTAGTGATGAGCTTGGAGGGAACTATGGTGTTGAACGCTGAGCTGTAGTCGATCAACAGCATTCTCAGATAGGTGTTCCTTTTGTCCAGGTTGGAGAGGGCAATGTGGAGTGCAATAGAGATTGCGTCATCTGTGGATCTGTTGGGGTGGTATGTGAATTGGAGTGGGTCCAGGGTGTCTGGGATGATGGTGTTGATGTGAGCCATGACCAGCCTTTCAAACATAGAGTGCTACGGGCAATACTAATTTAGACTAATTTACCTTGGCGTTCTTGGGCATAGGGACTATGGTTGTCTGCTTGAAACATGTAGGTAATACAGACTGGGTCAGGAAGAGGTACACATGATTTAGCTCTGCTAACCCTCAGGCTCTAACTACTTTGCATACCCTCTTTCTACTCAGGTGGATGGAGAATGTGAGTCTGAAGGTGACAGCCACCTGTGGTCACCCTCCTGAGTTCCGGGGCCAAAGTGTGAGGGATGTTAGTGTCTTCAAGAGCTGTCCAGGGGAGAGTGCCTCTA
The DNA here is from genome assembly GCA_023634145.1 of Thymallus thymallus. Taxonomy (NCBI): domain Eukaryota; kingdom Metazoa; phylum Chordata; class Actinopteri; order Salmoniformes; family Salmonidae; genus Thymallus; species Thymallus thymallus. The sequence continues at coordinate 23,899,468 of CM042397.1, forward strand.
CTGGCAGGACCCTCAAAGGATCCAAGGACCCAAAATCAATCAAACCCACTCTCCTCAAGGTGACCAAAGCAAAAGCCAAGCCAGGAAAGGTTAAACCCATGCCAACCAAGCCTAAAGCCAAGCCTCTGAAGAACCCTAAGGCACCAGCATCCAAAAAAACCAAGAAGACTCTTTAATAAAAAGTAGGAAATCAGTGATGCAAATGGATGCAAGTCTACTGCTTGGACAAAACTCTATATGCACCAAACTGACAAATGCTATTTCATCCCACCTCAATAAATGTAATTTCAGCATGCAGAAATGTGTATTTTATTTTATTTGTGAGTTAAGTTAATTTTCTGATAGATTTTCAGTCTATTTTAGAATCTTATGAAGTCAGGGTTTTGGAAGAGCCGGTGTGCAAGAGACCCAAAGCCCTATTTGCAGTACCATATACTGTATTTCCACCAAGTGTCACGTGATGCTATTCAATTTTTCTGATCAAGTTCAACCAACTTTTATATACAATGTTATGTTTCATATATATATTTCATATATCCTTTGTGCAAATGAAGAACAAGGCTGAATATACAGTACCAGGCAAACAGTTTATTAATCCAACAGGGGCAGGCAAAAGACAGGTCAGGGGCAGGCAGAGGTCAGTAATCCAGATAGGTGGGGCAAAGGTACAGGACGGCAGGCAGGATCAGGATCAGGGGAGGTTGAATGGTCAAAACCAGAGAAACTAGAAAACAGGAACTATAGAGAGACCGGAGCAGAGGGAAAAACGCTGGTAGGCTTGACGAAACAAAACTAACTGGCAACAGAGAACACCGGTATAAATACACATGGGATAATGAGGGAGATGGGCGACACCTGGAAGGGGGTGGAGACAAGCACAAGGACAGGTGAAACAGATCAGGGTGTGACAGTACCCCCCCTCTAGGGGCGCCATCTGGCGTCCTACTTGGGTGCATACCTGATTGACCGGGGTGCCGGCGGTGGAAGTCGGCGATGAGGTCTGGGTCCAGGATGTCTCTAGCGGGGACCCAGCACCTCTCCTCCGGGTCATAACCCTCCCAGTCAACCAGGTACTGGAAACCCCTGCCCCGTGGTCGAACACTCAGGAGGCGTCTCACTGTGTATGCCGGATGGTCATCGATGACACAGGGAGGAGGGGTGGGCCTGGAAACAGAAGACAAAGGACTGTGAGGCATGGATTTAATCCTAGACACATGGAAGGTGGGATGAATATAAAGGGTACGGGGAAACAGAAGGTGGACAGCAGAGGGACTAATGACCTTGGAGATGGGGAAAGGGCTGATAAACCAGGGGGACAGTTTGCGATCTGGGCTGCTGACTCCAGGTGGTGGGGTTGGCGGAGACTAGGCAGTGTCGTCTCCAAGTCTTGGTTGGCTCGCTCCGACTGGCCGTTGGACTCGGGGTGGAATCCGGAGGATCGGCTAGCTGACGACCCAATGAGCGTGCAGAATGCCTTCCAGAACCGGGACGAGAACTGAGGACCCCGGTTGGAGACCATGTCCACCCGGAGTCCATGGATCCGGAAGACGTGCTGCACCATAAGCTGGGCCGTCTCCTTGGCCGGGGGTAGTTTGGGGAGAGGAATGAAGAGGGTGGCTTTGGAAAACCGGTCCAGAATGTCATGAAGAGTGATCAGATGAATTGCAATTAATTGCAAAGTCCCTCTTTGCTATGAAAATGAACTTAATCCCCAAAAAACATTTCCACTGCATTTCAGCCCTGCCACAAAAGGACCAGCTGCCATCATGTCAGTGATTGTCTCGTTAACACAGGTGAGAGTGTTGACGAGGACAAGGCTGGAGATCACTCTGTCATGCTGATTAAGTCAGAATAACAGACTGGAAGGGTGACGCTTTAAATCATTGTTCTTCCTCTGTCAACCATGGTTACCTGCAAGGAAACACGTGCCGTCATCATTGCTTTGCACAAAAAGGGCTTCACAGGCAAGGATATTGCTGCTGGTAAGATTGCACCTAAATCAACCATTTATAGGATCATCAAGAACTTCAAGGAGAGAGGTTCAATTGTTGTGAAGAAGGCGTCAGGGCGCCCAAGAAAGTCCAGCAAGCGCCAGGACCGTCTCTTAAAGTTGATTCACTGGCACCACCAGTGCAGAGCTTGCTCAGGAATGGCAGCAGGCAGGTGTGAGTGCATCTGCACGCACAGTGAGGCGAAGACTTTTGGAGGATGGCCTGGTGTCAAGAAGGGCAGCAAAGACAGGAAAAACATCAGGGACAGACTGATATTCTGCAAAAGGTACAGGGGTTGGACTGCTGAGGACTGGGGTAGAGTCATTTTCTCTGATGAATCCCCTTTCCGATTGTTTGGGCCAACCGGAAAACACCTTGTCCGGAGAAGACAAGGTGAGCGCTACCATCAGTCCTGTGTCATGCCAACAGTAAAGCATCCTCAGATCATTCATGTGTGGGGTTGCTTCTCAGTCAAGGGAGTGGGCTCACTCACAATTTTGCCTAAGAACACAGCCATGAATAAAGAATGGTACCAACACATCCTCCGAGAGCAACTTCTCCCAACCATCCAAGAACAGTTTGGTGACGACCAATGCCTTTTCCAGCATGATGGAGCACCTTGCCATAAGGCAAAAGTGATAACTAAGTGGCTCGGGGAACAAAACATCGACATTTTGGGTCCATGGCCAGGAAACTCTGCAGACCTTAATCCCAAAAAGGGCCTAAGAACACCTGTAGATAACTTATCATAGCCTACAGGATTTAAAGCACAATCACTTGTCAAACGTGAAATATTCTAGGAAAACACTGCTAATAATGTACTTAAATCCACAATATCGAATTTGCAAAAATAACAGCTGCAGAAGTTCTCCGATGAAACAAAGCAAATGTTCTGCCAAGTGTAAAGTTCATAGGCTATTCGAAATAAACCAAAACCAGCGCAGAATAATAAACGATTTCTTACCTTATAGGAGTCTCTTTCTAGTCTTCCACTACTTCGTCGAAGTTGAGCTCTCGTACTAGGTCGGATTCAATTGCCAAAAGCGAAAGAGCGTTTAGGCGCTTTTGGCACATCCGTGTCCTGAGTTCGTTTTTAATCCGGACCAATTTGGAGAAAGAGCGCTCCCCCTCACAGTTAGTAACAGGCAGTGTCGGGAAAAGTATAAGTGCAATAAAAACATTTGGGAAGGATGTTTCCGAATCCGATTCGATCATTGTTTGGAGCATCTTCATTGGGCACTTATTTTGTTCTTCTGGTAAAAATGATTTGAACTGGATCAGCTCATTCGCCAGGCTCATATTCAAGTCAGATCTATATTTAGCAGACAGTGCGTTGGCCTTCACTGTTATTTCGCTGTTAGACATGTTTTCTGGCACGAATAGTACACCAAATAGCTCAGTTAAGTGAGTGTAGGCCTCCAATCGATTATCAAGACAACTCACTAACTTGTCAATTATTACATTAAATGTTTATATTTGAAACTTTTGCCTCCCGTCGACTACCACATCTGGCACTGAACTTTCGTCTGCAAAGGTTCTCCGCTTTCTTGTGCGCTGGAGATCATACCGGTACGACTGAGAGACACTGGGAACACTTAAGGCTGACCTTTCAAAGCTTTCTTACTGGTCTCGCTGAGCCGCCACAAAGTCCCTCAACGAAGATACAAGTTGTGTGGCAGTATAAATGTTAATGTTGTTTTTTTGTAAGTGTAGACTTGTGGCCTGGAACCGCTCAAGTATGGTGTCCCAGAAATGCGTCATGAACGCCATCTCCAAACTATCCAATTTAGCACAGAGTGTAGTAGCTTCACGTCTTGTTTCCCAAGGCCTCTCTAATCTGTCTGTAATGTTTCCAGAGTGCTTTAGTTGACTCTGCCCGAGCGCTTCACCGAGTAGTCGACAGAGATTTTAGTGTCAATTTGAAATCAGTATTTCGGAAAACTTTACCCCATCTATGTGTGGACGAGGAGCAAAATGCATATAGCGACTGTATCATATAAAAAATAAATCCAGCTTCTGGGCTACTGCTATCTACAGTGTTAACGCCAACTAAGTTTAGGGAATGCGCTGCGCATGGTACATAGTGTATCAAGTAATTGTTTCGTTTTAGGTGTGCCTGTAGTCCACTGTACCTTCCAGACATATTGCTCGAGTTATCATATGACTGGCCCCTACAGTTTGACAGGTCCAATCCCAAACTATCCACCATGTTGATGGCGCAGTCTGCCAAGCTTTCCCAGGTGTGGCTTTCAATTGCCTCAAACGCAAGAAAACGCTCCACAATATGTCCATCTGCATTTACAAATCTGAAAATAAATGTCAGTTGGTCCACGTGTGAGAGATCTGGGGTGGAATCAACAATTACGGAAAAATATTTGGCATCACGAATTTCCTCAGCTATGGCATTTTTTGTTTTCTCTCCCATAAGCTTTATAAATTCATCACATATTGTAGATGATAGGTATGACACGGTGCCTTTTCCTTTTCCGCCAAACTTTTGGATATGTTCTGCTAAGAACGGGTCGAAATGAGATAAAACCTCTAGTATTCCAAGATCATTCCCATTGTTGGGTGACCCAAAACATCATCATCATCCCTGAATGCAAGTCCTCTCTCCCCTAAAAACTTAATCACAGCCACAACACTTCTCAAAACCTCCTTCCAGTATTGCCTCTCCATCCACTTGTTTAATCAGTTCAGAGTCTTTAGTCGCGGTGCCCTTTGATCGCTGGTGAATTGCAAGCATTAAGGTTCTGTGCTGCACACTCCTCTGGTGTTCTCCTACCCTCTCTGGATGCTTCCAGTCACTAAACCCTTCAACAAATGCATTATTTTTGTTGGACAGCAACTTGCATACAAAGCAATACACACAACCCGTTGAAGGAGAGTACAGTAGCCACTGTCTAGATAAAGTCTGTCCATTTGGCATTGTGCAAGTAACTAAATTGTTTGTAAAACTCCTAGTCTTACCCCCAATAGTTCTATCACTGTCTGACGCTGGGTATTTTTTCTCTGCGCAAAAACTAACAGTAAATCAGCTATCAGATCGATGCTACACGAAACAGACTGGCCCACTCAAAATGTTCAAACAGAAACTTGCATTTCATTGGACAGAATTTACATATCAGAAAGCTTTAATAGGTCCCAGTGTGGTCTATCGTTTTTTTCAGCATAGTTTATGCGATATTTTCTAGGTAATACATCATCTCCTTTTATTAATAAGGAACATATTAAAAGTAACATTTACATTAAGTCATTTAGCAAAGGCTTTGTTTTATCCAGAGTGACTTTCAAGTCGCTTTGACTAAAATATAAAATGGATTAGTATTAGCTCACATTTAATGGAAACATCTAATATAAATATACTGTTTAGAATATTAAATATGTACCACTAAATAGATATATTATCTAACACATGCTAGTAGTAAAAGGGCCCATATATAATGTGTCTAGGGACCCTGGTATAGGTTGTAGAGGAGGGGCCTTAGTATGGTTTGTGGAAAGGCCCTGATATTGGGTTGAGGTGTACCCGGCCGAGAGGCCCTGGTATGAAGGGCCCTAGTATGGGTTGAGGTGTACTCGAGAGGCCCTGGTATGAAGGGTCCTAGTATGGGTTGAGGTGTACCCGAGAGGCCCTGGTATGAAGGGCCCTTGTATGGTTTGAGGTGTACCAGAGAAGCCCTGGTATGAAGGGCCCTAGTATGGGTTGAGGTGTACCCGAGAGGCCTTGGTATGAGTTATGGAAGGCCCTGGTAAGGTTTGAGGTGTAGTCAGTGCAGTCACGGGCACTTGGTTGGCTAAAGGGTCCACATATTCAAGCACTAGGCTGCCCAGCACTATGCACTCCAGCCACCATCATTACTTACACCTGCTTCCCTTGTCACATGCATCAGTGATTATTGGACACAATCACCTGTTTATTACCTCCTCTATATCTGTCTGTTTCCCAGCTCCATTCCCCACTTCAGCATTTGATTGTCATATGTAGTTTTGTTTACCTGTTCCTGTCCTGTTCCATGTCTGTACCATTAAATGTTTAACTCCCCGTACTTGCTTCTCATCTCCAGCATGGGTCATTACACAATTGGGTTGAGGTCGGGTGATTGTGTAGGCCAGGTCATCTGATGCAACACTCTACACTCTCCTTCTTGGTTAAATAGCCCTTACATAGCCTGGAGGTGTGTTGGGTCATTGTCCTGTTGAAAAACAAATGATAGCCCCACTAAACGCAAACCAGATGTGATGGCGTATTTCTGCAGAATGCTGTGGTAGCCATGCTGGTTAAATAACAGACCGTGTCACCAGCAAAGCACCATCACAACTCCTCTTCCATGCTTCACGGTGGGAACCACACATGCAGAGATCACCTACTCTTGCATCTCACAAAGACACAGCGGTTGGAACCAAAACTCAAAAATGTGTCCATTGTTTGTGTTTCTTGGCCCAAGCAAGTATCTTCTTCTTATTGGTGTCCTTTAGTAGTGGTTTCGTTGCAGCAATTTGTCCATGAAGGCCTGATTCACGCAGTTTCCTCTGAACAGTTGATGTTGAGATGTGTCTGTTACTTGAACTCTGTGAAGCATTTATTTGGGTTGCAATTTCTGAGGCTGGTAACTCTAATGAACTTATCCTCTGCAGCAGAGGTAACTCTGGGTCTTCCTTTCCTGTGGTGGTCCTCATGAGAGCCAGTTTCATCATATTGCTTGATGTTTTTTGCGACTGCACTTGAAGAAACTTTCAAAGTTCTTGAAATTGTCCGGATTGACTGACCTTCATGTCTTAAAGTAATAATGGACTGTCGTTTCTCTTTGCTTATTTGAGCTGTTCTTGCCATAATATGGACTTGGTCATTTACCAAATAGGGCTATCTTCTGTATACCTCCCCTACCTTGTCACAACTGATTGGCTCAAACTCATTAAGAAGGAAAGAAATTTACTTTTAACAGTTAATTGAAATGCATTCCAGGTGACTACCTCATGAAGCTGGTTGAGAGAATGAATCTCAAATTTAAAATATATTTTGATTTGTGTAACGCTTTCGTGGTTACTACATGATTCCATGTGTTATTTCATAGTTTTGATGTCTTCACTATTATTCTACAATGTAGAAAATACTAAAAAAAAATAAAAACCCTGGAATGAGTAGGTGTGTCCAAACTTTTGACTGGTACTGTATGTAACATAAGGTCGCTGCATTTTCAGCTGTTACATAACCCTTAGATGCATGTAAATCAATGTACATTGGCCTTCTTGCTCATTAAATCTCCTCCAACTAAATCAGTGTCTAACAGTTTTGTTTGATTTTCATGTTTCTGACAGAGGTGTGCAAGGACTGATCCATTGCATGCTTTATCTGATCCTCTACATATAAATTCTGGGTAAGTACGCCACCAAAGTATTTTATGCAATGTGGCTCCATGCAATAAATGTATGTGCATGTGGCTCAAATAATTATATCAGTCAGTGGTACTGTCTTGGGGTAAAGGTATCATCACATCCCAGGTGCAATCTCATTATTTATTTAACCTTTATTTAACTAGGCAAGTCAGTTAAAAACAAATTCTTATTTACAATGACAGCCTACCCCAGCCAAACCTGGACGACGCTGGGGCAATTGTACACCACCCTATGGAACTCCCAATAACGGCCTGATGTGATGCAGCCTGGATTCAAACCAGGGACTGCAGTGACGCCTCTTGCACTGAGATGCAGTGCCTTAGACCACCGCGCCACTCGGGAGCTTGGCATCTTGTGTGCAGTTGCCTCTGTCAATCTTTACAATCTATGGCTGTTGCATTTTACATTTAGACTGTTAAACATCATCTGGCACTATCTCCGTTTGCATTGGCACCATCTCAGTTTACAGAGCCCATCAACTGCCATCAGGTGCCATGACAGTTCTATGGTGCAATGGTTAGCACTCTGGACTCTAGCACTCTGAATCAAATCTCGGTAGAACCTGACTTTTTACCCTATCTGCTCTTTTGCTGATACTAATCTTCTCTGAGAGTGGGCCTGCATGGACAGAACCTCAACCACTGTTCAGAGATACTTTTGAAGAGATGACAAACTCGATTGGAATTGTATGCTGTGTTGAAAACAACGGGGAACTTCTATCTTCATGCAAATATTCACTTACCTGTACATTTAACTGTAAATTTACCTGTACAGTTAATTTAACCATGCAAAATATTAACTTACCTGTTCATTTAACCAGACTGTATATTAAGTAAACTATTATTACCCTCACTTATATCATACGCACATTTAGCTAAGTATTTGTCTGCCATCGACCTGTATAGTATAGTTAACCATGCAAATATTCCTTATTTATCTATATCAACTTGCAATATTTGTATCATTTTTTTTCACCTAACACTTTGTAACAATGTATAGTGTACATATTCAGCCATTCACCCATACTATGCAATGTCTTTTTATAGCTTTTTGCACTCCAGACAGGTATTTTTTTTCATACTGCCGCACTATCTATCATATATCTGTCTTTTGTGTATTTTCGTTCTGGCATTTTGCACCTGCCCTGTGTTTTGTCGTAGCCGCTTGACGAAGAAATTTCCCCTCGAAATTAAAGCAATGTACCTATCAGTCTATCTATCTATCTATCTATCTATCTATCTATCTATCTATCTATCTATCTATCTATCTATCTATCTATCTATCTATCTATCTATCTATCTATCTATCTATCTATCTATCTATCTATCTATCTATCTATCTACCTACCTACCTACCTACCTACCTACCTACCTACCTACCTACCTACCTACCTACCTACCTACCTATCTATCTAATCTACTTCCGACTTCAGTGCATTCAAGACGACCGGAAACTCCTGAGAAAAAACGGGCTCCGACTGGGAAAATAGTTTTGAGCGGTCATCCATTTCAGAATTCCAAGTCGGAAACTCTGGCATCTTTCTTGAACTCCAACTTTTCTGAACTGAAAATCACTGATGTCAAGATTTTACCTCGTGTTTTCTGAGTTCCTAGTTGTCTTGAAAGCACCAATATTATTGCCCATTGTGTACATTGCCCATGCGTCGTCAGTAGTTACCACAACCACAAAGTCATAAACCCCGCCTATTTCTACTATTTATCTTCTTAAAGGTGCAATATGTAGAAATCGCTCTCCCATTTCCTGGTTGCTAAAATTCAAATAATGTATTTTCAGCTGTTTGAAGACACCTACTCTGTGAAGTGCGGGTGTGCAATAACTCAATTCGCCCTTGCACTCCTTCGAAAGAGCACAATTTTGTTTTACTTTGCAAAGGGTAAAGTCTACCAAACGTAGTCCACTCTGTTTGTATCAGATTCTAGTTTTGGAAACAGAAAAACTGTATTGAGATCAAATGTTTAATCTATGAGAAAATTAGCAGAATGTCGGCCAGAATCCTTCTGGCTCAATTTTCTCCCATTGCCGGCCACTGGGCTTCCTCTCATCACCATATTTGCTAGTGAGTGGAAACGCCAACCGGATGCTTCACATTTATACATCCGGTGAAATATCTGGCTCGTTGTTCTATCTGTGGATCTACCGCTTCTTAGACTTGCTTTCAAATGAGAATTACAGATCTATAACTGCATTTCTATGTAAATTTGGTCATCACCCCAAAAGTTACATATTGCAGATTTAAAATGTGATTTTAAACCTAACCTTAACCACACTGCTAACATTATGCCTAATCTTGAATTAAGACCAAAAAGCTAATGTTAGTTTTCATGACTTTTTACCATATATTCAATTATGACTTGGTGTCAGTGCTATCTAGTGGAAACGTAGTCAAGGGGTCGCACAGTGGATTCTGGGCTATTTTTTTTTCTATTTTTTTTTTTTTTTCTTTTTTTTTTATTGCAGGAAAAATAAATTGAACTTGTAATACAAAATCATTTAGTTACAGAACATATTTTCATAAGGAGTAAAACATTAAGATAAATAAACAAACAAACAGATAAATACACATCAGCCAATGAATAGAGAAGTGGAACAAATATCATATAAGTAACCAATAATGTGTATATATAAAAAAAAAAAAAAAAAAAAAAAAAAAAAAAAAAAACACGGCCAGAGTATCAGACAGAACACTATTCTTGGACAAAAATAGCTCTTCTTCTAGAAGTGAATAGGCGCCAATTGGGTGATAGCTCAAAAAAACAACATTAGCATGAATTTCGTCAACAAGAAGTACAACAAAACAAATATTTTCCGAGATCTTCAGGTTGGAAAGTCGTAGCTCTAGAAAGAGGCCTGAGTACCCGAGTTGGAATTCCGAGTTGGATGACATTTAAAATCGATGTTTCCCAGTCGGAGATCTCCGAGTTCCCAGTTGTTTTGAACGCGGCATCGTACCCTGATTTGAGAAGTGATTGCGTGACGATCATTTTAGCAACCTTGTGACGCAGCATGACAATGGGAACACGATTGGTCGACAGTCTGCTAGGTGGGGCGTTATACGTTCTTCCATTCATTGCCCAGTGGGATTTCTATCTCCTTCCTCTAATATAGCTGTTCACACGAAAGTTCGACAGTCAACATGGCGGCAGCGATGGATGTTGATACACCAAGCGCCACGAATACTGGAGCAAGCAAGAAACGTTTTGAAGTGAAGAAGGTATTTATTTGTTAAATAAACCATAGCTACACGTTAGACACACTGTAAGGTTGGATATTACCATAGGCTTAATACGGGTTTGGGTACAATCTTCGCGGGATTAGTTAGCATAACTAGCTAGCAGTAATTTGACGGATCCTTCGTTTCGCTGTATCTAATTTTGGGGAATGAGTTTGCTAATGGCTTCCTCATTATTTAACTACTCTCACTGTTTGTGGTAATGGTAGCTAACAAACCACTACTAGGTTCGGATTTAGATGCATTGACATTGTACAAAATCAATGACTAACTAATTTGCTCAACTGGCTTTCGCGATAGCTTGCCATAATGACAGGCCCAGTTGCACTTGAGGTTGTCTATTTATACTGAATTAGTTAAGTATTTATCAAACACCAACATTTTCTCCCTGCCCTTGTTTGTGAACAGTGTGGATACTGAAATAGACCTAACTTGTCTGATGCAATGCCAGATGCAATAGTGATTTTAATTACTGAATGTCTCCTGACACCAGATTAGGATTACTAAATTGTCAGTAACAGTATGCTCCTTTTTTAATACCTATTTGAAACAACCGCAATATTAAACAAACACATTAACTGCCGGTAATATGATTGTAATTTCATGTGACTCTTCCTTACAGTGGAATGCAGTGGCACTTTGGGCCTGGGACATTGTGGTGGACAACTGTGCCATCTGTAGGAATCACATTATGGATCTCTGTGAGTATGCTATTTATTATTATTTGACTACTGGGCCAATAAAGGTGATTGTGTTACATTCTGACACTTGTCTCTTGTTCTCCATAGGCATAGAGTGCCAGGCTAACCAGGCATCTGCCACATCAGAGGAGTGTACCGTAGCCTGGGGTGTCTGCAATGTGAGTCACTTGTTTGCTTTTGTATATTTTCCATAGTTTGCATTGATCAGTTAGATTGTCAACTTCAGTGTGAGAGTATGGAAAGAACAGCATCATGATCTAAACTAATCTTCATTATATTGAACTACCCTAAAAGTATAGCATTTTGAATATACAGTGGGGAGAACAAGTATTTGATACACTGCAGATTTTGCCGGTTTTCCCACTTACAAAGCATGTAGAAGTCTGTAAATTTTATCATAGGTACTCTTCAACTGTGAGAGACGGAATCTAAAACAAAAATCCAGAAAATCACATTGATTTTTAAGTAATTAATTAGCATTTTATTGCATGACATAAGTATTTGATACATCAGAAAAGCAGAACTTAATATTTGATACAGAAACCTTTGTTTGCAATTACAGAGATCATACGTTTCCTGTAGTTCTTGACCAGGTTTGCACACACTGCAGCAGGGATTTTGGCCCACTCCTCCATACAGATCTTCTCCAGATCCTTCAGGTTTCGGGGCTATCGCTGGGCAATACAGACTTTCAGCTCCCTCCAAAGATTTTCTATTGTGTTCATGTCTGGAGACTGGCTTGGCCACTCCAGGACCTTGAGATGCTTCTTACGGAGCCACTCCTTAGTTTGTTTCGGGTCGTTGTCATGCTGGAAGAAAATCGGCAGTGTATCAAATACTTATTCTCCCCACTGCATGTTGTCTTGGTTTGCTGTTATGTCAATCATATCTTCTCCTCTCCCAGCATGCATTCCATTTTCACTGTATCTCCCGTTGGTTGAAGACCAGGCAGGTGTGCCCCCTAGACAACAGGGAGTGGGAGTTTCAGAAGTGAGTGTTGTCATTTCATTCATAACACTTATTCAAAACACTACTCCGTGGTCCTAGCTAAACTCCTTTCAATCCAGAGCTGCAGTATGCCTGCCTTTTTTGTGGAAGTAGATGGCTATAAAAAAACAGCCATGTGTCAGTGTTACTAGGGCTAATGCATTATTCCACTGCCTCAAGTTGTGTATGTCAAATAGTTAACTAACACTCCCTTTCCCTCTCTTACAGATATGGACACTAGGTGTAAGACTCTGGACCATTACTTGGGATTCTGCAAGTTTCATGCTTACTGTTGCTTTCTCCTTCTTCGTATGATAGACTACTTTGAGGACATTGCAAATACACCCTCCCCCCTCCATGTCATTGTTTTAGGCTAGCTGGAAAACATTTTTTTTTTAAAGTTGAATTTGCAATGTTGTAAATTATAAATAAACAACAATGTTCTGTGTAACTGCCTCGATTTCTAGACATATAAATAACGTATATTTTTTTATTTGACTAGGCAAGTCAGTTAAGAACAAATTCTTATTTACAATGACGTCCTTTCCTGGCCAAACCCGGATAATGCTGGGCCAATAGTGCACCGCCCTATGGGACTCTAGACCTGTTATTTACTGTACATTTGTTTATCTCATGTGTAACTCTGTTGTTTTTGTCGCTTTGCTTTGTCTTGGCCACGTCGCAGTTGTAAATGAGAATGTGTTCTCAACTGGCCTACCTGGTTAAATAAAGGTGAAATAAAAAAATAAGTAAAAGGCCACTGCGCCACTTGGGAGCCCAAGTTTTTCCCCGCGATCCATCAAACACATTTGGTGTGTCATCAGTGGTTTCTGACTTGTGGTCAGACTCGCTCAGGTGGAACAAACTTAAACTTCTACCTTTTTTCAATGCTGATTTTAATGTCATTGAGAAAACAAGTGTCAGACACCTTTCTGTATTTAAAAGTAATTGGTGTGTTCGAAGCGTTACGCCTCGAACACACTGACTGCGTCATTATGTTTTGGTACACCAGAAGTACATTAATTTCCAATGGAATGCTGTGTTTGCGTTGCAGTGCGTTCTGTGTGGTGCATACGTTAGGTAACTAGCTAACATACCGGTACATACTGTTGTAATGCTATGCAGTTCGTGAGTATAATGCAGCTAACAAATTGTCAGCCAATATAACTAATTTGAAAAGGCATTACGTTGCTCAATATTTTCTTAACATGTATCACAGTTAAAGCAATGAATTTGTATCCGTTCTCGTCGGCTACATATTTTCTTCAAATCTGAAAATGTGAAGCCATGCCCTTTTTCTGAAGAATTACATTATGGGCCCTAAAAGTGCAGAAGTAGTGTACACTGCCTGTATACTTTGTATTTTGGGGAATGTAGTATGACACCCGGGAACCTTTGGCATACTAACTCTATCCATACTATGACCAATAAGCATACTACTCAAATCACGTCTCAACTAGTGTGGTTAGTATGAGTATTCGAACACCGCTCGTGTCTGTGCCTTGATCTAGGTTGTGCAAAGCTAAACATGGCGGTGTTCACCCTAGCAATCTCACTGACATAAAAACCTCCATTCCATTATTGAAAGAGATTGTGATATCTCAAAATAGGGCTACTTAATGTTAGATCTCTCACTTCCAAGGCAGTTATAGTCAATTAACTAATCACTGAATATAATCTTCAGGTTATTGGCCTGACTGAAACATGGCTTAAGCCTGATGAATTTACTGTTAAATGAGGCCTCTCTACACTATTGACCATATCCCCGCGCATCCTGCAAAGGTGGAGGTGTTTCTAACATTTACTTAGCAAAAAAAACAGTTTTTCGTAATTTGAGCTTCTAGTCATGAAATCTATGCAGCCTACTCAATCGCTTTTTATAGCTACTGTTTACAGTCCTCCTGGGCCGTGTACAGAGTTCCTCAATGAGTTCCCTGAATTCCTATTGGACCTTGTAGTCATGGCAGTTAAATTGGAAACCTTAATTGGTCTACACAGACAAGTTCTTGCCTGGTTTAGATCTTATCTGTTGGAAAGATATCAGTTTGTCTCTGTGGATGGTTTGTCCTCTGACAAATCAATTGTAAGTCTCAGTGTTCCTCAAGGTTTCGTTTTAGGACCACTGTTGTTTTCACTATATATTTGACCTCTTGGTGATGTCATTCGGAAACACACTGTTAACTTTCACTGCTATACGGACGACACACAGCTGTACATTTCAATGAAACATGGTGAAGCCCCAAAATTGCCTTCCCTGGAAGCCTGTGTTTCAGACATAATGAAGTGGATGACGGCAAATGTTTTAAACTTGGACAAAACAGAGATGCTAGTTCTAGGTCCCAAGAAACAGATTTTATTTCACCTTTATTTAACCAGCTAGGCCAGTTGAGAACAAGTTCTCATTTACAACTGCGACCTGGTCAAGACAAAGCAAAGCAGTGCGAAAAAAAGAACAACACAGAGTTACACATGGTATAAACAAACATACAGTCAATAACACAATAGAAAATCTATGTACAGTGTGTGCAAATGTAGTAAGATTAGGAAGGTAGGGCAATAAATAGGCCATAGTGGTGAAATAATTACAAATTAGCATTAACACTGGAATGATAGATGTGCAGATGATGATGTGCAAATAGAAGATACTGGGTTGCAAATGAGCAAAAATAATATGGGGACGAGATCTTCTTTTGGATCTGACAATTAATTTAGATGATTGTACAGTCGTCTCAAATAAAACTGTGAAGGACCTCTGTGTTACTCTGGACCCTGATCTCTCTTTTGCCGAACATATTAAGAATATTTCAAGAAAGATATTTTCCTTCGTAACATTGCAAAATTATGCAGAAAAGCTAATGCATGTTTTGTCACTAGATTAACTCTCAAGCTACCGGGATAAAGCACTAAATAAACTTCAGTTAGTGCTAAAACACGGCTGCTAGAATCTTGACTAGAACCCCAAAAATATATCATACAGTCGTATGAAAAAGTTTGGGCACCCCTCTGAGGCTGCATAATAATTTACTCTGTCGTCACAGAAAATGATCACAGTGGCATGCCATTCATTTTCTAATAAAAGCTGAGTACTGGGGTATTGTCCAGACAAAGATTTTTAGTGTAGCAATATAAAGTTGTATGAAATTAAATCAGATGTGAAAAATAGGCTATGCAAAAAATTTGGGCACCCTTGTCATTCTGTTGATTTGAATACCTGTAACTACTTAGCACTGGTTAATTGGAACACACAATTGGTTTGGTGAGCTCATTAAGCCTTGAACTTCATAGACAAGTGCATCCAATCATGAGAAAGATATTTAAGGTGGCCAATTGCAAGTTGTTATTCTCTTTGACTCTCCTCTGAAGAGTGGCAACATGGGGGCCTCAAAACAAACTCTCAAATGACCTGAAAGATTGTTCAACATTATGGTTTAGGGGAAGGCTACAAAAAGCTATCGCAGAGATGTAAGCTGTCAGTGTCCACTGTGAGGAACATAGTGAGGAAATGGAAGACCACAGGCACAGTTCTTGTCAAGGCCAGAAGTGGCAGGCCAAGTAAAATATCGGAGAGGCAAAGGCGAAGGATGGTGAGAACGGTCAAAAACAGACGACCTCCAAAGACCTACAACATCATCTTGCTGCAGATGGTGTCACTGTGCATCGTTCAACAATTCAGCGCACTTTGCACAAGAAGAAGCTGTACGAGAGAGTGATGCGGAAGAAGCCTTTTCTGCACACACGCCACAAACAGAGTTGCTTGAGGTATGCAAACGCACATTTGGACAAGCCAGCTTCATTTTGGAATAAGGTGCTGTGGACTGATGAAACAAAGATTGAGTTATTTGGTCATAACAAGGGGCGTTATGCATGGCAGCAAAAGAACACAGCGTTCCAAGATAAACACTTGCTACCCACAGTCAAATTTGGTGGGGGTTCCATCATGCTGTGTGGCCAGTGCCGGTACTGGGAATCTTGTTAAAGTTGAGGGTCGCATGGATTCCACTCAATATCAGCAGATTCTTGGGAATAATGTTGAAGAATCAGTCACAAAGTTGAAGTTACGCGGGGCTGGATATTTCAACAAGACAACGACCCAAAACACTGCTCAAATTCTACCCAGGCATTTATGCAGAGGAACAAGTACAATGTTCTGGAATGGCCATCCCAGTCCCCAGACCTGAATATCATTGAGAATCTGTGGGATGATTTGAAGCGGGCTGTCCATGCTCGGCAACCATCAAACCTAACTGAACTGGAGATGTTTTGTAAGGAGGAATGGTCCAAAATACCTTCATCCAGACACTCATTAGAGGCTATAGGAAGCGTCTAGAGGCTGTTATTTTACCAAAAGGAGGCTCTACTAAATATTGATGTGATTTTTCTGTTGGGGTGCCCAAATTTATGCACCTGTATAATTTCGTTTTGATGCATATTGCACATTTTCTGTTAATCCAATAAACCTAATTTCACTACTGAAATATTACTGTGTCATCAGTTATCTGATAGATCAAAATGAAAATGCTGATCCAAACACCCAATTATTTATAAATGGAAATTGTCAGGGGTGCCCAAACTTTTTCATATGACTGTATTACTCCAGTGATAGCCTCTCTACACTGGCTTCCTGTTAAGGCTAAGGCTGGTTTCAAGGTTTTACTGTTAACCTACAAAGAATAACATGGGCTTGCTCCTACCTATCTCTGATTTGGTCCTGCCGTACATACTTACACGTATGCTATGGTCACAAGACGCAGGCCTCCTTATTGTCCCTAGAATTTCTAAGCAAACAGCTGGAGGCAGGGCTTTCTCCTATAGAGCTCAATTTTATATGGCGTGGTCTGCCTATCCCATGTGAGACGCATACTTGTTCTTGACCTTTAAGTCTTTACTGAAGACTAATATCTTCAGTAGGTCCTATGATTGAGTGTAGTCTTGACTAGGGTACGAAGGTGAATGGAAAGTCACTGGAGCAACGAACCGCCCTTGCTCTCTGCCTGACCAGTTCCCCTCTCCATTGGGATCCTCTGCCTCTGACCCTATTACGGGGGCTGACTCTCTGGCTTACTAGTGCTCTTGCTAGGAGGGGTGCGTCACTTGAGTGGGTTGAGTCACTTTGTGGGCTTTACTCAGCCTTGTCTTTGTGGGCTATACTCAGCCTTGTCTCAGGATACTAGGTTGGTAGGAGCAAGCCCATGATATCCCTCTAGTGGTGTGGGGGCTGTGCTTTGGCAAAGTGGGTGAGGTTATATCCTGCCTGGTCGGCCATGTCCGGGGGTATCGTTGGACGGGGCCAGTGTCTCCTGAACCCCCCGTCTCAGCCTCCAGTATCTATGCTGCAATAGTCTGTGCCGAGGGGCTAGGGTAAGTCTGTTGTATCTGGTGTAATTCTCTTATCCGGTGTCCTGTGTGAATTTAAGTATGCTCCCTCTAATTCTCTCTCTCTCCCATTCTCCCTCCCCTCCTGGAAGACCCAAGCCCTAGGGCCGTGCCTCAGGACTACCTGGCATGATGACTCCTTGCTGGCCCAAGTCCACCTGGTTGTGCTTCAGCTCCAGTTTCAACTGTTCTGCCTGTGGCTATGGAACCATGGCACCTGCTGTTCCAACCTCTGAAAGACAAGTGACATTTACTCCTGATCTTTATTATTTGACCCTGTTGGTCATCTATGAACGTTTGAACATCTTGGAGAACAATTGCTTGCTGTTTGGGATGTTTCTGTATAGCACTTTGTGACATCTACTGATGTAAAAAGGGCTTTATTATATATTTGATTGATTGGTAAAGGAAAATATATGAAGTACAGAATTTTCTTTATGAATGTAAAAGTTGTCAAAAATATAAAAAGTAAAGTACAGATATCCCAAAAACTACTTAAATAGTACTTAAGTATTTTTACTTAAGTACTTTACACCACTGCTCAAGATCACCATGCACTTTCACCACTCTTTGAAGTTCAAGTTATTTTATTTTTGCCTAATAAACTGCATGGTTTCCAAGTTTACTTTGATATGATGGTTTTTATATAAATATTTGCGCCGCCATTTTCACAAAAAGATCCACCATGTCGAACTAACAAATTATCTGTAGCATTTATAAAATTGTACCAAAACTTCCTGTTTCCATCAGAGCCGTCAATTTTTTTACATAAAAACTCTGGATTGGTTGTGTTCTAGAGCATCAAAACGGTGATGTATCATGGGTAAATTGTGACCGACTGACTGATCTACAAGTTATATTAAGTAGCTATTTATGATGCGAGGTGATTTGCAAATTAGTCCGTCACGCCTCGCTTTTAAAATCGGCTGCAATGTCGAACGCGCCCAGTGATGGTCACTGCCTTTCGAAGCATTTTGGGGATTAAAATTGTCCGACTTGCGCCTGTCTACATGTCGACTGCATGAACTTTACAAAAGTTCAACCTTGAGTAGAGAGGAAGACTGCCTGCCCCCTGCCTTTGGGACAACGACTCCCATTGTTAGGGCGGAGGCAAGCCATGTCGCCATTATATACAGTATCTCTGCAAGTTTCTGCAGTTGCTCTTCAACAACTTCAGCAGCCATCACCTGCATTGTGAGAGGCTCTTCTCAAAAATATATTAGGGTGTTTTTGAATGGATGGAATGAAACACTCCATCCACGCGTTACATTTCATCCACTCCGTTCCAGCTACTACTATGAGCAGTCCTCCCCTCACCAGCCTCCACTGGTGGATATACAGTTGAAGTCGGAAGTTTACATACACCTTAGCCAAATACATTTAAACTCAGTTTTCCACAGTTCCTGACATTTAATCCTAGTAAAAATTCCCTGTCTTAGGTCAGTTAGGATCACCACTTTATTTTATGAATGTGAAATGTCAGAATAATAGTAGAGAGAATCATTTATTTCAGCTTTTATTTCTTTCATCACATTCCCAGTGGGTCAGAAGTTTACATACACTCAATTAGTATTTGGTAAAATTGCCTTTAAATTGTTTAACTTGGGTCAAACGTTTCAGGTAGCCTTCCACAAGCTTTGTGATGGCCACTCCAATACCTTGACTTTGTTGTCCTTCAGCCATTTTGCCACATGGGGTCATTGTCCATTTGGAAGACCCTTTTGCGACCAAGCTTTAACTTCCTGACATCATTTTCTTTCCTCATGATGCCATCTATTTTTGAAGTACACCAGGTCCTCCTACAGCAAAGAACCCCCAAAACATGATGCTGCCAGCCCCGTGCTTCACGGTTGGGATGGTGTTCTTCGGCTTGCAAGCCTCCCCTTTTTCCTCCAAACATAACGATGGTCATTATGGCCAAACAGTTATATATTTGTTTCATCAGACCAGACATTTTTCCAAAAAATACAATCTTTGTCCCCATGTGCAGTTGCAAACCGTAGTATGGCCTTTTTATGGCGGTTTTGGAGCAGTGGCTCCAAAGGATGAACCAGACTTGTGGAGGTCTACACATTTTTTTCCCTGAGGTCTTGGCTGATTTCCCCATGATGTCGAGCAAAGAGGCACTGAGTTTGAAGGTAGGCCTTGAAATACATCCACAGGTACACCTCCAATTGACTCAAATTGTCAATTAAATTAGAAGCTTCTAAAGCCATGACATCATTTTCTGGAATTTTCCAAGCTGTTTAAAGGCACAGTCAACTTAGTGTATGTAAACTTCTGACCCACTGGAATTTTGATATAGTGAATTATAAATGAAATAATCTGTCTGTAAACAATTGTTGGAAGAATTACTTTATATGGCGTTGTCCTAACTGACTTACCAAAACTATAGTTTGTTAACATGAAATCTGTGGAGTGGTTGAAAAACGAGTTTTAATGACTTCAACCTAAGTGTATGTAAACTTCCGACTTCAACGGTATATAAATACATTTGATATGAGGCACTCTGATTGTAGCCAAACATGTACACGCCCTGTGCCTCTTGACAGGTCGTTGAATGAGAAATTATTGGGAATTAATTGACTAATGCAACAAGGGCTGAACTGGTGAAATGAAACAACGTTTTCTAATGCCATGATCTGTATTCACACCGTGGGGAATAATGGAAATGTACATGTTAATAACCAACTCATCTGATTAAAACAACCATGACAAAAGAATTTGCAACAACCAAATATTTATTGATTTCAATATTGTTTCAAAATCCAAACAGAGTAATAAAAGGAGAGCCAGACTTTACAGTGAAGGTGAGTAAAACAAAAAACCTGAGGGAAATAGCTTTAACTCATCGACTCCTGATAGAAGACTAACAGCCATTGTTTTGGATGGCTCGGTAGAGAACACAGAAGATGACAACTCCATATATATAATATTGTCTCTAAAATGTTCCTCTGTGCTGGTGTCTAATGTGTAAGTCCTGTGACTATTTCCAGATTCAGGTAAAAAAACAACAAGAGATGGGGTCAATGGGAATTCTGAATGAGAAGGCTCTGATGGGCTGTTTTGATTCCCCATCATTAACCAGTAGTGCTCCCATCAGTATCCATGAGTTGGCTTGAGTAACCATTAAGTGATAACAGCCCCGAATAGGTGGGCTCCAATTAAGAACATACATTTAAGAGTTGCTGTTGACCCCCCCCCAAAAAAAACCCCTGTCTAGTGTAAAACTTGCTGCATATCTCTAGACTCCTCTTTACCCATCTGCCCATCAACATTACCCATTTGATCCATACACAGTGGAATAATCTCAAAGAAGCTTTTCAGCTCTCCCGACGCCTAATTATATCCATTTGCTATACTCTCGCCACTCGTTCTTCTTCCCACTCCCCTCTTTTTAAATCGCCCCTCTTCTTTCTTCCTCATCTCTCCTCTAGGGTGAAGGGCTCCCAAACTTGGCGCTCAGCTTGGTGATGAGGGCCATGACCTTGGGGTTACCCTGGTACTTGGCGATGTTAGCTGGGTTCTGAGCCACGTCCTGGAAAGCTGCCATCACCTCAGGGTCCTGGAGACAACACACAAGAGAGATGGGATTAGATATGGATACTGACATGGAATCCAAGGGCTAACTGTAAGACTGCAAACACTTCAGGTGAAATTTAAGGAGGGTCGTACCTTCATGGCATTGAGCACCTCCGGGTCGTTAAAGAGCTCTCCCAGACCAGGCATGCCAAAATGAGAGCCTCCAGCCCCACCTGGAAAACCACCACCAGCCCCACCTGGGAAACCGCCACCAGCCCCACCTGGGAAACCGCCTCCAGCACCACCTGGGAAAGCACCACCTGGGAAACCGCCACCAGCACCACCTGGGAAACCGCCAGCACCTACAGCATGAGACAAGGAAGACACGATTAATGCAATTACAGGGTTCCTGGACCCTTGGATGATAGTCAGATAATGTAGAGCAGTGGTCACCAGCCCAGGTACTGGAGAATTACAGGGCCAAGGATTACAGGCCTTTGTTCAAGCCCTGCACTAACAAACCTGATTGAGCTAATCAATTCATCGTCAAGACATTTCATGAACCCGTATTCCCTCTTACCTGGGAAACCTGGGAAGCCACCTCCTCCTCCTGCTGCTTGTCTAGCCTCCTCCTCCTGGGCAGAGTTTAACATTTTTTTAGTATTTTTTTTTAGACAATTTATTTTGAAATTCTTAGTCATTCTCCTCTCTGTTCTTGCACCAAACACTCACCCTCTGAGCCTTCTCATGCTCTTCCCTCGCTTTCTTTACCCTCTCCTTCCTGTCCTTGAGCTCTCGCTCCTCCCTCTTGCGCTCATACTTGCGCCGGTGCTCAATGATTTTGTTAGCCTGAGGAGAGAAAGAGCATGAGTTGAAAGTCAGACCAGAACACACTGATTGACCAGACAACCTTGAAACTGCTCTGGTTTCAAAAAGACAGTCAGTGGCTGGGTACCTTGGGCTGGACCTCTTTCAGCATGGCGCTGGCGTCCTCGTCGTAGTCTAACTTGCAGGCGGTGGCCAGGTCTTTCGCAGCCTCCTCCCAGTGCCCCAGCAACCTGACACACAAAGAGGAAGGAGACTCAAATGTGATTATCGTAAATTGACCGTTGGAATCTGATGATACTCGTGACCAGAAAATACTGAAGTGTTTTAATATGCCTTAGTAAATGTTGGCAAAATACTTCACTGCAAAAGAAAGCTGCAGATTAGGAGCAGCTCACAGAGGTGTGTGTCTGGGTCCTTAACTTACAGGGGCTGTCAAGTTTGCTGACACTCAGTCAGAATGCACAACAGCGTTTCATATTTTTTCCCCCTAGCCATGCTCCACATGTTAGATATTATTCACATTGATAGCTTGATAGCAAACGTCCTCGCCATGTGATTTATCATAGTAGCAGGCAGCAGCAATCTAAATGATCAGACCGAAAACATGCAAGGAAAACTGATCTAGTGAAATTATTAAGAGATGTGGACAGAAATACAGCTTCACTCTATCCAATCAGAGCAGCATGATCAACGTACAGCACACCCTTTTCTTTACCAACAGCCAGTTTAGTTATTTAGACCATGTAGAACCTTGCACATGACTAACTGACTTGAGAAAGATGTCATAATTATTATTATTTATTTTTTTAGATCACAGATAATTAAAAAAAATACTCTGATCATAATCGTATGCAGGAAATTGTCCATATCCCTTATGATACTTGTTTTGTCCGACTACTCGGAACACCCCTATATTGTATTACTTATAAATCATATACAACTGCATTGTGTCTGTGATGAGCTTGAATATGCAGCCTATCTAGCAGCATACTTGTGAGCTTTCCCCCTCCACTTGTAGGGCTGTGCAGAATCTGGGTTGATGTCAATGGCTCTGTCGCAGTCCCTCTTAGCTGCATTGGGTTTCTGCATTCGGATGTAGATGCTGGCAAAGAACATACGTCAGTCTGTATGAATACTAAGTGATTATGTACTAGAGCAGATCATGTGGTATGGCATTGTTAAGTCTAGCACTGGGACTCACCTAGCCCTCTTGGCATACATGATAGCGACCCGTGGATTGAGTTTGATGGCTTCAGTGAAGAGGTCCAGGGCTTTCTGCAAATCACCTGTATTTGACAGCACCAAAAAGTGATAATTATAACCATTTGTCATCAAAATGTCTTCCCGATTTACTACAAGGTCAGTGCAATGTCAATGCAAGAACCTCAGAACAACCAACCTACCTTCTCCTGACGCTTCGATAGCTTCCATCTTCTTCTCGTTGGCCTGGTCCATCATTTCCTCTGTCACCTAAAGGAACAACAACACACTATTTATCTGAAAGACATGAGATTCCATGTGGTCTTTGCTTTGGGTGGGACATTTCAAGCATTCTTCTTCAAGGCTTGCATGCTCACTGGATGCATTTTTCATTAGTTCTCATCTGCAGAAACTCCCTAAATGAAAAGCAATTAAGGCACCCTCTCATCCTTATGTTATATAAATAACAATGGATTTGTTTTCAGTAGAGTAAATATTGTCACCTCAAGATTTTCAAAGTCTCCCATCTCCTGAGGTTCGTCTGTGTCTGGCTCAATCACCCCATCTTGGTCGATCTCTGAAGAAGCAAGGGGATCCATCAAGGACTTCAGAATTGCACCTCTTATTCCGTTGTTGTATGTTGTATAAGCATTGCTCAAGAGCGTGGCAATCAGTTTCTAAGGCAGCATTACAGAATGTGTGGTCATGCAACGTATTGTTTGTTGATCTGCGGTCTTCACTATATCACTGAATGTATGAGATGGAATGGGACTGTAAATGTCTGGGTTATGATTTATTGGTATGTGTGAGAGTCGAAAAAATTATTTCATTCATACAATAACCCTTTGGCCTGTGTACCCATTTCCTTACAAACTCAATGGGTGACTGTGGGAAAATGTGTGGGCCAGGTGTGAGAATGCTGCCATGGACGTACCTAGTTCACTCTCCTCACTCTCAGAGGGGGCATGGGGCTCAGAAGCAGAGGCAGGGGGAGGAGCTCCAGCACATGGACACCCACCCTGAAATTAAGATGTTTTATTGGCTGAACTGTACTGGTAGGCTGTCAAATATAGCAACTGGATGGATAGATGAAACAAGTCAGACTTATACCTTGCATGAAGAGTCATTTTGGGGGGCTTGTGGAATTGTTGCTCCCATTCTGAAAAAAGACAACATTCTTTCAATTTTTCCATTCTCTCCAATATGAGCCTTTCAATTTTTCCAATTGCTGCCAGTACATGTTGGTGTATTACTTAGTCCAGTATGAATTCCTGTTTTTTTTCTTCAATGAATACAATACTTTGTACTGACTTATATCAGACAAAGAGAGAAATATGCCTGATATTTAGCAGAAGTGAATGGGTGTGACTGCGGCAACAACAACAACAACAAAACATCATGAGAATACATTAACAATGAGTTATTTCATTTAACGCTAATACTATTGATATCAAGAGAATAACCGGGTTTTGAACATGGGTTGATCCGACAGATAGTGGCCCGCTACTTTTGACGATAAAGAGCAAGTGCACGCTTGATGCTGTACGATAAACAGAAGGATTATCAACTGACCCTTGCAACCAGGCCCGGAGGAAGCCGAGCTCGGAAAGGTGCAATATGGAGGGATTCTCGTCACACAACTTTACGAAGGCCTTCAACTCATGCACTTTCCGCGGGTCCATTCTCACTTCACAGGTCCAGCACACGCTACACAACAAGAAATTATGAGGAAGTAAACATGAAACTGGTAGGTAGCTTGCACGATAGCTAACTAGTACATATTAGCATTGATAGCATACACATGTGCTGCATAGCCTAACTTAGTATAATTAACAAACTAACTAACTCCTTTAGTTCAGAAAATATAGTGTGTCCCAGGGCACGTGCAGAAATGTAGCATGGATTGTGAGGCTAGAATATTCTGGAATTCTGTCGAGTTAGCCATGCCGTGGGGATTAACGTTATTTGGATGCATGGTAAAATCAGAGAAAACAAACCAGAAAGGCTAATTATTTCCAATAAAACAAGGATATGAGGGTTAGATTAGCTACCTGTATGACCAAACAGATCTTCAACGACGGGTAGCTTCGAGTAGAGGGGTGCAACCAAGCCTCCACAACAATCGCTTTAAATTAGCGTTACTAGTCTATGGTGTATGTTGGTCCGTTTTTTTTTAACGCAGGCATTAATTAGATGGAAACATATGACAAACAAAACAAGCGAGGAGGTCCTGCGTGAATGGATCAAGTCGCAAACAAAAGAGGTCATACTATTGCTATCCAATCAAAAACCTCACATTGTACTTCCACCAATGGTAACGATTGTCTTACAGGCGAGGCTGAAACCTGTCACCTCACATGCACGGCAGACAGGCGCGTTTATCGACATGATAGTCACACATTCTCACATGTTGGTCGTATGAAAAGGTAGTGATTTGATATAGTTTATGTTTAGTCTGCTTAAGTATTTATAGTTAATGTAATTGTGTATACCTCAATACAACGTAGCGCCACATCATGATGGTGGGAGTTAACTGTTGCTGATAGTTTGACCGACTTGCAACAATGTTGCACTCAGCTAACATATTGACCAGATCGGCTATTCAATTGGTGTCACACTCACATTTTTGGAGTCAAGGTGAGCGGTAAATATTTGGTTATTTGTATTTAATTTATAACAATGGTAGAAGGTCATTTTTATATCTGGCCACTGTCCAGACAAATGAGCTTATCTAACGACTGTTGGGGTAAGATCTCAATCGTGTACTCCTGACGTCCTATTCTCAAAACCTATTGGAGGAAAGGGGCCGAGAGGAGGGACCTCTTGCGTTCTTCTTCTTCTTCTTCTTTGGGGCTTCTTGGCGGATCGCATCTACCGCCATCTACTGTTTAGGGGTGTGGTCATCCATGGCAATTTACACTTATATTCTTATTGTCAGACCAGTCTCCCTACTAAAATATATAACGATCCGCCAAGAAGCCCCAAAGAAGAAGAAGAAGAAGAAGAACGCAAGAGGTCCCTTCTCTCGGCCCCTTTCCTCCAATAGGTTTTGAGAATAGGACGTCAGGAGTACACGATTGAGATCTTACCCCAAGATAGGGATGCCGTGCATGTGAGGTGACAGGTTTCTACCTCACTGCTTCCACCTCCCCTTCCCAAAATTCCATCTAACCCCCTTTCTCTCTGTGTATTATATAACTTACAGTATAACAACACATGTTCCACTGTATCCCCTACCAAACATGCATCACACATCCCATTTTCATGTTTTCCTATTAATTTCAATGTTGATTTCAGTCCTGTATGTCCAAATCTTAATTTTCCCAGTACCACTTCATCTCTTCTATTCCCAGCACACCCCGTGATTCACAACTTGTTTTATATTCTTCCTAATACTATAGTAGAATCTACCCTTACTACTCACTTCCCACATCCTTTTCCATATATCTAGTCCTTTTTCCTAATCAATGTTTTAACTTCCCCTCTACTTAACTTCACCTCCACATCTACTCTATTTCTCCTCAGTGCTTCTTTTGCTATTAAATCTGCCTTTTCATTTCCCTGTACACCCACGTGCTGGAACCCAACAAAACTGGACTACCACCCCGCTTCTCTGTATTCCCATCACCATTGTCATTATCTCCACCCACAAATCTTCCCTTCCTGACTTTCTGGATCTTAAACTACTTAACACAGCTGCTGAATCCAAGCATATAATTACCCTACATACCTTAATCTCTTCTACCCACTGCAATGCCAATATGATAGTAATAATTTCTGTTGAATATACTGATAAATCCTTAGTAAATTTTTTACACATTTGAATTTCGAATTCTGGAATAACAATTCCTGCTCCTGTTTGTCCAGTGTTTGGATCCTTTGACCCATCTGTGTATACATCTACATATGAGTAGAATGTGTTTTTAATGTATTGATCTACTCTTTCGCCCACATTGTCTTCACACCAATCTTTCTTTTTTTCAAGCAATGTTAAATCCACATATGGTTGATTAAATAACCATGTTGGAATCGTACTCCATACAACACTCGGTCCAATCTCGAGATCTGTTCATATGTAACCGCTTTGCTTTCTATTCCTGCGTTTACACCTGCTATATTCCCAGCATTCTTTTAATACACCCTGACCAGGGTGATCAGTCCCACTGCCCTTTAGTGTAACCCAATATGCAAGTCCTAGTTTATATCTTCTAAGTGATAATGGTATTTCCCCCGTATCTATTTGTAATGCCTCCACCGGTGTTGTTTTAAATGCTCCAGTACATATTCTAAGTGCCCTTGACTGTATTCGATCTAATTTTGACTGTATTGTTTTAGCAGCAAATCCATACACAAATCCATATGTAGATCTAATTAATGATCTGTAAATATCCAGTAATGATTGCCTTTCTGTATCCCAGTCCCTACCTACTACTGTTCTCATTAGGTTTAAGACCTTTTTACACTTTGTTTCTATACTTGATATATGTGTTCTCCATGTAAATTTCTCATCTAACCATAAACCTAGATATTTAAACTCGGTTACCTTATCTAATCTTTGTCCATAGACATTAATAATAATGTCTTCCTTAACCATTTTCCTAGTAAACAACATATTGCATGATTTTGTAATTGAGAGTTTAAATCCCCATGTTAACGACCAATCCTCAACCACTGTTACAGCCTCTTGCATTTTTCCCATTACAAACTGAATATTTCCACATGGCTCCATCATCCGCGTATAAAGCTGTGTTTATCCCAGGTCCTATTCTTCCATAAATATCATCTATCATAATTGAAAATAAAATAGGACTGATGACACTGCCTTGCGGTGTGACCTCTTGCGTTCTCATCCAATGGGTTTTAAGAAGGAGACGAGGAGAGAGGACGCGAGGAGTACGCAATTGAGGTCTTCCCTATGTCTTATGCAAGCCAATTTCACATTGTATGTTTGTAAAACACAAATGCAAGATGGAAAGCATAATGCATGTTATTCCCGAATGATATGTCTTACTTTTATTATATAATCAACTTATAATATCATGTGTAAGTCTTATATGCATTATGCTCCCAAGTGGTGCAGTGGTCTAAGACACTGTATCTCAGTGCTAGAGGCGTCACTACAGACAACCTGGTTCGAATCCAGACTGTATCACAACCGGCCGAGATTGGGAGTCCCATAGGGCGGCGCACAATTGGCCCGGGATCATCTTTGGCCGGTGTAGGCCGTCATTGTAAATAAGAATTTGTTCTTAACTGACTTGCCTAGTTAAATAAAATAAAATATATATTATGTAGATTTGTATGGCCAGCTGATTGTGTAAGATTCTGTAAGAGCTAGGTGAAAAATAACTGAATTTATAACCAAGCTTTTCCCTCACTGGAATCCTCTGCAGGCCATCTGTGGTGCCCATGCCGGAATATCTCCGTTAAACCAGGTGGGTGGAAACCGCGGAAGGTTCCACCAAGATACCTCGGCCAGCCAAGCCCCTTCACTCATCCAAACCTCATCAAAAATGGTGAATGTACTCATGGGCATACAGCTAAGTCCCATTTCTGCCAATCAGTTACTCTACAGCATTTACCCAAAATCAAAGCTCATTGTTATCTTATTCACAACCACAAACTATGGATACGAATACTATTGTCTAGTACAGTGCATTCGCTTCAGGGAGTTTTGAATGGTGGGTTTCTAGCTTCTTCTTCTCCTTCCTGCTCTCTGTCACAGGTGAGGTGACTCCTGGCTTAACCCAAACAGAATTTGATCTCCGTCGGCAAAGACTGGCCTCTCTCATTGAGGTTCAGGCAGATCGGCTGGGACACACTGCTTCGTCCAACAAACACCTCGTCATTGTCCTCTCCCACCCAATCCGCTACATGACCAATGACATCCCCTACCCCTTCCACCAGAACCAGGACTTCCTCTACCTCACAGGCATCCTCGAGCCAGACAGCGCCCTGGTTCTGTGTGGTACCGGCCGTCCGGACCAAGCCATCCTCTTCGTACCCCGCAGGGACCCGGCCAGGGAGCTGTGGGACGGGCCCAGGTCAGGGAAGGACGGGGCGGCAGCGTTGACGGGGGTGGAGAGGGTCCACTGCACAGAAGAGTTGGGACTTGTACTCAAAACCCTTAAAGGTAGGGGGTAACTAGGGGAAGTCATTTGAACATACATATTTTAGAGTATTGCAACTCTTGGGATAAAAGATTAGAAGCCTGAGGAATGTAGCTCCAAATTGTGGATCAAATTTTCACTCTGAACAAATGCAGCTGTTTCAACCATTTCAAAGTGATGTAAAGAAATTAGACAAACTATATCACTAATTTTTACTCTGATTGTTCCTTCTCTATCTCAGGTAGCACTGTGTGGTATGATGGCTCCAAGCCCAGCCACCCTGGGATCCACCAGAACCATGTCCGGCCCCTGCTGGATGGGGGGCCCATGGTGCACTCACTCAGACCCCTTACACACTCCCTCAGGGCTGTCAAGAGCCCAGCCGAGGTGGCTCTCATGAAGGAGGCTGGTCGCATCACAGCACAGGTGAGTCTCCTCACACACGCCATGAGTGAAGCAGTCTCAAATGTTCAGGTAAACCCTCTGCATCCCCTCTTTCAGGCATTCAAGAAGACTATGGGTATGTCTCAAGGGGACATTGATGAATCTCTACTGTATGCTAAGGTGAGTTACAGGTGTCTAGACACTGTTTATTAAAAATATGGTTTAACACCTGTGGTAGCAACGATAATGATGAAATGCTAACGTGAATCTCTTTCTCAATCCCAGTTTGATTTTGAGTGCCGTGCCCATGGAGCCAATTTCTTGGCCTATCCTCCCGTGGTTGCTGGTGGAAACCGAGCCAATACACTTCATTACATAAACAACAACCAGATTGTCAAGGTGAAGGGACATAAAGTTGAAGTCAGAAGTTTACATACACTTAGGTTGAAGTCATTAAAACACATTTGTCAACCACTCCACAAACTATAGTTTTAGCAAGTCAGTTAGGACATCTACTTTGAGCATGAGTAATTCTTCCAACAATTGTTTCCAGACAGATTATTTCACTTATAATTCACTATATCACAATTCTAGTGGGTCAGAAGTTTACATACACTAAGTTGACTGTGCCTTTAAACAGCTTGGAAAATTACAGAAAATGATGTCATGGCTTTAGAAGCTTCTGATAAGCTAATTGACATCATTTGAGTCAATTGGAGGTGTACCTGTGGATGTATTTCAAGGCCTACCTTCAAACTCAGTGCCTTTTTGCTCGACATGGGAAAATCAAAAGAAATCAGCCAAGACATCAGAAAAAAAATTGTAGACCTCCACAAGTCTGGTTCATCCTTGGGAGCAATTTCCAAACACCTAAGGTACCAAGTTCATCTGTACAAACAATAGTACGCAAGTATAAACACCATGGGACCACGCAGCCGTCATACCTCTCAGGTAGGAGAGGGACTGGTGCACTTCACAAAATAGATGGCATCATGAGGAAGGAAAATTATATGTATATATTGAAGCAACATCTCAAGACAACAGTCGGGAAGTTAAAGCTTGGTCGCAAATGGGTCTTCCAAATGGACAATGACCCCAAGCATACTTCCAAAGTTCTGGCAAAATGGCTTAAGGACAACAAAGTCAAGGTATTGGAGTGGCCATCACAAAGCTTGTGGAAGGCTACCTGAATCGTTTGACCCAAGTTAAACAATTTAAAGGCAATGCTACCTTGAGTGAATGTAAACTTCTGACCCACTAGGATTAAATGTCAGGAATTGTGAAAAACTGAGTTTATGCATCCATCCGTGAGTAACTCTGGTCTGTAATCACTCATTCACTCAGGACTTATTCATTCAGGACTGTATATACATATTCATGTACAGTTGTTATATCATATCACGTGCAATACTGTAATTCTTGGACTGAATTTACGTAGTCATTCACTCAGGAATGCATATTAGTATCCTGTCAGTTGTATCTTTTTTCATTGTTTTAGTATATTGAATGTGCAATACGTGCAGTTATCTGTAATTAAATCCTGCACTAAGGATTGTATTTTATGGGAATTATTATTACTAACCTGAATTATATCATACGCACATTTAGCTATTTAAGTATCTCTTCCTGTCATTTACCTGTACAGTTAATGTAACCATGCATATTCACTTCCCTGTACATTTAACTGTACATTTACCTGTGTGGTATGACGATAAGTGAAAATATGACGGTAAGTGAAAATATTCACTTGCCTGTTCATTTAACCAGACTGTATATTAAGTAAACTATTATTACCCTCACTTATATCATATGCACATTTAGCTATTTAAGTATTTCTCTGCCATCGACCTATCTATCTATCTATCATGTACACTTCCGACTTCAACTGTATGTAATGTTGCTGCTAAATGTGGGCCTACAATTCTGAGGTTAGAATAGTTTTAGACCCCAGCTTTGCCAAGATGAAATCATAATAATTTCAACTGATGGTACATCTATACCAGTAAATCTGTCTGTGTCCAGACAAACAAGACTTTGCCCAATTCCTTTTATTTTCTTTCTCTCAGAACGGGGAGATGGTGCTGCTTGATGGAGGGTGTGAATACTTTTGTTATGTCAGTGATATTACTCGCACCTGGCCAGTGAACGGAAAGTAAGTTGCATCAACAAAGATACCATTTTGGATGTTCGCTCCTTCTCTCCTCACTCCCTCCTTTTAATGAAGTCTCCTTTTCTACCCCTGTATTGCATGGTGAGCCCAGGTTCAGCCCTGCCCAGGCGGAGTTGTATGAGGCTGTGTTGGAGGTGCAGAAGGCCTGTCTGTCTCTGTGCTCCCCAGGAGTCAGTCTGGACCACATCTACAGCACCATGTTGACCCTGCTGGGACGCCAACTCAAACAGCTGGGCATCGTGAAGGGCTCCACCAGTGATGTTGATGCACTTAAGGTACACTCAGTGTCGCTGTGTCCTTCTGCTCAAAGTAGTTCTATGGTTGGAGAAAGGTACTCCATGTCCAAGTTAACTGATAATGGTATCAAATGCATGCATAGATAACTGAAGGGTGTTAAGCATCAAATTAAATTATAATATATCACTTAACTCATGTTTTAAATGTAAAATTTAATTTAAAGTAATATGTTATATTTTGTGGCTTAAGGGGACTTAATGGCTAGGAAAGGGTATTAGAGGCTAATGCTGTTTATCAAATACCCTATTGGATAACAAACCCTTTAATACTAATAACGTTCAATAATAAACCATTTAGGTCCTTTATTATCTTACATTCTTACATTTATGTGCAGAAACTTCAGACCATTGATCTTTTTTAATTCAGATGGGGAAGAAATGTCCGGACCTGGGTTAGATTGCACATTTCCTGACTGTAAAAGCAGTAAAATACTGTCAGTCTTGATCGGATTTTACATTTTGATTCATACAGTACTAGAACCAGTCTTTAACACCACCAAAAGGTGCGTACAGTCCAGAGGCATGGTTAATTACCAAAAGAACAATCCAGACATGTAAATGCAAGCATGTCGAATGGGGAAAAACATGCAGAGTTCACCGGTGCAATAGCCGGGCAAGCGTATGGTTTCTCCCAGGATGCAACATGGTAAAAACACTACAATCTCTCCACGTTAATGGTGCATCGGGCCCTACATTAATCATCCTCAGTGTGAGAGTCAAGGGTAGACCATTGCAACAGCAACATGTTCGTTTGTAGCCTAACGATCAACGTGAGAAATAACCATATGTTTTCTAAGACTCCGAACTAAAATATTAGGCCTATGAGGTTGCACAATAATCACAAATAGGCCTAAGCTGCAATAAATAAGTTACAATAAAGGCCAAGTAACAAAAATCTAAATGCATACTAGTTCCTAGGGTTGCACATTTTGGGGAATATTCAGAGGTGGAAACTTTCCGTGGGAATTAACAGGAATATATGGGAATTAACGGAAATATATGGAATTAATATTAATACCATTTAAATGTAGATGTTTTTTGCATCGGATATATCATATGCAGACAAACTTAAACCTTTAACCTTATCATATGAAGACATAATTGCAAATGATTAAATCCTTCCAATAGAAATAAAAACAATTTAGTCACTAATTTAACTTTAATTGAGTTGACTCTTCACGTGGGATGATTTCACTGAACAACAAAAGAAAGGGAATATTGAATTATCCCCAATGATCCATCGCATCTCCCAAAAACGTTTTCAACATACATCTGTAAAATGATAGTCTAGAAACTAAAGCTTTGGTTGTCTTCCTCTCAGGCTTCCATGTCTTCTCCCTGGCCCTCATCAATGTCCACCTCTTGAACATCAGACTCGAGGCCTCATCTTCACTGTCACTTTTCAACCTTGTTGAAGATGGCTCGTTGTCAGGCTCAAAAAGCTTCAAATTTGCCTGGATGGCCACCAATTTTTCAACCCTTGTATTGGCCAGCCTGTTGCGTGCTTTGGTGTGTGTGTGTTCCCAAACAAGGACCAGTTACGCTCTGAGGCGGATGATGTTGGTGGGATTTGGAGAATGATGGAGGCAACAGGGGAAAGAGCCTCAGATCCACAAAGTCCCTTCCACCAGGTGGCTGATGAGATATGTTGGCACGACTGCCATATTGCATCTCCATCCCAAAGCCCTTGCTTGGAAGTGTACTCCGCCAGACTGCCAAGAACCTTGCCCTCATCCAGGCCAAGGTGGCGAGACATGGTAGTGATGACATCATAGGCCTTGTTGATCTCTGCACCAGACAGGATGCTCTTGCCAGCATACTTTGGGTCCAACATGTACGCTGCAGCATGTATAGGCTTCAGGCAGAAGTCTTCACGCTTTTTGATGTACAGTATTTCAGAACTGCAGTTTCCTCTGCTTGGAGCAACAGTGAAGTGGGCAGGGCAGTATGGATTTCTTCTCTTACATCTGCAAGCAGAGTCTGAACATCAGACAAGATGGCATTTTCTCCCTCAATCTGTGCAATGGCTACTGCTATAGGTTTCAGGCTGCTTACCACTCTCTCCCAAAATACATAATTCAGGAGGATCCTCTTGATGGGGCTGTCCATATCGGCAGACTGTGATATGGCCATTTCTTGGAGAGACTCCAGGAGACTGACAAACATGATGACAACACCACCCCCAACGGGTGTTGCTGGGCATCTTCAATGTTTTTATTCTTCTCACTTTGCTTGGTGAGGTAGATTGGTCCTATAACTTGATGACCCTTCACATACCTAACCATTTCCTTGGCTCTCTTGTAGAGTGTATCCATTGTTTTCAGTGCCATGATGTCCTTGAGGAGCAGATTCAATGCATGAGCAGCCAATGGGTGTGATGTGAGGGTAGGACTCCTCCACTTTAGACCAAGCAGCCTTCATGTTCGCAGCATTGTCTGTCACCAGTGCAATTACCTTCTGTGGTCCGGCAGTCATTGATGACTGCCTTCAGCTCATCTGCAATGTAGAGATTGGTGTGTCTGTTGTCCCTTGTGTCTGCGCTCTTGTAGAATACTGGTTCAGGGGTGGAGATGATGTAGTTAATTATTCCTTGCCCACGAACATTCGACAACCCATCAGAGATGATTGCAATACCGTCTGCTTTCTCTATGATTTGCTTGACCTTCACTTGAACTCTGTTGAACTCTGCATCCAGCAAATGAGTAGATAAAGTCTGGTTGGAGGGGTGTATGATGGGCGAAGAACATTCAGACATCTCTTCCAATATACTTTGCCTGTGAGCATCAGAGGTGAACCAGTTGCATACAAAGCTCAAGCAAAACATTCATCAGCATTTCTCTGACTATGTTCCTTTATTGAGTCAAAAAAAACGTCTGATTCCAGGAGGATCATGAGCTGTTGCTATCGATAAGGTGTCTGATTCATCATTTTCACCTTGAATAGAAGTCCAGTCGTGGACAAATTTTTTGAGAATTACACAAGTATTGGTCTCCACAAAGTTTGCTGCTTCAGTGTTCTTAGATCTTTATGTCAGTAGTTACTATGGTACACTGAAGTATAATTACAAGTATTCCATAAGTGTCAAAGGCTTTCATTGACAATGACATTCAGTTTATGCAAAGAGTCAATATTTGCAGTGGTGACCTTTCTTTTTCAAGACCTCTGCAATCCGCCCTGGCATGCTGTCAATTAACTTCTGGGCCACATCCTGACTGATGGCAGGCCATTCTTGCATAATCAATGCTTGGAGTTTAGATAGATAGATACTTTATTGATCCCCCGGGGGGGACATTTCATCAGAAGTTGTGGGTTTTTGTTTGTCCACCCGCCTCTTGAGGATTGACCACAAGTTCTCAATGGGATTAAGGTCTGCAGAGATTCCTGGCCATGGACCCAAAATGTATTTTGTGGCAGGGCTGAAATGCAGTGGAAATGTTTTTGGGGGATTAAGTTCATTTTCATGGCAAAGAGGGACTTTGCAATTAATTGCAATTCATCTGATCACTCTTCATGACATTCTGGAGTATATGCAAATTGCCATCATCAACACTGAGGCAGCAAACTTTGTGGAGACCAATTCTTGTCATTCCCAAAACTTTTGGCCACGACTGTAGAGGGACTTTTGTCAGAGATTGCTTGTTGTGAGCGCTGAGGGAACTTTATGCACTTGGCCAGATGATTTTGCATCTTTGTTACATTCTTCACATATGATATGGCACAGTATTTGCAAATGTACACAGCTTTTCCTTCTACATTAGCTGCAGTGAAATGTCTCCACACATCAGATATTGCCCGTGGCCTTTTCCTGTAAAGATCACAAAAAATGAGTAAAAAAAAACCAAATACAATTCCATATGCAGATAAATAGTTAAGCAGTTAGATTAAACAACTCCTTTGTAAGATAAATGTTTTAAAATGTAACATGTATGGAAACAGGTGAATTAACACTCCTCAGTTAGCAGGCTCAAGCAAGCTAAAACCCACATGGTAGCCAAAACTAACTAGCAGAAATTGTTAACAAGTTAGAAATGATTTAAACCCACTTTGCTGTAGGCTACTAATTACTAGTTAACAAAAAAATAATGTATGCCATATAAAATATATTCACCCCACACAGTATTGTAATCAAAACTTATCAGAAAGCATGTAGTCCTTGGCTCAGACAGTGTAGTAGTGTGGGCTCAATAGCATCTCATTAGTATGCAAGATCTTGAGAATCAGCTTACATGTGATGGAAGAATGCACTGTACATGCAGATGGTTGCAATTCCATTGAATTGGGGATAGTTTAACCAAAATATGCCACAAGACCTAGAATTGCCTTATGTGTATCCCACAAAAAAAGGTTCTCTGTTATAAGCTAACTCTTTAGATGAATTTGAGTAAAATTCCCCAAGTTCCAGGGCTTAAGTTTCCATGGAAAATTTCCGGAATTATTCCGGCCCTTTGCAACCCTACTAGTTCCAGAGTAAGACTAAAAATAAAATGTGTATCTGAGACCGCAGTGTGTGTGCTGGAGCGGTGAGCGAAAGCTCGGGGGAGAAAGGGGGAAAGTGGCGGGAGTACCTGTACCAGACAGGGGAGAGCAGTCCTGGGTGGTAGTCGGGAGCAGACCGAAAGGTGGCGGCCAAGGGTTGCAGCACGTCACAGGAGTAGCCTAGGTATCACACCCGCTTGGGTGAGGCTTTGTTGGGAGGCTGTGAGGAGGCGTTCAGCCAGACAGGTGCGTGGTAGAGAAGCTTACAGCACCAGAGTGATTTATATGTTTGCTTTATTGATTTATAGTTCTTTATCGATTTATAGTTCTTTAGAAATGTTTTGAGTGATCACGAAAATATGGACAATTCAGCAGTACCTGAAGGTCTCAAAATGGCCTAGAATAGGTGTTCCTTAAACTTTTTTCCCTTCGACCACATTTTGATTTAAAAAAAACGTGTGACCCCGCCATGTAAAAAAAGGTAATGTAATCAACGGCCAATGTCAACTTTTTTCATTTGGGCTATGACAGTCTATCACAAATCAGTCTGACAGTATTTTTGACAGTATTTCAATCTGAAGACTGTATGGTTTGAAGTGACTGAAATGCATCAGAAAGGTATTGGGAAATTATCAGGCAATAATGTTGTTATTTTCTACACAGAAGATCATATAATCTTTGATGTTCTTTTTTCCCAAGTCTGATATAGTGCTTAGTCTTTTCTCCTCGGTTTTAATGGCTTGTGGGCATAGTAGAGGGAAACAGTATGTATGTGTTCCTGAGAGTCATATCTTTCAGTGATGGGGTCATCATATTTTGTAGCTTAAACCATTCAAAAGATAGAGCCACATTTGTAGGAAAAAAAACGGAAACCACTCTTCATTAAAACCGCATCTAGCGGCTACCGGAGGTTACTGATGTAACGCTGGTTCTATGAACTAAAAGCAAATTCTCTCACGACCCCACTTCAAATCAAGCGACCCCACATGTGTGTACCTGGTACTATAAAGTGTACCTGGTACTATAAAGTGGCCTACCTATGATTGCAGGGCGGCAGGTAGCCTAGCGATCAGAGCGTTAGGCCAGTAACTGAAAGGTTGCTTGTTCAAATACCTGAGATGACAAGGTGAAAATTCTGTCTGTGCCCTTGAGCAAGGCACTTAACCGTAATTTGCTCCAGGGGCGCTGTACTACTATGGCTGACCCTGTAAAACGACACATTTCACTGCACCTATCCGGTGTATGTGACAATAATAAATATATAGGTCAAAATAAAAGGCAGACTCAGAACTGAAACAGTCACACTTAAAATATTTTCTCGGCAAAGAACTTTGGATATTCTGTGGTAATTTTAGTAGACACATTTTTATTTGCACTTATGGGACCAACACTCGTCCTTCCCTCCTGAAAAGCAAATATTAGATGTCATTGATAGATAACAAAGTAGATTAATAGCAACAGTAATAAATGAACTTACATTTCTCAAACTGAAACTTTACCATAGATAAAACTAGATTTGTAATGTAAGGTAACTTTACCAGCACATGGAATGATGAGTTTTACTTGTGTTATTGGAACATTGAGGGCAGATCTTGAGCATGCAGTGTTCTTTGTTGCTTTGGTGACCTGTATTGCTTCTTCCAGGCGGCGCGGCGCTACTGCCCCCACCATGTTGGTCACTACCTGGGCATGGATGTGCACGATACCCCTGAGCTTTCCCGCTCTCAGCCCCTCCAGCCTGGAATGGCAATCACTATAGAGCCAGGTACTGTATACATGAGCCAGGGTACAATCTCTCACTCACACAGTTCAGTTCTTCATATTAGTCATATTCAACTGATTGAGAAACTGTGTACTTCTTAGGCTGGATTAACACTTCACTATGTGTACTCCGTAGAGGCAACCACTTTATTACTGCACCAGTCACCGCACAGTGGGCTCCACATAGTTTGCATGA
Organism: Thymallus thymallus; assembly: GCA_023634145.1. NCBI lineage: Eukaryota > Metazoa > Chordata > Actinopteri > Salmoniformes > Salmonidae > Thymallus > Thymallus thymallus. The sequence goes on from CM042397.1 coordinate 23,938,110, forward strand.
TAGAATTAGTAACTTTACACAATCGTCATTATGTTTTGCTAAGGAGAATGGTTTGTGGAGTGTAAACCCAGCCTACCCAGTGAAACAGCCTGAGATTCCTACACAAACACTGAAGCACTACTGTTCCAGTGTTAAATGCATGAATGCATCAAGTGAGTACACTCCAGTCCATCTCTGTCTTTCAGGGCTGTACATATGTGAGGACGATGACCAGGTTCCAGAGCGATTCCGTGGACTTGGGGTGAGAATAGAGGACGACGTTGTGATTCAAGACGAGATAAACCCCTTGATCCTGTCCTCTGACACACCCAAAACCATTGCTGATGTTGAAAGAGCCTGTGCACAGAGTTAGGGCTGAGAGAGACAAGACATGGGGAGGGTATATACCTCGCTCCCAACTTGAGTGTGACCGTACACACTCAAAATGCTGAGTGTGAGCAAGAGTGAGTGTTCATCCCTCTCAAGATGAGTGACGGGTCACATTTCAGTGAGTTCTTCTTTGGTATATTGGCGATTGCACAATTTAATGTGCATCCCGCCACCTACTGTGTGGGATGGAAACAAGGTTCATCCCCCAAAAAACAGAACAAACTACCTAAAGTAAAGCGAACAACTTTAATGTTAAAAAATAAACAGGTCTGATCCCTTCACAGCCTGGGAGGGCTGTCTTCCGGCGCCAATACCCCTTGCAAGTCTTCAGATGTATACTAAACAAAAATATAAACGCAACTTGTAAAGTGTTGGTCCCATGTTTCATGAGCTGAAATAAAAGATTGGCATGCTGACTGCAGGAATGTCCAAACCGAGCTGTCGCCAGAGAATTGACTGTTCATTTCTCTACCATAAGCTGCCTCCAACATTGTTTTAGAGAATTTGGCAGTACATCCAACCAGCCTCACAACCGTAGACCACGTTTAACAACGGCAGCCCAGGACCTCCACATCTGGCTTCTTCACGCTGCGGGATCGTCTGGGAGGGGGAGGGTGTATTTCTCTCTGTAATAAAGGCCTTTTGTGGAGAAAAACTAATTCTGATTGGCTGGGCCTGGCTCTCCAGTGGGTGGGCCTATGCCCTCCCAAGCCCACCCATGGCAGCGCCCCTGCCCAGTCATGTCAAATCCATAGATTAGGTTCTAATGAATTTATTTGAATTGACTGATTTCCTACTATGAACTGTAACTCAGTAAAATCTTTGAAATTGTTGCATGTTGCGTTTATATTTTTCTTCAGTATAAAATTCTTAAGTCCAAAAAATGTTTCTGCCTCAGCCACAATTAGCGTCCAGTTTCATAGACTTCTTTGAGACTTGTGCCGTACAGTTTATAACTGTGGCAATGAATGCCACAAAATCCACCTTCTTAACACATGGTATCTTTTGACTGGCAGCAAACATTTACTACAGGCTGTGGTACATCCACTACCATATCTTCACTAGCATCACTTGTTTTTCCAATTATTGGGTTTATGGAGGACTGCTTGATTATTCCTCAAGGATCTGAATGTGGTAATGTTTTCATTGTCTTTTCTATTCTACAGGTTCCTTGTAGGATAGGAGAGCATTAGAGACTGGCTTTATTGTGCAAGAATTGTCTCATTTATTAGGAATATTGGGATTTGATACTTGAGTTTGATGACGACAAAATGTATATTTGTGAGTGTGTGTTATAGTTTTTATATGTAGTCATGTGTAATTGAAAATGATGTTATAACAGAACATTCAGTTATATTATTTGTAACAGTTGGTCATAAATCAACCTAAATTAGACACCTGATATAGCCTATATGACCATCGTTTGCCGCAATGATAATGTTATTTGTATCGATGGAGAAGAAGCGAAGCGCCCTCAAATATATTCTGAAATGTTGGTTGAACACGACTGCCCCCTAAAGATGATAGCACTCGTATTGCAACTCCGAAAAAATACGAAAGACCTTTCCGGGCAAACCCGAGCACCCCCCCCCCCTTCACGCTTAATATTGCTGTACCTCAACCCTCCCCCGTATCAGAGAGTAGAAACAACAAGCCGCCATTTTGTTTGTGCGGACAGACGGAGAGAGGCAGGAGATCCCGAGAAAGAAAGCGACTTCAGCGCCGATAACAGCGACTCCGAGACCCGCCGGTGAAAGAGTGGCGGTGTCGTGTCGGTACGAAAAGAGGGAAGAAAGGAAAAACAAAAGATACGGCAGAAGAAGAATTAGGGAGTGAAAAAAGGAAATTCTCTGAAAATCCAAGGAAGGGGTGTTTTTACGGAGCGGAGAGGAGAGGCGGAAGAAGGCAATATATTTAACGAAGAAAAAAACCTGCGAGCAAAATAAAAAATAGAACATGAAAAAAATCATAATTTACCCATCGCCACCGATGAAAAAATGCCCGCATAGACAAATATACGGATAAATGTATATTGGGTATTTGAGGGGGAATACAAGGCAGGTTTAAAGAAAAATATAAATTAGGATAAACGTGAAGGGGGGGTATTTACCATCACAAAGACTCAACGAAAGGATTTTGTGGACCCCAAATATGTTTGGGGTTGTTGCTATAATTATCTTATGGACGAAGCTTGCCACTTTTCTAAAATAGACATATTGTAGGGACCCCCTCGCTTTATCAGATTTTCGCTCATCGCTGTTTTCTCTTGTTCGGGATTTTTTTCTTCACTTGCATTGCAACCTAAATCAGCATACGCAGTGACTGATAATTTCTTGCAATATTTATCAACCAATTTCATCTTTCTAATCAACGGTGATCTTATATGATTACCTTTTGAAGACCTTTCTTTGGTAAGCTTTACATTTCAAACACTTGGGCAAGTAAACCGAACGTCCTCTGCAAAATAAAACTAGGACTAATTGGATCAATCTGATAGGACATTAATTGGCACATTCTGGGCTATATCTCAAGAAACGATTTTTGCAACATCAAATCTTAGAATTTAGGGTAAATTATTTTTCAGGACGCAAACTAATTGATGAAAATTGTATTGCTTCAATTTAACCTCATTGCATGTAATTGGCATAATCGCGCAAAGGGGTGCAACGTCCAAATGTGCATTCAGCGTCCGTTAGTTTTTTCCAATTCAGTGCCTTGCATTGACAAAATAACAAAAGAATGACACGATGTAGACTACAAGTAGATGCTAAGGGAAACGTATTAAATGCATGGAATTAATTTATCGAATAGGAGCCCATAGATGTAGTACAGCCTATTGGAGAACGGAACTTGATCAGCCAGCTACAAGGTCTTCTTTTTTCAGAGCTGAATTGCACTCCTATACTATGTATTTATCTAAAAGACAATGCGAATTGTTTTCAGTGTTGAATTTTTGGTTTTTAACCCATGCTTTAAATGTATCTTAAACCACTATCACTCATTGGGACTGGGTATCCCGGTTTTATATCCCCGAATATAGATAAACCTATCAAGTTATTGTTTCTTGACAATCCCAATTTACGTATGGGGATTTTCTGTCGGAAACATTCATCCGTGTTTTTTTTATTAGACTAAGGACCTACCACCATAGTTTTCTTATTTGACTACTCATTACTTTGTGGTAATGTTGGGATCAAATTGCATTGACTGCAATGGCAATTCAGCCCAAGTGGAATATTTATCAATTTTCGGGTCTCTCATAACTGTTGCATGAGACGAGGCCCCCAAAGGTAGGCTAGCGCTGGGGTACGTTTTGATTGCGTTCTTTATCGCATTTCCCATCTTGCTTTCCTGTACGCGACCCCTCAGCAGAGTGCTCTAGAATCAAACACGATTTCGCCGCCGACTATGGCGGAAAAGACTGATGCTGCCATGGAGGACAGCTCTTGGGACAATTTCTCCGACGCCGAAGAGACTAAATGAGGTTGTCGAAGGCCTACTTGCTTTTCTTTTTCATCGACTCCACCTTGCCTCCTCATTCTAAACTCGGAGAAATCTAAAGAAACAAAATCTCCGACAGGGGAGGGGGATTGATAGCTACTGCTAAGCATAGATCGAGAGTGGGAACCCTGGAAGGAAGAGTATCGCAATTGCTTCCTTTCCCCCTACCGTCCCCAAACGGTGGGGGAAGAATCAAAAACATTTACAGAAGGGAAGTTTGAAAGGACTCCAACACGGGAATAAGCCAACCCTTTGGGGATATATAGCTATTTTTTAATTCTTGAAAAAATATGGCCGATAATGTTCTGGAGTCCGGCCCGCCTTCATCCAAGAGGCCTAAACTATCGTCCCCTGCTCTCTCAGTCTCCGCAAGTGATGGAAACGGTAAACATTTTAAACTAACAGTCCTGCCTAGTTCAGGGATGTTATATTAGCTAGTAAGTTAACCAACTTGTTTTACCAAGTTATCATGAATGATCCACCTCCATCAGCCAGGTTGTGTGATGCCAACGTTAGCTACCAACTAGGTGGTAGTAGTAAAGGTTTGTTTGTTACCTAACTGGTCAAAATAAAGTTGACTGGCTAATTGCCCTCCCAGTGTTATGGTCTTAAGGGTCTTAAGTTAGCCAGTTATCTGCCCGCTTGAAACAATGATATAGCCCAAGTAGCAAGTTGTGAACTCACTATTGGAACTTAGCTAGCTTTTTTATCCTGTTATTAACTAGCTGCAACTTGCTACCATTTATTGTTCGCCCGCTAGTTAGTTAACGTTAAATATTCAACTTGAGCGTTGCAATCAATATAGATGCAAGCTTTGTATCCTTGTTTAGCTAGCCAACACGCTGAAAACATTAGCTATTAGTTAGGTAAGTTGGCATAGCTAGCTAATCAGAAAGATATGTACATTTTCAGTATTGGATTGGTGTATTTAACCTTTATTTAACTAGGCACGTCAGTTAAGAACAAAAAGGTGTAGGGTTTCATTTTTTTTTTTTTAAACCGGTTTCGACAACTTCACTATAACGTGGTCTCTGAAGTGTTGTTATACTTCCAGCAGTTAGCTAGCTAGGTAGCGTTGTGACCGAGCCATCACCGGTAGGTGGCTACACTAGCTAGGGCGGCAGGTAGCCTGGCGGTTAGAGCGTTGGGCCAGTAACCGAGTACCTGAGCCGACAAGGTGAAAAACCTGTCGATGTGTCCTTGAGTAAGGCACTTAACCAAATTTGCTCCAGGGGCCCTGTAGGTAAGCCGTCATATGTTAGGCGTTTGTATGCATGTGTCTAGCTTTTTTTTTTTTTTTTTAAAGTCTGAATTGTTTGGACTGTAGTATAAGGTGGTGTTGGATGTTATACATACCATTGAGTACTTTTTTACCCTCATTTGCAGGGCTGCCACATTCAACACTAGCTACAAGGTTAACTCATTTGAATACTTTGATAACATGGTTAAAGTTAAATGTCAAGCTTAAATGATTATAGGCCAGATTGAAAAACAACAGATTTCCTAAATGTGCAAAACCACTCCCTGATGCATGCAGTTCATATTTATTCAATGGGAAGGTTTAAGTTAGCTGCCTTGGCTGGTAACTTAGTTGGAACCCATAATTCCCCATTTAGTTTGTTTCTCCATTTTATGTCTGTCACCAGGATGTTTTTTACCCTCAAATTAAACAATTTAGGATTGCCCAAATAGGTCCTTCCATATGTTTCTTTTTTAGCTTTCATTTCAATACCATTCTCACATTTAACTTTTTTGGCTATGGCTACAATCTGTCAAAATATCAGAATTGGGCTGCCTGTGTAAACTCGGCCTATTTGCCCTGTACTAGCTCAACCAAGTCGCCATTTCACTTGAAGCATGCCTTGTACAAGCATGTTCTCTCTTTAAAATACAGCTCTGATTTAAGTGTCTTCCAAGTTCTGTTGTACCAAGTGAGTAATTACTGGATCCTGTGAAGGATCGGTCAGCCGGGGTGTGAAAATGGTGGACGTACACAACTTACCATGTGTTTCATTGGTCATGGGGGGGATTAGCAAACATCTTCATTTTAGTAAGAGTCTGGGGATATAGGAGGTAAATTGAGAGGTCTCTCTTTCTCGTTTATCACACCGGTGCAGAGACTGGCGGTAGCTCCTCTGTCTTGAAAACTACAGGTATGGATGTTGTAGCCATTGCCGTGCTACAGTCACTGCAACTGGGGGGGATAGTGTAGAAATATTAATACCCCCACCTGTTTCTCTTAAAGAGACTCAAGCTTGACTGAGAATGGATCCTTGCATATTTGAGGCTAGCTTGCTTATTTGAGTGAGTCAACTCTTGTGTGTTTCATGGAAGATTCTTTTCCCCTCTAAGATGGCTGCAGTCTGCCGCTACTCTAAGCTAGAGATGGTGAGACTGAGATGCTTCTGGTGCCGTAGGTGTTTCATGTCTCTGCCAAGCACACCCTCAACCTGGTGTCATAAATGGTCCACTTGCCCCGTTTCTGGAGTTTTATATCCAGAGGTGTTTGTTTGCCAAATGATAGTAATAAAGGACGCAAAGGTTTGCCTTTGTTTGGTTTCCACCGTGCCAGGGGCGATTCAAGTAGATCATGCAACTTAGCAAGTGCACAGACATACCTGCTATTTTTCTTTCTCTATGTAGAGTCATAGAAATCTCCTCTGTACACACACGTCTACCTGCTGCTCAGTCAGTGTTTACTTCTGTGGCTTCGCACTCTGACCCTACTCTGTCCACTCTATGTTTGGCGCCCCATCAAACCACAAACTGGCCCAGGAGAGGAAGCTCTTTGGTGGGAGGCTGCAGCCAGCTGCTGTACTGACTTAGGGTCCAGAAAGGGGAGGGAGTAATTTAGTTGGTTGCAGCCAACCGCTGCACTGACTTAAGGCATTCACATGCTTCCCAAAGAGTTAGTGCATATATTATGATTACATTTTGTGACGTTTTTTTCTTCAGCAAGGGTTTTTTTCGGCTGTTTGTGCACACCACATTTTTGCCTGAGGCAAGCCGAAGTCCGTTAACCGAAGTCTACGCCTCTTTGTCGGGGATTGGTCAACAGTAGGGATTCTTCAATAAAGTTTTTGTCATTGACCGAGAGACAGCTTGTTTTCATGCACATTTTTTCACTTGAGAAATATTGCTCCAAATATTTTAGTTAGATGTAAAAATGCATGACTAAGACCTCCTTGGCATAAACATCAAAGTGAATTACAGATTTCTTGAGCTTTTAAGGTATTTTAAGGGAGTATGCGAGGCACAGACGTTCACTTCGCCTAGCCAAGTTCTGTTTAGGAGCAAACCAAACCTAGTATGCAGACCCCGTTAGGTTCCAGAAAGAGGAAGGATTCATTTAGTTGATTCTTTAGGTGGAGGGATTTCTCTTTCCAGAATGAATATTATTGCTGCGCATACATTTGAAAGAGGTTAGAGCTTTGTTAATGAGCTTGCAACATCAAGGGGCACAAGTGCATTTATTTGTTACTGCTCTCAATGTGCATCTCAGGATATTCCATTAACCCTACCCTCTCTTTCCTCCTCTTACCCCTCCCAGATTTTGGTTCACTCTTTGACCTGGAGCACGACCTCCCTGATGAGCTCATCAACTCGTCGGAGCTGGGCCTGGTCAACGGAGGGGACCTCAGCCAGCTGCACACCAGCCTGGTAGGAGGAATGGGAGGAGGTCAGGACGCTGCTGCCAAACACAAACAGCTCTCGGAGCTCCTCCGAGCTGGAGCTCCGCCTCCCTCGGGCCAGCAGGGAGCCACCAACGGCCCTGGTGGCTCCATGGGCCTCCTGGGCAGCATGAATGCCTCTCCTGGCCCCCAGAGCATGGGCCCCCAGGGACAGCACCCCTCACCCCAGCAGGCTGGCATGATGCAGCAGGCGGGCATGGTGGGTGGACTGAACAGGGCCATGATGGGGGCCCATAAGGGCAATGGACAGCATCAGGGGCCCACACCCCAGGGCATGATGGGGGGCCAGGTGATGAATGGTTCGCCCCGAATGGGTTACCCCGTCAACCCGGGTATGGGAAGTAACAGTACCCTGCTGGCAGAACCCCTGCAGCAGCATGGGGGGCAGCAAATGGGGGCAGGGGGACAGGCTGGGATGAGGCCACAGCAACCTGGAGCACTGAACAAGGTAAGAACTTCTAATTGTTTTCTAGATGGACGTGTGTTCATATGTCTACAGGAGCAGGATCCTCTTTTACACATCTTGACGTTACTGCAGTTTTGCTCTGTGCTGGTCTTGGTGCACAGCTATGCTAGCTGTCTTGACACCAGACAACCGTGAGATGCTATGTTTAATATGTCATTAGCTGGTTTCAAGATTGCTCTGAATGAACATTAATTGACCAGAATCGAGAAGGGTATTTTGTGTGTGCGAACTGTGAAGTGCCTCTTCCGGAACTGATCAAGTATGTCTATGATGGCAGCAGAGCAGATTCATCAACCTTCACTCTGTGATTGTGTATCCCAGCTATCACGTTGCCATAGGCACATTTTAAATAGGCACTTCACATTGCTATGAAAATAATTGGATCAGTATGCTGTTCAGTTTAAATGCTTGTTTGTTGGTGCTGTAAATATGACAATCCAATCAGTTGTCAGAGCTGTTGTCACAAGAGCTGGGGATCGCTGGGTGCAGTGGATGCTGACATTTTCAGGCTGATGTTCTCTTGCCTAAGACCTCCAGAGCTGTAGTCTGGCTGACGTGAAAAGCAGTGTTTGGGCAGCTAAGAGCATAGATATTCTTTGTCATTTGGGCAGAGAGTTGCATCCAAAACGATCCTGATGGGACCCAGCTGAGCAGTGACCAGCTTATTAGCTGTTGATTATATTCCTTTATTTTGATAATTTTTTGTAAGGATAAGGGTTCAAAGATGATGGAAAGCTGCTGGAGTAAGAGCTGATTTGGTCTTACACTCCCTTAGCAAGCAGCTGTTCTATCATTGTCAACCCTGGATCACTATTGTCTTCAGCAGAGCTTGGTGTTTGTGTGAAAATGAAAGGAAAATTCAAACTGTTTGAGTTGTTTTTGTCAATATGTTAGCGTTAATGCTTTCTTAACAAATTCTTTGAGTAAGACAAGACTGACTACTGCTCAAAGCAGTGTAATGCCTAATGGTCCAGAGGTTTAACACTTATCTGTCAACAACAACTTATCTCAGGTTGCTAGTGATTTTAAAGTTAATTAAGCTTCATTGGTGTCGTTTAATCTTCTAAATAGAATCAGGCAATTATGTATTTTTGTCTAATAAAGAAAACCAGGAACATGAGTGTAAACTAGATCTCACTCACCTGACGTTCCCTCCATTTCTCCCCATCTCTTCCTCTACCCCCTCCCTGTCTCTCTCAGATGAATATGATGGCTAATGCGGGCCCCTATGGTGGTCCGTACGGTCAATCAGCAGGCCAGGGTCTGGGTGGTGCTGGGCTGGGCCCACAGCACCAGAACAAGGCTGGTCTGCCCAACAGCCTGGCCCAGTTCAACCTGGACAAGAAGACACAGGGCATGGCTGGGATGGTGAGGGCATGCTCCTTCAGTCTTCTATCTTTTTCTGTTCGTCTTATTTTAGTGGAAAATATAGGGCCAGGACGATACCAGTATCGCAAGGAAACAAAAGCAGATTTAACTTATTTTTTGTCAGAGTCCTATTTATTTGTTTTCCAAGCTATAGCAGACAATATTTTACATACAGCAGGTTTTTAAAGAACCAAAGAGTTTTGTCTGCTTTGTGCGTATTTCGAACTGGTATCGTCAGTCCTACTAAAATACTAGATTCAAGACCCACTGCTCTTAGTTCGGCCCATCCCACCATGTCAGCTTTGATCTCCATTTTAAAGGACCTCCCTTGTCTTTAATCCTCCATACAGCCCCTCTATCCCAGTCATCTTCCTTCTACATCTCCATATCCCCTCTGGTTAACTGCCTCTCTTTTCGCTCTGTGTCATCAGGCCTCGACGGTAGGGCCAGTGTCGGTGGGTGGAGCGGCGGTTGGAGCTGGGGCCCAGGCTGTCCTTGGTACCGTGGCAACCGGTCCGGGGGCAGCGCCCCCCACGGCCGACCCAGAGAAGCGCAAGCTGATCCAGCAGCAGCTGGTGCTCCTGCTTCACGCCCACAAGTGCCAGCGGCGGGAGCAGGCCAACGGGGAGGTGCGCCAGTGCAGCCTGCCCCACTGCCGCACCATGAAGAACGTCCTCAACCACATGACCCACTGCCAGGCTGGCAAGTCCTGCCAGGGTGAGTTGGTGGTCCTTTTTAATACTGTTATTTTTGGTTTGTTAATATTCTGACGTGGCTTCCACTCTCTCGTAGAGGAAGCCACTTTATACCATTGAGATGCACCCTTCCTTGGTTTGAGCTTGATTTCATCAATGTTTCTGTATGTTGTTTTTTCCTAATATGGCCTGCTCTGGGGCTTCCCTTGTTTTTACAGTTGGATTTCCCGCCTTACTGCTAACATTAGGTCTCTACAGGGACACTGTCAATGTGTTGCTCTGTCAGTTGTCTCACATTCTCTTCTTCTTTCCCCCCCAGTGGCACACTGTGCCTCGTCGCGACAGATCATCTCTCACTGGAAGAACTGCACTCGGCACGACTGTCCTGTCTGCCTGCCGCTCAAGAACGCTGGAGACAAAAGGAACCAGCAGTGTGAGTATGCCGTGTATTGAGCTGTGTGTCCGTCCTCTGCATTGTGATGTACTACGTGTCTTTGAACCAAGATGGCTCCCGTCATGATTTTCTCTCCCTCCCTCTCACTACTTTTCTCTCTCTTCTCCCACCATCTCCACAGCTCTACTAAGCAGTGCTGGGGTTGGCCTGGGAAGCTCATTAGGGGCAGTGCCAGGGGGTCAGCCCAACACCCCTAACCTCAACCCGCCCAGCCAGATCGACCCCAGCTCCATTGAGAGGGCCTATGCTGCCCTGGGCCTCACCTACCAGGGCAACCAGATGCCCCAGCAACCGCCCCAATCCAACATGTCCAACCAGGGCATGCAGGGCCAGCCTGGCATGAGGTCGCTAAACGCCATGGGTGAGTGTGCATGGGCCCGTCAACAACAGTGTTGGTGAAGAGGAGGAAGAATCTAGAAGAATGAACAGGGGCAGTGTAGTAGACTTCTTAGTTTATTAATTGGTTGAGCAGGATATTTTTTTTTTTTTAAGTGAATGGTTTTGATTCCGAGGAAAGGAACTGCTTTGAACCTGTCCTCTCTTTCTCTGCCCCTGTAGGAGGGAACCCCATGGGGATGAATGGAGGGGTGGGGGTGCAGCCCCCCAATCAGTCCAACCTGTTACCAGATGCCATGCTGCACAACAATATGAATGCGCAAAGGTACAACACACTCTTACCCACTATCCTGTCCATGGAATTCAATACTGATTTTTATGGTCCTGCCAGATCTAAATACTCAAAACATTATTCTACACAGCAACACACTCACAAGTTCACAAAGTTACTTTATTGACGACCTTGAACAAGATGATGGCTTCCAGCTTGTCCTTTCTCTCCCTTCATCCCTCTCTTCATCTCTCAGTTTGATGAACGACGGCAGCGGGGTGGGCAGCCTGGGCTCCATGCCCATGGCGACCCCTCCCTCAGCCGCGGGCATGAGGAAGAACTGGCACGAGGACATCACCCAGGACCTGCGCAACCACCTCGTCCACAAGCTGTGAGTCTGCCCTGACTGCACCAGAGTCACAGAGGGGGACACGTAGGCCGTTGTAGGAACTAAAAAGTGTTCTTCTGCTATTGCTATCAGACAAGTACTCTGTATATGTGACTCTGGACTGCACCCTCACCACAGTTTTGTGCAAGGCAGGCTGTCAGTGTCTTTTGGCTTATCTCTCTGTATCTCTTTATCCGTCTGCTGGGTGAGCAGTGTGCAGGCCATCTTCCCCACCCCGGACCCGGCTGCGCTGAAGGACCGGCGGATGGAGAACCTGGTGGCCTACGCTCGTAAAGTAGAGGGGGACATGTACGAGTCGGCCAACAGCAGGGTGAGAATTGACTCCTCAATGTTGTGGGTGAAGGCTGGTATTACAGTAGTATACCAGAAATGGAATACAGTGATTTTTAAACTAACTGACCACAACTAATAATGGCGTCCTAGAGGGTGTATATGAAATGTGTATTTCCTGTATCGCTACCAGGCGGAGTACTACCACCTCCTGGCTGAGAAGATCTATAAGATCCAGAAGGAACTGGAGGAGAAGAGGCGGACGCGGTTACAGAAGCAGGGCATGATGCCCCCCTCAGGCCTGCCACAGGGACCCCTTGGCATGGGCCAGTTGCCTCTGGCCCCCGGACAGCCGCCCAGTGAGTAGACGCTTTAAACACACACACACACACATATAGCTACTGTTTCAACATAGGTGTGATTAGCACTGCTTGATTCTACTTGTGTGGCTCTATTTACTTCAATAGCTAGATTTCTATCTAATTGGCAACAGATTTTCAAGACTATTCAAAAAATCTGCATATAATTCTCCCACCAGAGGTGTTTCCATCAAACTTATTTTATTCCTCTTGTGTTAGTTTATTTAGTTGTCTACACCCGCTGTATTCGGCGCATGTGAAAAATAAAATGTTATTTGATTTTAAACTGACTTATTGCAGATAAAAAGCTCTGTAATGAGAGTGCGTATAAAAATTACACTTGCGGTTAATTCTCATGTACTGTATCTAATAACAGAAGTTCAATGTGTTTCAATCACATTTTCAACTCTACAGATTGTTTTGTCACACACATTTTTACTTCCACTCTGGTTTTGGCGCATGCTCTTTCTAGACAAGTGTGCTGATAAAGTGGACAGGGTGGGTTATATGATAAGATATGAATAAGAACATTTTATTTGATAATTGGCAGCCAAGCACCAATCATCATGTCACCAACATTCAAATAATGGTCTACCATCAATATTTATTGTACAATTTGCATTGTTTTGTGACATTAGGACATTTTACAGACAAATTTCCTGTTTTCATCAGGCCTGTTTTTTTTGTGTCAGGTAGTTCATCCACATGAAATGGTTGGATGAAAACCTGGTTACTGTGGCCATGGATTCAAAGCTAATGAATGCGTTTCTCTTCACTCTCAGATGGTTCTCATGCTGACCCCTCCATGGTTCGACCCACCGGACCAAATCAGATGGTGAACAGGATGCAGAACCCTGCAGGTAAGCTCTTCCTAGATTCATACATGCTCAGCTCAGTTTGCTGCTTGTCACAAACCAAACCATTCTGAATGGTGGCTAATGTGTGTTACTGCTTTGCTCTCTCTCAGGGATGAATCAGTTTGGTCAAATGGGGATGCAGTCATTAGGGCCGAGGTCAACGCCTCCACTCCCTCTAAATCAGGTTAGCAGCCCTCTCATTCCCACTGTCCAAATGAAGTCGGTAAAATAACTGCATTCAATATTGATATACATTTATTATATTTCAATGTTCTAATCACAGCGGTTATAGAAAATAACCATGGTCTCATTTAGAACAAAAGTGAATAATGTATCTTGCTTGGTCTCACTCAGATGGGTATGGGGCCAACGCGGATGGGGCAGCCCAACGTGGCCCAGCTCCAGAACCAGTACCTCCCTCCTGGTCAGTTCACTGGTTCCAGTCCTGGCCTCGGTGCTGGCCCAGTCGGCATGAACCATCCAGGGCCACAAGGAGGCGTGGCACAGGTAAATAAATACTGGAACCAATGCTAGAAGTAAAGGGTGACACTAAAATAGTTGTCATATTAGAAGTTGGGAATAGACTCTAACCATCTCCTCCATGGTGTTCTCCAGCAGGCCCAGATGCCCACGCCGCCCTCGCTCCCGGTCAGCAGCCCTGCAGCTCAGTCAGGCTCAGCGGCAGGATTAGGGCTCTCCCAGGGCTCCATGGGACCAGGCAGCGTAGGTGGAGGCCCTCCTTCCAACCTGCAAATGCCCAACTCCAACTCCTCCCAGCCCAACTCACACCCGCACTGCCCCCCCATCCGACAGAACTCCCCCTCCCCGGCACGCAGCCTCACGCCAACCCCTCATCAGACGCCACCTGGTCCGCCAGGCTTGCAAACCCCCCAGCCTCACACGCCCAACCCGCCCCAGGTCGCCACTCCGCTCCCGCAGCAGCAGCTAGCGTCGTCACAGCCAATGGGGCAAGGAATGAACTCGGAGAAGCCCAGTCAGCTCCAGCAGCAGACAAACGGTGGTGGAGCTTCTGGAGGCCTCCAGACGGGGCAGGCTCAGTCTGTGCCTACCCAGAATGCCCATGTGCCAACCCAGCTTCCGCAAACTCCAGTGAGTAGTTTGCCCCCAACAGCTCCCCATAGTCTCACTAACTCAACTCCTCATGGTTGTCAGAAATGCTGTTCTTTGGTTTCCTTAGCTGATCCCTGGTCTCTGGCTATACCTCCATACGTCACTTTTCTGAGTTTCCTTGTTGCCTGGACAGACAACGTAGTCAAATTCTCTTGTGCCCCTGCCCTCCGTTCCTTGTTGGTCTACATCCTTGGCTGTTCACTCTTTTCACTAGCTTTTTTGGTTGTTCCTCTGTTGTTCATTTCCTTTCAATTCACTTTTCTCTCTCTGTCCTCTCAGCTGTCTCAGAAGTCTTCTCTGACTGCAGATGGCCAGGCCTCCACTCCGGCCTCTGTGAGCAGCGTAGACCCTAGCTCCCAGCTGACCTCGTCTGACGCCCCCATCCCAGCTGAGCCCAAGATGGAGGTGAAACAGCAGGACGATGAAGATGCCGAGGACCAGGGAGAGGGAAAAGCCTCTGGGAAGATGGGCAAGGGACAGGCAGACATCAAGTCAGAGGAGAAATCTGAGGTGAGGCTTCCAGTCTTTCAAAGACCGGGGTCCAAAAGCAAAATACACAGTGCTAGCTAGCCAGCAAGGTGAAGATTATTTAGCTTACAGCTAACAGAGTTTATTACATTCAGGATGAGGTGTGGAGATGTGTATAGGATATTGAACATAATGTCCCCTCTCAGATTAAGAAGGAAAAGCCTTCAGGAGACGGATGCAAGGGTGAGCCTATGGACACATCGTCATCGGCAGCAACGCTGAAGATGGAGGACAGAGACCGAAAGCCAGAGGTGAAGCCCAAAGACGAAGAGGAGAGGTCTGAGGCATCGGGCACGCACAGCTCCCCCACCAGCGCTCAGAACAAGAGAAAAAGTAAGACCCCCTCTTATCTTCATAGGAGTAATGTACCTGTCCTTATATCCTCCTCTTCATATGCAAGCGTTCCTAAACATTGGTTTCTGGCCTAGTCGGATATGGTGTATAGATATAGGCTATGAACCTTTGAAGCCAAGTGTATGTTCACCTGTAAACAGCCTAATCAAAAACAATTTGTCCCACCTTTCTGGCTCCTCCTTTTCCAATACTTGCACTACCTATATCCCCACTTCCTCTCCTCCGTCGCTCCCTCTTTCCACTACCTCAGTCTTTAAGCCTGAGGAGCTGCGTCAGGCTCTGATGCCCACCCTGGAGGCCTTGTACCGCCAAGACCCTGAGTCTCTGCCCTTCCGCCAACCGGTGGACCCCCAGTTACTGGGAATACCCGTACGTATTCGAACTAGTAACAAAACTAACCTGGTAAGGGACTGCGCTGGCTTCCATTTTGCTTCCCTCTAAAAACGTTCTTACCGTTCTTTTTAGTTCATTTTCCTCTCATTCCTTTTCCTCCTTCTTTCATCCCTCTCTTCATCCTTACCTCCGCCACATGTGTGCAAGAGTGGGGTGAGGGAGTGACTGTAGGCTAAGGGAGTTGAATCGATACTTGGAAGGTGTGTGTGTGTGTGTGTGTGTGTGTGTGTGTGAGTTGTCTCGATCCTGAATTTATGAGTGTGTTGTCTCTGCTCAGGTAGAGTATACTATACATCAAACGTAGGTCAGTTGGTTTTTACTCTAGGTTATTGGGTGTGTGTGTGTGTGTGTATCTGTCTGTGTATGCGTGTCAGCTCATGCTTGCTTCTCTAATTCTCTTACTCCACAAAAACAAAAATTAATCAATGCTATGTAAAACATTTTTTTTTACTTGTTTTGCAACGGCAATCAATTAGTCTGTCAGTAACATTTAGGAGAAATGCAAATTTAAACCTTTGTCTGTTAGAATTTTAAATAAATATTTTGTTGATTTGGTTTCTACCGGTCAGTTTTGATTAAGATCAACACTTAAGAGGTGGTTTGACCCTGGCCATGAATGTCAGACCTCTGGGCCTTGTTAATGGCGGCTTGTGTTTTGGCCTTTCATCAGACTTCAAAATAAGCATCCGTTTTTATCAGTGTTACA
The DNA here is from genome assembly GCA_023634145.1 of Thymallus thymallus. Lineage (NCBI taxonomy): Eukaryota > Metazoa > Chordata > Actinopteri > Salmoniformes > Salmonidae > Thymallus > Thymallus thymallus. The sequence continues at coordinate 23,954,269 of CM042397.1, forward strand.
TCACTGTTCTGCATTTCTAGGAACACGCCCTAAAGGGGAAATTTACTAGCCATAAATGTTCATAGCCCATTACTTTATTTTATTATTTAAACTGCTTTCTTTTAATTGCATTTTATGCTTCCAGGCTTTTTATGCTTTTACAATTCTAATTTGGATTTAGTCATTTTTCTCCCACATGCCTATTCATAGTAGAAGCTTTCTAGACAGTTCCTCGCCAGTAATCAGTATTGTTGAAGTTGATTGTGAGTTATGTGAAGAGTTGTGCCAATGCCTGTATGCAGCAGTAGTGTGTCTCCGATAATGCAAATCAAATATCTCAGATCTCTTATTGAACACCCATGAAGAGATACCCAGGCAGTGATGTCTGGCACTAATTACAATAATTGTTTGTAGACCATTGAGGCTGCATGTACACAGGCAGCCCAATTCGGATCAGATTGGTCAAAAGACCAATTAATGGAAACATTTCAGAACTATAGGCTGACTTGTTTAAATTCAGCCTGAGAGAGGGATTTGATATCGTATGGTCCTCACCATAGTTTTATCTCTCCTGAAGCAGTGCTAGGGCACTGCTAAGAGGTCGTTGGTACACATCTCCTCAGTAACCCTCAATAGCCCCAGTGATGCACCTGACCCCAGAAATACCACCTGGGTATTCAACATGGACACACAACCAGGCTCAAACTGCTCAAATACTTTTAACATGCTCAAATAACCAGCAATACCACACTTTTATGAGTGTAAGGATTTATCTATCCACAATGGGATTATCACACCTCAATTTCCAATGCACTCATAGAAACAACACTCATAGTTATTGAGCTCAGATGAATGGAATACAGCATACTATGTGCCATGTGTTCATGCATCACCAGGCTGTTGTGTCCTCTGTTTGTCAAAGTGAAGGGTCTCTTTTCCTGTTCCAGTGTTTCCCTGGAGACTGAGAGACCATTCGCTTTGACGACCCGTCTCTGCTTTGCACCTTTGTCTCATTGCTCTTGACTTTGACTGTGCTGTGTTGCCAACCTCCATGCTGCCAGTTTACCAGCATGTGTTGTTACTGCCTGACTGTTGTTACTACTCTGTTCACCTCAACTTTGTACCCTGACTCATGCCCTGAAAATGCTCTCCTCAAGGCAGTATGTAGAGGAGATAGTGGTTGCACTGTAACGTCTGACTGCTTGAAAAACAAACACAAATGTACAGTGCCCAGTAGGTGCTTTATGCTGTAATTTCTGATAAATGTTGGATGTAAAAGTTGGTCTGCCTTCAGAGTACTAATCTAGACCTGATTGAGGACCCCAGTGTCCTTCCTTGTCCTGTTCCCCATTGATGTAGAAAGGGTGCAAAGTTTGAGTGGTGAAGGGGAGAAGCTGTCATGTCTCTGTCTGCACGTGAACCTCTCTGCAGCCCTCAACATTGTCCCCTGCACCCTTTTCTCTCCCCTGCTCTGGTTCCACCTGGATGTCCACCACAACTTCTGCAATTTCAACAACTACAATGACTATGATGATGACGACCATGGTCTTCTCTACCTTCCTCCTCCTGCATCGATGACCACACAAATCCCTTTTCTCCCCACCCTCCTTTCCGGGCTGAACCCTACCCTCGCTGACACCTGGACTTTATCCCGTTCAGGACTACTTTGACATTGTAAAGAACCCCATAGACCTGTCGACGATAAAGCGTAAGCTGGACACAGGACAGTACCAGGAGCCCTGGCAATATGTGGACGACATCTGGCTCATGTTTAACAATGCCTGGCTGTACAACCGCAAGACGTCCCGCGTCTACAAGTACTGCTCCAAGTTGGCCGAGGTGTTCGAAGCCGAGATCGACCCTGTCATGCAGGGCCTGGGCTACTGCTGTGGGAGGAAGGTGAGTGGAAGTATATGTGAATTGATGTTTATAACATCAGTCATTTAAAGACAGCACAGCAATCACCTTCTCTCCTTACCACTGCGTCTCACAAACATTATAATTTGGTTCCTGGATAAGTATTTTTCAGTACATAGATAGTCTATCTCTTACTATGGCCTCTATTATTCTGTTTGCAGCTTGAGTTTTCCCCTCAAACTCTATGCTGCTATGGGAAACAGTTATGCACCATCCCGCGCGACGCTGCTTATTTTAGCTACCAGAACAGGTAAGGGGCGTACAGAAGCACAAACAAGCTTACATGCTCACAGATATTGAAAGGAGCAGGGTCAATCAGGGTCATATTCTTCAACCACTCCACAGATTTCATGTTAACAAACTATAGTTTTGGCAAGGTGGTTAGGATATCTACTTTGTGCATGACACAAGTAATTCTTCCAAAAATTGTTTACAGACAGATTATTTCACTTATAATTCACTATATCATAAATCCAGTGGGTCAGAAGTTTACGTACACTAAGATGACTGCCTTTAAACAGCTTGGAAAATTCCAGGAAATTATGTCATGACTGTAGAAGCATCTGATAGGTTAATTGACAATTTGAGTCAATTGGAGGTGTACCTGTGGATGTATTTCAAGGCCTACCTTTAAAACTCAGTGCCTCTTTGCTCGACATCATGGGAGAATCCAAAGAAATCAGCCAAGTCTGGTTCATCCTTGGGAGCAATTTCCAAGGAAAGGAAAATTATGTGGATATATTGAAGCAATATCGCAAGACATCAGTCAGGAAGTTAAAGCTTGGTCGCAAATGGGTCTTCCAAATGGACAATGTCCCCAAGCATACTTCCAAAGTTGTGGCAAAATGACTTAAGGGCCATTCCAATACCTTGACTTTGTGGTCATCACAAAGCCCTGACCTTAATCCTATAGAATATGTGTGGGCAGAACTGAAAAAGCGTGTGCGAGCAAGGACACCTACAAACCTGACTCAGTTACACCAGTTCTGTCGGGAGGAATGGGGCAAAATTCACCCAACTTATTGTGGGAAGCTTGTGGAAGGCTACCTGAAACGTTTGACCCAAGTTAAACAATTTAAAGGTAATGCTACCAAATACTAATTGAGTGTATGTAAACCTCTGACCCACTGGGAATGTGATGAAAGAAATAAAATCTGAAATAAATCATTCTCTCTAATATTATTCTGACATTTCACATTATTAAAATAAAGTGGTGATCCTAACTGAGCTACAACAGGGCATTTTTACTAGGATTAAATGTCAGGAATTGTGAAACTGAGTTGAAATGAGTTTGGGTAAGGTGTATGTAAACTTACGACTTCAACTGTAAATCTACTTGAGTGATTGTCTTATTATTGTGCACGCTGATATTATCTGCAATATAGCATTGTTCAATCACTGAGTTAATTTGGCTTTAAATGGTTACACCCTTCCACCATTTTCATCTTCATCATTCACCAATTTAATTTTAATTTTTGACATTTACAAAGTGGGTTCCCTGTTAAGAGATTATTTTGAAATGGACTCTTTCCCACTAGTCTACTTTAGAATACATACAGAAATGTATTAATCAATTACAGGTGGATGGATAGGTAATTCCTTTTGCACACAATACTTGAAATAAGACTCGGTGATATTGCTGCAGTGAACACTTTGATCTGCAGAACATTTAATTGAATAAAGCTGTGGAGATTGGCTTGATACATTCCATCAAATACATTTCACCATCAAGACAGCATAACCATAGTATAGTAGGTTAGGGCAGCACAGAATCACTACATGTATGATACTTCCTCTCTCCAACACAAGAAAGGGACCCTCTTTATAAATGGAGCAAAAAAGGATGATGGGTTGCTGTTGCACTACCACTTGCTTCCCCCCCCATGTTACTGTGTTACCTTAAAGGGATACTTTGGGATTTTGGCAATTATGCCTTTATGTACTTCTCCAGAGGCAGATTAACTTGTGTATACCATTTGTATGTCTGTCCAGTATGAAGGAAGTTAGAGGTAGTTTCATGCGCCATCTACCCAGTCATTGCGCTGACACTAGTTAGCAATTGGGCTAGTGTTAGTTAACAACTTCCTTAAAACCGCACGCAGAGACATTAAAAATGTTATCCACGAGTTCATCGGACTCTGGGGAAGTAGATAAAGTCTCATTGCCAAAATCTGTGAGTATCCCTTTAATTATGTTTTTGTCCACTGACTGACAATCTGTGCTTTGCGTTGGATCTCTGTCCTCTTTGGATGTTATGTTCTCCCCATCCCTCACTCTTCCCATCCTATTCATCCCCCCCATCGTCCTCGTCTGACCTGTAACGATTTATTTCACGCTTTTTTAAATATTCATTTTGCCCTCCCTTCCCCCTTCTCTCCCTCCTTTTTTAATGCTTGTAATGTCTGCATTGGCCTGCTTTGGTGTGACCAATCATCCACTCCAAAATTTAACTGCAAAATCAAAACACCTGCCCACACAAAAACCCTGCATCATGATTGGCTGCTACCTGGCGACGACCTTCCCTCTGCTCTTCTCCTGGCCTGTCCTGCCCTGCCCTGATTGGTGACTGCTTCCTCGTGCCTTCTCTGTGATTGGCTGTGCGGTTGGCGAACGGTGTAGTTCACCACAATTTGGGCTTCTTGCTGACAGGTACCACTTCTGTGAGAAGTGTTTCAACGAAATCCAGGGCGAGTGCGTATCCCTGGGGGATGATCCCTCCCAGCCTCAGACGTGAGTACCAGCCTCCCCACCCACTCCTAAAACCCCCACCATTTTAATACTGACACTGTTCCTCTCTTGCTCATTTTGATGACATGTAAATATGGTTTGGTTTCTTTGATTTATAAATGCTCTCTATCAATGGGATTAAGAAATGTTTAGTGTCTTCAATGGGACTTCTCTTTCTCCCCATCACTGAATGCCTTCTCAGTCTCTCCCTTAGTGAAATAGTTTTTATAACATGTCTTTCTCTCTACCTCTTAAGGCAGCAATTCACCTCAACTGCCATCTCTGTCCTTTTACTTGATTTCTACCCTTCTTCTGCCTCTTCTCTCTTCAGCTAAAATCCCAACATACTGAGGGCTCCTAATGTTCCTGAAGTGTTAGATGATATTTTTGAAATAGCTGAATCCTAGCCTGTATAAATCCTGAGCCTGCCGTTATTACTTGTGACTTTATGGCTGTAATATACAGTCGTGGTCAAAAGTTTTGAGAATGACAAGTATTGGTCTCCACAAAGTTTGCTGCTTCAGTGTTCTTAGATCTTTGTCAGTAGTTACTATGATACACTGAAGTATACTTACAAGCATTCCATAAGTGTCAAAGGCTTTCATTGACAATGACATTCAGTTTATGCAAAGAGTCAATATTTGCAGTGTTGACCCTTCTTTTTCAAGACCTCTGCAATCCGCCCTGGCATGCTGTCAATCTACCCCAGTCCTCAGCAGTCCAATCCCTGTACCTTTTGCAGAATATCAGTCTGTCCCTGATTTTTTTCCTGGAGAGAAGTGGCTTCTTTGCTGCCCTTCTTGACACCAGGCCATCCTCCAAGTCTTCGCCTCACTGTGCGTGCAGATGCACTCACACCTGCCTGCTGCCATTCCTGAGCAAGCTCTGCATCGGTGGTGCCCCTGATCCCGCAGCTGAATCAACGTTCGGAGACGGTCCTGGCGCTTGCTGGACTTTCTTGGTCGCCCTGACGCCTTCTTCACAACAATTGAACCTCTCTCCTTGAAGTTCTTGATGATCCGATAAATGGTTGCTTTAGGTGCAATCTTACTAGCAGCAATATCCTTGCCTGTGAAGCCCTTTTTGTGCAAAGCAATGATGACGACACGTGTTTCCTTGCAGGTAACCATGGTTGACAGAGGAAGAACAATGATTTCAGTCTGTTATTCTGACTCAGTCAGCATGGCAGAGTGATCTCCAGCCTTGTCCTCGTCAATACTCTTACCTGTGTTAATGAGACAATCACTGACATGATGGCAGCTGGTCCTTTTGTGGCAGGGCTGAAATGCAGTGGAAATGTTTTTTGGGTATTAAGTTAATTTTCATCTGATCACTCTTCATGACATTGTGGATTATATGCAAATTGCCATCAACACTGAGGCAGCAAACTTTGTGGAGACCAATACATTCCCAAAACATTTGGCCACGACTGTAGTACGTTGCATTTCTGTCCCAGTGATTGGATTGGGTCTGTTCTTACCTCCGACACTCCTGGGCCTCTCTTCACAGGTCCATCAGCAAAGATCAGTTTCTGAGGAAGAAGAATGACACGCTCGACCCTGAATGGTACCTGCTCTTTTTACCTTTGACCTTTACATTTGATCTGTACTTGGTGCCAACCCATGTTTTCCATGTGGTACATTTGCATCAACTTTAGATGTTGTGAAATATTTCTTAACTGGCACGCTGTAATATTTAATCTTCAGTGTGTTTTAGTCAGTTACTCTAGGACCTGTTTGGGTCATCATCATGGCTTTTGTTTTAAATGTTCTGCTAGTTGAATCTCCTGTTGAGAAAATGACTATTTCTATGTGTGACACATCGTATCAATAACCTGTGACTCTCTCTGTCCACCCATATCTCTTTTCTGTGTTTCTGCAGGCTTGTGGAATGTATCGACTGCGGGCGTAAAATGCACCAAATCTGTGTCCTGCATAATGACACCATATGGCCGGCAGGGTGAGCTAACTTGCATACACATTCTGTACATCTTACGTTAATGTGACTGTTGGAACTGTGACACTGCTAATATTGATTCCAAGGTGCAGTTCCAGGTTCAGTCTTACTGTGGTTGTGTTGCCTGTGCCATCATGACCAACAGCAATACCTTACATCATTCATTGATGCCAACTTAACCTTAGTGTCTTATATAGTAGATGGAGGGCAAAGAAGTGAAGCTGAAGGCTGCTGAGCTATGATAAATAACAAATGCACATATGATTTTATTTGAAGTAATGAAATAAAGCGTGTTCCTTAATCCTCTCCTCTCCACAGCTTTGTATGTGACAGCTGCCTTAAGAAGGCCAATAAGACACGGAAAGAGAACAAATACGCGGCCAAAAGTAAGTGGAGTAAGTGAAAAACGGGGGGCGCTCATCTACCGTCATCTTCATTGGGGTGTCCGTCCATCTGTGTCTCCCCTCCCTCCCTTCTCCAGACGCTCAGCCGTTTCTTTTGTGTTCTCTTCATCCCTCTTCTTTGGTGCCGTTACTGACACATACTCGTTTCCTAAACTCACATCCCACAATACTTTCATGTGAAGAACAAACACACAATTTACTTTCCCCCCCCCCTTCAAATCTTTGTTTTAATTTCTGTCAACGGTTATGATTATGTGCACTTTCTCCCTCAAAATGGTAGTCTTTCCTCTGAGGCAGTCTGGTTTAATTCCCTACGCCTTGATACAACTCTCGAGAGGACGAGTGTTCCAGTTAACACACATTCTACCTTATTCCTTTCTACTTTTCTCCATTACCCAACCCTTTTGTATCTCCCCCTCCCTCCCCAATGAAAATGTTACATGTAACCAACCCTATCTTTTTATTTCAGAAGCCAGTCCTCAGACAATAGTTGCCGCTGCCAGTCCGCTGCAAATTTGTGGTTTGATTTCACTCTTATCCCAGGCCTGTACACACTGAAGGCCATGACAAAAACATGGTCATTTTAGGGGTTCTCGGTTTACAATTTGCTGTTTTTTAAGGCTTGTGGGTCACCCAGGCAGTGATGGACATAATTTATCTTGATGGATCCTCTTTTATTTATGTCATCCTCTCACAAATCTTTTTTTCCTCAGTGGTGTCCATATTTTGGTTGAATTCTTTTCAGTTTACAATGGCATCGTTACTCACGTTTTCCCCCCAACTTTTTGACAGTTGTCCTGTTTTTGCGTGCCTAAAATCCTTCCACGTGTGGAAATTCTTATCTCCCCCATCCCATTCTTCACACCCTCAATGAAGGCAGTTTGTAGGGAGCCACAGGTAGGCGGGCGGGCACATTAAAGGGACCATCTGGCCTAGTCTCATACAAGGATCTCAAATTAAATATGTCTTGAATGGAAGAGGGGGAAATGCTCTTATATGGTGTCAGATCCAGTTTACACCTTGTCATCTCTTCTGAGTTATTGAGTGTTCAGTGCAGAGGACTAGTCCAAGTCTCAGATATGCTGTTAGTTGCCAAATATTGGCAACGCTATCAGGGCATTTTAGACATTGATTGAAGGATTCATAAATGGCCTCAGAATGACTCCAGAGTACTCTGAAACACACTAGAAGCAGCCAGTGGTTGGATTTGTATGCTCCTGACTTCAGATTAGAGACCAGTGGGTCTTCTGTCTTTAATGTCAGAGAAGTCAAGTCCTCTGCTCTGAGCTACTTAACAGACGTTTACACCCAACTACCCTTTAACTGAAACGTGACCTTTCATCTAATCGCTATCACCCATTTCCTCTCTTCCTTCTGTCCTCCATCGGTCCTCCTCTATTTCTCTCTCCCTCCCCATTCTATTCTTGCCATACTTCATTTTCACAGGGCTCCCCCAAACTAAGTTGGGCAGCTTCCTAGAGGGGCGAGTGAATGACTACCTCAGGCGGCAGAACCATCCGGAGTCTGGTGATGTTACTATCCGTGTGGTCCATGTCTCCGACAAGGTGGTGGAGGTCAAGCCTGGCATGAAGTCCAGGTGAGTGTCTGAGAGCACAGTGGGGTAGTGGTTCTTTAATATGGGTGCAAATAGACTACCAAGGAAGATGTCAAATTGATCCTAGTGTCAATGGATGTGGGCTTTAAATTAGTCCCATTGTAGACTGGAGAGTTGAGACTTAGGTAGATAGGTAGGTACTTTATTGTTCCCCGAGGGGGAAATTTCTTAACCTTATAACAGCCTTCTCCGTTCTCGTGGGACAGCACCTATACAGTGTCTCCTTTACTCCTTACGCTCTCCTTTAACTGATACAGGTTTGTGGACACTGGGGAGATGTCGGAGTCCTTTCCCTACAGGACGAAGGCGCTGTTTGCTTTTGAGGACATAGACGGAGCTGACGTCTGCTTCTTCGGCATGCACGTGCAGGAGTATGGCTCAGACAGCCCTCCGCCCAACCAGAGACGCGTGTATATCTCTTACCTGGACAGCGTGCACTTCTTCCAACCTCGACATCTCCGAACAGGCGTCTACCATGAGATACTCATAGGGTACCTGGAGTACGTCAAGAAGTTGGGGTAGGAGACAAGGCCCTTTTTACTAAGCTCAGCCTATTTGTGGGCATAGATTCTTGAAAACATGACTTGACCTCATCACTCTAAATTTAGTGTAATGATATGCATGTACTAAATGTCTAAAAGGTCTGTTGCAAATTTCATGATGTACTTTGTTCTAATAAGATTCACTATTTCCAGTTACTGGTCTGATTCTTAAACCCTTCCTCTCCCATGGCAGGTTTACAACAGGGCACATCTGGGCTTGTCCCCCAAGTGAAGGGGACGACTACATCTTCCACTGTCATCCTGTGGACCAGAAGATCCCCAAGCCCAAGCGCCTACAGGAGTGGTACAAGAAGATGCTGGACAAGGCAGTAGCTGAGCGCATTGTGCACGACTACAAGGTGACTAGAATTATTTTAGTGTTTTGTCAGACATTGCACAGGCTGTCCCAGGCAGAAATCCAACTTATTTATTCTAGGAAATAATTGTATGCATCTTATTCATGCTCTGTTTCAGGACGTCTTCAAGCAGGCCACGGAGGACCGTCTCACCAGTGCCAACGAGTTACCATACTTTGAGGGGGACTTCTGGCCCAACGTGCTGGAGGAGAGCATCAAGGAGCTGGAGCAGGAGGAGGAGGAGGAGAGGAAGAGGGAGGAGAACAGCACCTCCAGCGAGAGCGTAGATGTGAGTGTAAGGACTTCCATACAACAGGAGAGAGATGAGTGTTTCTGGGGTGTGGGATATTGGTTGTTGGTAGGAACATGATAGGAGTAGCTGTTTGTTGTTATTTCGAGGCTGCTTCAGATTCAGTGCTTTAATAGGGATGGTATGTATTGGAGCCAATTTTTTTTAATCTGGTGTTCTCCACACACAGGCCCCGAAAAGTGACAGCAAGAATGCCAAAAAGAAGAACAGTAAGAAGACGAGCAAGAACAGCAGCCTGATCCGAGCCAATAAGAAGAAACCAGGGATGCCCAATGTGTCCAATGACCTCTCCCAGAAGCTCTACGCTTGTATGGAGAAACACAAGGAGGTATTTGATCCTGTCGCAATCTTCTAAATGAAGCCACTCTCTCTCTGTCCGTGCTCATCCTTTCTTCTTCTAAATAAAGCCACTCCCTCGCAGTCCGCGCTCATCCTTTCTTCTTCTAAATGAAGCCACTCTCTCTGTCCGTACTCATCCTTTCTTCTTCTAAATGAAGCCACTCTCTCGCAGTCCGTACTCATCCTTTCTTCTTCTAAATGAAGCCACTCTCTCGCAGTCCGTGCTCATCCTTTCTTCTTCTAAATGAAGCCACTCTCTCGCAGTCCGTGCTCATCCTTTCTTCTTCTAAATGAAGCCACTCTCTCGCAGTCCGTGCTCATCCTTTCTTCTTCTAAATGAAGCCACTCTCTCTGTCCGTGCTCATCCTTTCTTCTTCTAAATGAAGCCACTCTCTCGCTGTCCGTGCTCATCCTTTCTTCTTCTAAATGAAGCCACTCTCTCGCTGTCCGTGCTCATCCTTTCTTCTTCTAAATGAAGCCACTCTCTCTGTCCGTGCTCATCCTTTCTTCTTCTAAATAAAGCCACTCCCTCGCAGTCCGCGCTCATCCTTTCTTCTTCTAAATGAAGCCACTCTCTCTGTCCGTACTCATCCTTTCTTCTTCTAAATGAAGCCACTCTCTCGCAGTCCGTACTCATCCTTTCTTCTTCTAAATGAAGCCACTCTCTCGCAGTCCGTGCTCATCCTTTCTTCTTCTAAATGAAGCCACTCTCTCGCAGTCCGTGCTCATCCTTTCTTCTTCTAAATGAAGCCACTCTCTCGCAGTCCGTGCTCATCCTTTCTTCTTCTAAATGAAGCCACTCTCTCGCAGTCCGTGCTCATCCTTTCTTCTTCTAAATGAAGCCACTCTCTCTGTCCGTGCTCATCCTTTCTTCTTCTAAATGAAGCCACTCTCTCGCTGTCCGTGCTCATCCTTTCTTCTTCTAAATGAAGCCACTCTCTCTGTCCGTGCTCATCCTTTCTTCTTCTAAATGAAGCCACTCTCTCTGTCCGTGCTCATCCTTTCTTCTTCTAAATGAAGCCACTCTCTCTGTCCGTGCTCATCCTTTCTTCTTCTAAATGAAGCCACTCTCTCTGTCCGTGCTCATCCTTTCTTCTTCTAAATGAAGCCACTCTCTCTGTCCGTGCTCATCCTTTCTTCTTCTAAATGAAGCCACTCTCTCTGTCCGTGCTCATCCTTTCTTCTTCTAAATGAAGCCACTCCCTCGCAGTCCGCGCTCATCCTTTCATCTTCTAAATGAAGCCACTCTCTCTGTCCGTGCTCATCCTTTCTTCTTCTAAATGAAGTCACTCCCTCGCAGTCCGCGCTCATCCTTTCATCTTCTAAATGAAGCCACTCTCTCTGTCCGTGCTCATCCTTTCTTCTTCTAAATGAAGCCACTCTCTCTGTCCGTACTCATCCTTTCTTCTTCTAAATGAAGCCACTCCCTCGCAGTCCGTGCTCATCCTTTCTTCTAAATGAAGCCACTCTCTCTCTGTCCGTGCTCATCCTTTCTTCTTCTAAATGAAGCCACTCTCTCTCTGTCCGTGCTCATCCTTTCTTCTTCTAAATGAAGCCACTCTCTCGCAGTCCGTGCTCATCCTTTCTTCTTCTAAATGAAGCCACTCTCTCGCAGTCCGTGCTCATCCTTTCTTCTCTGCCCCCTACAGGTGTTCTTTGTGATCCGTCTCATCGCCGGCCCCACTGCCAACTCCCTGCCCCCCATCACGGACCCGGACCCCCTAATGGCCTGTGACCTGATGGACGGGCGTGACGCCTTCCTGACGCTGGCCAGGGACAAGCACCTGGAGTTCTCCTCCCTGAGGAGGGCCAAGTGGAGCTCCATGTGCATGCTGGTGGAGCTACACAATCAGAGCCAAGACCGCTTCGTCTACACCTGCAACGAGTGCAAGGCAAGCGTGGAGACGCGCTTCCACTGCACCGTCTGCGAGGACTACGACCTGTGTATCAACTGCTACAACACTAAGGGCCATGAACACAAGATGGAGAAGCTGGGCCTGGGACTGGACGACGAGAGCAACAACGCAGCGGCTGCTGCCACTCAGAGCCCTGGGGACTCTCGCCGCCTCAGCATCCAGCGCTGCATCCAGTCCCTGGTCCACGCCTGCCAATGCCGCAATGCCAACTGCTCCCTGCCGTCCTGCCAGAAGATGAAGCGTGTGGTGCAGCACACCAAGGGATGCAAGCGCAAGACCAATGGTGGCTGCCCTATCTGCAAGCAACTCATCGCCCTGTGCTGCTACCATGCCAAGCACTGCCAGGAGAACAAGTGCCCCGTGCCCTTCTGCCTCAACATCAAGCACAAACTCCGCCAGCAACAACTCCAGCACCGCCTCCAGCAGGCTCAGATGCTGCGGAGAAGGATGGCAAGCATGCAGAGGGTGGGCCAGCCTGCCTGCGGTGGAGGACCTCCGGGGGGGCTGCCATCACCAGGCAATAATGGCACCACAGCCCCCAGTACACCCACGTCAGGAGGCACCCAGCCCCCAACACCACAGACACCCACCCAGCCCAACATGCCTCCTGGGCCCCAGCCAGGGATGGGTGGTGGAGGAACTTTGCAGCAGCAGCAACAACTCCAGCAGCAGGGTGGGATGCCTCAGCAGCACCATCAGCTCCATCCCCAGTTCCAGCAGATGCCTGGAGGGGGGATGATAAACTCTCCCCAGCAGCAGCAGATGGTTCCTCAGGTCCAGCAGCATTCCCAGGCCTCAAACACCCAACAGCTCCAGCAACACCCCAACAGCCTGCCGCCTTACACCAACAGGCCTCCAGGCTCCTCACCGCACCCCCAGTCCCAAGGCAAACCGGGCCTGGGACCAGCCACACCACCTCAGCAGCAGCCACCCCAACAGCAGCCCAACCCTGGCCAGCCCTCCATTCCCCAGCAGCAGCAGCAACCTCCTTCGGGGCCGCCTCCAGCGGCAGTGGAGATCGCCATGAAGATTCAACAAGTGGCAGACGCCCAAAGAAAAATGGCCCTGCAGAGGCAGGCGGCGCAGGCAGCTGGCATGATGCCTCCACACCCTCACCACCAACAGCCCCAGGGCCAGATGGGCATGACCCCTTCCCAGGCTCAGGCAGCCCAAGCAGCTCAGGCTGCTGCCGCCAGGTCTCATATGGAGCAGCAGCAGCAGGGTCCTCCAGGTATGATGGTGGGCCCTGGCCCCATGCAGCAGCAGCCCAACCCCCAGGGCCAGCTGCCTCCACAGGTGCAGCAGCAGAGGGTTGGTCCCCCGCTTCAGAACCCCCAGCAACAGTGGGCCGGCCAGGGAATGCCACTCCAGCAGAGGCAAGCCATGATGGGACATCCAGGCATGGTGGCACCTCCGCAGCAACAACCACCGCAAATGCAACAGCGGCAGCAGGCTCAGGGACCTGGTGGGTTGATTGGTATGGTGCAGCAAGGTGGTGCGGCCGGGGGTGGGAACCTCCCGCAGGCTGCTCTTCAGGAACTGCTGCGTACCCTTCGCTCCCCTAGCTCACCCGAGCAGCAACAGCAGGTGCTCAACATCCTCCGCTCAAACCCTCAGCTAATGGCTGCCTTTATCAAGCAGAGAGCCTCCAAGTACAAGGGGGGCCCAGGACCCCCAGGATCCCCTTGCGGGCCCGGTCCAGCCAGAGTTCCAGCAGGTATGGGCGGCCAACAGGTCAATGTGAATGCTGTGGCTGGTCAGCCAAGTATGCACATGGGTCAAGGAGTCAACATGCCCACCTTGGCCCAGCTACAGCAAGCGCAACAGCAGCAGCAGCAACAACAACAACAACAGCAGCGTCCTATGCTTAGTAGTTTGCAGCAGCAACAGGTGGCAGCACTTCAGCAGCAGCAAGGAGGGATGCCAGGCCAGCAGGCACCTAACATGGCCAACATAAACCCCCAGTTCAGAGAGCTTATGAGGAGGCATCTCCAACAACAACAACAACAACAACAACAACAACAGCAGAAGATTGGGAATCATGCCCAGTTCCAGCAGCAGGGCTACATGGGCCAGCCGGGCATGGCGTCCCAGCAGCCTGTTCAGGGCCAGTCTGGACTGCAGCAGCAGCCTGGAGCCCAGCCAGGGCAGCAGCAGCAGGGTTACCCTGGCACGGTGGCCCAGCAGCAGGCTGCTGCAGTGCTCCAGCAGAGGCTCCAGCATCAGCACCAACTCCAGATGCAGCAACACCAGAACGCCATGGCGGGCCATCAGGGGGCTGAGGGGGGTCCGGGCAGTGGAGCAGGAGGCCCCCCTCAGCAGCCTCAACCCCCGCAAGGCGCCTCCCAGCCGCCGTCCTCCCAGGCTCTGCTCCAGCAGGCCCTGCACCAGAGGCTGCTTCAACAGCAGCAGCACCTGGGTGGGGGCTCTCCGGCCCAGCACAGCAGCCCAATGAGCCCCCAGCAGCAGATGGCCCAGTCCCCTCACCTGCAAGGCCAGACGCTGTCCACTTCCCTCAGCAGCCAAGTGCGCTCGCCCCAGCCCTCCCCGCGACCCCAGTCCCAGCCACCACACTCTAGCCCCTCCCCTCGCATGCAGCCCCAGCCTTCCCCTCACCATATCTCCCCACAGACCCAGACGGGCTCCCCGCACCCAGGCCAGCTACCCCAGCACCACCCCGGTATGGTAGTCCCCCCTCAACAGCAGAACTCAATGGACCAGTTTGGGTCAGACCAGAATTCCATGCTGTCTCAGCTCAGTGGGATGGGTGGTCTCCATGGGCCTGGAGGACCTGACATGCTTTCTGGGAACAGCCAGGACCTTGGGCAGAACATTAATCACAACACTTTAGACATCATGTAGCCTCGCTGTGCTTTCAGGACTGCACCTGAGCCAGTGTCACTTTTTTTTAACTATTAATATTTAAAATGTCTTCAATAAAAAAATATACATTGAAGTGAACTTCCTATGGGAGATGCAACTATAAATCAACACGTCGATGAATGGTAAGTTATTGCTGTTAATATATTTTTGCCAATTGTGTACAAATAGGGGGATGGTCTCTCACTTAGAGAATACAACACAGGTCATATTTTTGGGGGTTGGGACTATGGGAGTATTTGCCTTTTTAAGAAATGTTTTTAAGATTTTAGAAATTGTGAAAAATGTAAGAGCAAATGATTTAATTCAATGGATTTATTGTAATTTCTCCATAAATCAGTCTGTTTTATCAGTTTTGCAGAGTGATGTGGATTAATATTATAAATCCAAACATGCATATCTTTTATTTATTTTAGTTTTTTGGAGGTTTGTTGGCATATACCCGAAGATTCACATAGAATATATTTTTGTTATTGACTTGAAATGGGGGACATTAAACTGATGTCTGGGTTGGGCTTTCAATCTGGAACAAATTTATTGTTGGTGGTTGAGGGCCTGCTGCAAGTTTCAGTGGCCAATGGATGCTTAACCATTGGACATCAACACTGGAAGGGCCATCCCTCACTGAACACACATGCCATCTCTCACCCTTGAATGTGTGAACACTCCTGTAAGACACTTAGTATTGGAGGTGGGGGGCACATACCTATGTGCCTGTGAAGTTGAGTACATGAGGTATGGGGGGGGGGGGTGGTATGCCAGTGCATAGGACATTATGCTTCTTGTAAAGCAGAGGGAATGGATCCAAATGAACTGTGCTGCACAGAACTGAGGAAAGGGAGAGACGTGACCAGTCTCTTTCAACCGTCTCTCTCTCTGCCTCGCCCATACTTTCCCTCTGGACTAAACCCCAGCAGCTCAAGAGCCCAATGCACTGGTCCCCTACACCCCACCCTTCTCCTGCCCCAGAGTAATTGTGTCCCTCCTCCCAACCCCAAATTATCTTTCTGCTCAGAACTTTGAAAGTTTTAATTTAATATTTTTTACTGTACAAAGAACTGTGGACTCACTCGGTTTTTTATAATAAAATTAAAATGACAGATGTGCTGAATATTTTCGCTTGTTGCTAGTCAAATTAATTAAGATTGGGGTGGGGGGGTCGACCTTAATACATGCTTCCCTGAGGAGACTATGACCCCTAGTGGTGATGGAGGCACCAGAACGGACCAGTGAGCTTGTTGCTGCTAACACGTTTTATTCCATCCTGTTATAAGAATCTCAAACACAAGCAGATTTTACATTATGTATTTCTAGGCATATGGTATAGAGAAGACATTTAACAAGTCATTGTGACCAACTATACATTTTTCGACACGTGACATAATTTAATTGAGCTTTTACGTGTGACATGCGATAAATACAACTGAGAACATTTGCTTCAGTTTGCACATTTCCTACTGTAACAATGGTGTAAACTGATATTTCCACTTTAGGAATGCACAAAGGCTTAGTGAGAGTGGTGGACTATCAATTAGTAATACAAAAATAAAAACAATACTTAAACGCAGCCAGCCTTCATCTTGAAATGCTGAACGTATCCCTCCAGGCATTCCTTCTCTCCTTTCTATTTAGTTGTTATAGAAATAAACGTATTAAATGAAATGGACAAGGGTGTGCGTGATTAACAGGACGTGCAGAACTTGCTGTAAATACTGAGGAAGACAAGTCGACTAAATACAAAAACGTTAGAAAAAGGCGTAACTGAAATGAGCCCCAACACATTTGGGAATGAGTGGTGTTAACTCATATCCTCTTCAGAAATGCACAAAGGCTTAGCGAGAGGTGTGGACTATGTAATGGTAATACAAAAATAGAATCGGGTAGGTTCTTAATTTGAAAAGTAAAAGAACAATAATACTTTACCGCAGCCAGCCTTCATCTTGAAATGCTGAACTTTTATCCCTCGGGGCATTCTTTCATTATAGAAATAAACATATTAAATGGAATGGAGGACAAGGGTGTGCGTGATTGACAGGGCATGCAGAACTTACTGTAAATACTGAGGAAGACAGACGACTTTATACAAAAGCGTTAGAAAAAAAGAGCAATTCGAAATGAGCCCCAAAACACATTTGGGAATGAGTATATCCTGGAATAAGAGACATTGGAGAAGTAATGTTATAAATATGACATTCAGGAGTCAACTGCTCTCTCGCACATCCATCCTTCCTCATCCTTCTATCTTGCTAATCATCTTTCCAGAACTAAACACAATGTGATAATTACCACCTGATTTTCTAAGATACAATACCTTACCTAGTAATTGGTATCAATTTACTCTCATAGGCTTTGTAAACATATTTAATGACAAACTATGTTATGGTTGTTTATCTAAACATGTTCCTAAGTGGTAAATTCAACACATGGGTTACATTTCCTGTATAACCTTAAATGTTCTCTAATCCTCTCCGTTGTCCTTCAGCCCTTAAAAAACCCTTCAGCTGCCAAGGCCTCTTTGAAAGTTACGGTCAAAGAGTTGATAGTCACATCAGTCACAATCACTTTGCCAGGATTCACTTCTGTGCCACTACTGTCTGGACAGTGTGTCACAACCTCTTCACCTTGCTGTTTTGTGTAATTCTCCACCACTTCCTCTGCAACCTCAACATCGGTACAGACCACTGAACCCTCAGCTATGGTCTCATCTCCAACATCCACCACTGAAGTGCTATCCCTGTCAATCAGAATATGTGTCCCCATCTCCTCTACCCTGTCAATTAAATAATCTTTCCCCAGCCCCTCTACCCTCTCAATAACATCAGCTGCACCTAACCCTGCTACCGTGTCAATCAAGGTATCTGTCCCCAATTCCACTTCTGTGGTGCTCTCCACTAACCTATTGCTAATGTTAAGGTATTTTGGTCCCTCTGTAGAAACACAGCTCTCCGATTGGTCTGTCCTATCCATTTGTTCCTGTCCAGTTTCAGAGGTCCCACCCTCTGGCCTGTGAGAAACAATCATTTCCCCTGCCCCTGTCTCCCTCGACAATGCCCCACCCCCCAATGTCTCATCTCCAGAGCCCAGTACGGAACCACAGCTCTCCACTCTGTCAGTCGACGACTCTACCTCCTGCTCCATCATGGGAGAACTGCACTCAGACCGGCTATGCCCTTAAGAGAGAGAGAGAGAGAGACAGGAAATTAGATCAATATACATGACCACAAATAGGACCAATCCTGACCTTCAAACTTAGATTAAAAAAACAAAAAATATTTCATTAAACTGAATAGACTGTTTTCACGTGTCTCTGATTCTGGTCTCTCCTCTGCGCCTTGCCATTCTTGCTCCATGGGGTCCTGTATGTGGGTCAGTGGTTGGAGGGAATTGTTGTCAGACACAGGTTTGGACACCCTCTGCTTGTTCTTGCGTCTTGCCAGGCGGCGGTAGATGCTCCCTCCCTCCCCCACCCTGTATGGCAGACTGCCCTGGTCCAGCTCAGAGCCCATGGAGCGGGTAAGGGAGAGGCGCAGACGAGGGGTATCTGGGACTTTGTGTGCACTACGGAGGTCCATGGCATAGATATTCTGTAGGAGAAGAGAAGACTAAAGCCGATGTCACACGTAGCAATCTGGACGCAATTTCTGTTGATTGCAACAAAGTAGCATTTGGGATGCTCAGTGTATCACCCCAAAAATTGCCTGCAACTTAGTTGCATTGCATCGCAAGAAATAGAAATCAATACTATGTCACGCAACTGACTGTATGCCATGTCCAATCAGGGCGCAGGAAAAAGTTTACATGAGTGATCATATGGTTCCGTTCGGAACTCCGACCCAGTAGGCTAGTGGCCAATCCTCAAAAAGGGCTTTAGTCTTTGAGATACCCCTATCCAAGGTATAACAAAGCACAACCATGTCTTTCCATTTCTCTTTGGTCTCCCATATATGAAATGGATTGTTGTGTACAAATATTTACTGCAAAAGTGGTCAAATCCAATATGGCTGCCACAATAACATTAATTGGGGGTTTACTCACTTGTATATGTACACGTTTTAAATTAACATTTATTTTGGTGTACTGCACTTATGACCTGTATTAAAGACAATTTTTGTGTACGTCAACGATGTTAGGAATCTTGGTAAAGATTAGTTTTTTTTTACCAATGAGCAAGCCTTCAGGGGATCAATAAAGTACCTATCTATCCTTCATGACCTGGCCTCTAAATTGGTATAGCATCAGCTTGATCCCCTCTGTCGAAGATGCTTGGACCTTTTTTTTGTTGATATTTTCAGTGTTAACAAACACGCCCCCATAAAGATGTGATCTTGCAGAGTTACTCCACCTCAAGAACTGAATTTGGCTAAAGGCTTGGCACACGCAGGCTGACTGGCACTCGTTCAGGCAAATGAGAAATAAGTGCACTCAGGCTATCCGGAAGGCCAAAGTTAGTTACTTTAAGGAGTAGTTCTCTCTCTGTGGGTCTAAACCCAAGAAGTTCTGGAAAACAAAACCTCCTCCTCACAGCTGCCCTTGTCCTTTATAGTTGATGATGTGGTTGTTACTGACAAGAAGCACATGGCTGAGCTCTTTAATCACCACTTCATTAAGTCAGGTTTCCTATTTGACTCAGCCATGCTTCCTTGCCCGTCCAACATTTCCTCATCACTAACCCCTTCTAATGCGACTAGTCCCAATGCTCATCCCTCTTTTCCCCCTGCCCCGCTACAAAGTTTCTCCCTGCAGGCGGTCACTGAGGCAAAGGTGCTAGAGGAGCTCCTTAAACTTGATCCCAAAAAAACATCTGGGTCAGATGGTTTAGACCCTTTTTTCTTTAAGGTTGCTGCCCCTATCATCGCCAAGCCTGTCTCTCCTCTCTGGGGAGGTCCCATTGCTTGGATGGCAGCCAGGTTCGTCCTTTATTTAAAGGGGGAGATCAAGCTGATCCTAACTGTTATAGGCCTATTTCTATTTTGCCCTGTTTATCAAAATTGTTGGAAAAACTTGTCAATAATCAACTGACTGGCTTTCTTGTTGTCTATAGTATTCTCTCTAGTATGCAATCTGGTTTCCTCTCAGGTTATGGATGTGTCACTGCAACCTTAAAGGTCCTCAATGATGTCACCATTGCCCTTGATTCTAAGCAATGTTGTGCTGCTATTTTTATTGACTTGGCCAAAGCTTTTGATACGGTATACCATTCCATTCTTGTGGGCCGGCTAAGGAGTATTGGTGTCTCTGAGGTGTCTTTTGGCCTGGTTTGCTAACTACCTCTCTCAAAGAGTGCAGTGTATAAAGTCAGAACATCTGCTGTCTCAGCCACTGCCTGTCACCAAGGGTGTACCCCAAGGCTTGATCCTAGACCCCACACTCTTCTCAATTTACATAAACATAGCTCAGGCAGTAGGGAGCTCTCATATCCATTTATATGCAGATGATAGTCTTCTACTCAGCTGGCCCCTCCCTGGATTTTGTGTTAAAAGCGCTACAACAAAGATTTCTTAGTGTCCAGCAAGCTTTTTCTGCCCTTAACCTTGCACCATCCCTACGGTGAAGCATGATGGTGGCAGCATCATGCTGTGGTGATGTTTTTCAGAGGCAGGGACAGGGAGACTAGTCATGATCAAGGCAAAGATGAATGGAGCAAAGTACAAATCCTTGATAACCTGCTCAGGATCTCAGACTGGGGTGAAGATTCACCTTTCAACAGGACAACAACCCTAAGCACACCGCCAAGACAACGCAAGAGTGGCTTCGGGAAAAGCCTCCAAATGTCCTTAAGTGGCCCAGCCAGAGCCCGGACTTGAACCCGATCGAACAGCTCTGGAGAGACCTGAAAATAGCTATGCAGCGACGCTCCCCATGCAACCTGACAGAGGTTGAGAGGATTTGCAGAAAATGGGAGAAACACCCCAAAAAGACAAGTCAACAGTGCTTCAACAAAGTACTGAGTAAAGGGTCAGAATAGTTATGCAAATGATTTCTGTTTTTAATAAATGTCAAAAATGTAAAAACCTGCTTTTACTTTATTGATCCCCCGGGGGGGAATGACAAAGTACCTATCTATCTATCATTATGGTGTATTGTGTGTAGACTGGTAAAGGGGGGGGGAAACGATTTTAGAATAAGGCTGTAACGTAACAATTGGAAAACGTTAAGGTGTCTGAATACTTTCCGAATGCACTGTACTCTCAAACCACTTTGTCTGGATATACAGTGCCTTCAGAAAGAATTCACACCCCTTTTCTTTTTTTTTTTACACATTTTGTTGTTTTAGCCTGAAGTTAAAATGGCTTAAATTTAGATTTTGTCACTGACCTACACACAATACCCCATAATGTCAAAGTGGAATTATGTTTTTAGAAATGTTAACAAATTAATACAAAAATCTAAGATGAGTTGAATGGACTCACTGTACAATAATGGAAACTGATCATCCCAATACCCCAACAGTCATACAGGAAGGATATTGTGCACGCTGGTCAGGCCCTGAGGTCCTGAGCGCTCTGGAGCAGGTTTTTATCAAGGATCTCTAAACTTTGCTCCGTTCATCTTTCCCTCGATCCTGACTAGTCTCCCAGTCCCTGCCACTAAAAAACATCCCCACACCATGATGCTGCCCCCACCATGCTTCATCATAGGGATGGTTCCAGGTTTCCTCCAGACATGACGCTTGGCATTCAGGCCAAAGAGTTCAATCTTGTTTCTCAGGGTCTGAGAGTCCTTTAGGTGCCTTTTGGCAAACTCCAAGTGGGCTGGCGTGCCTTTTACTGAGGAGTGGCTTCCGTCTGGCCACTCTACCATAAAGACCTGATTGGCAGAGTACTGCAGTGATAGTTGTCCTTCTGGAAGGTTCTCCCATCTCCACAGAGGAATTCTAGAGCTCTATCAGAGTGCCCATCGGCTTCTTGGTCACCACCCTGACCAAGGCCCTTCTCCCCCGATTGCTCAGTTTGGTCGGGCGGCCAGCTCTAGGAAGAGTCTTGGTGGTTCCAAACTTCTTCCATTTAAGAATAATGGAAGCCACTGTGTTCTTGGGGACCTCCAATGCTGCAGAAAGTTTTTGGTACCCTTCGCCAGACCTGTGCCTCGTCACAATCCTGTCTCGGAGCTCTACAGACAATTCCTTTGAGCTCATGGCTTGGTTTTTGCTCTGACATGCACTGTCAACTGTGGGACCTTTCCAAATCATGTCCAATCAACTGAATTTACCACAGGTGGACTCCAATCAAGTTGTAGAAACATCTCAAGGATGATCAGTGGAAACAGGATGCACCGGAGCAAAATTTTAAGTCTCATAGCAAAGGGTCTGAATACTTTTGTAAATAAGCTGTTTCTATTTTTTATTTTTAATACATTTCTAAAAACCTGTGTAGATTTGAAGAAGAAAATGTATTTAATCCATTTTAGAATAAGGCTGTAACGTAACAAAATGTGGAAAAAGTGAAGGGGTCTGAATACTTTCAAAATGCACTGTATATCAATGTTACAATTACCAAACATTTGGTAATCTTTGTATGACAAGACTGAACATTACATGCAATTTCAATTGCGTTTGAATTGCTTTGTGTGATGCAGGCTTAAGATAACTTTAATATACTATTACGTTTTGTAATTTGTGTAATTGCTATGTTAATGAAAGTGACACAAAAAATGGATTAAGACAGAAAGTGGATGTTCTGAACAAGGAGAAAGGTAAGCGCTGTACCCGCAAGACGAGTCTCCGTGGTCTGAGTCCTTTCCTGCGGTATGCCAGGGCTCGCTCCTTCTCCTCCCTGATAACACACAGATAATATGAAATTGCAATGGCTAGAGCAGAAGTAGTATGCAGTATTCATACTAACAGCACTCCCAGTACTACTCACTTCTCTTCATAAGCCAGGACCAGGCGTGGGTCCAGTATGTGGTCCTCTGGTTCCCAGGTGCTGTACCTGTCAAAACATCACACACTATAAGCACTGTTGCAGGCACATCATGGCATGATACCATTGAATAAGGCAAGGAGGTACAATGACAGGAGTTGTTAAAGAACCATAAAGGAATTTTCAATTCATTTATGTATAGAGACTGCAAGCGGTTATACCTTACCTTTTAAACACCTGGCAGAATATAAATTGTCAATAGATATAATTACAAATACACCAAATCAATCACCAGACACTTAAATGTCAACCTCTATTGCGCAAGTGAGTCATTCTGGAATTTATGTTTTCAACCCCTTGTCTTTGATTCCTGAGGGGTATACTGCGAAGCAGGATAGAAGAGTTAGCCAGCTAACTTTGGTCAATTCTGAGTTCAACTCGGGATAACTGTTGACACGAAGGTGGCTCACCTTTTTAGCAAGGTAAATGTATATGGCAACGAATGCATTAGCTCTAACCTGCTCCGGGGCAGGCTACCTGCTTGAGCTGAGAGTTGAGGACCAATCAAATCAGATTCCCTCCCTCTTGCAAAGAGCGCATCATCATCCCCTTCATTCTCCTAAACCATTTAAGGAAGACGACTGATTAAATATTTTATTAATCAAATCTGTGTTAATAATATTCAAATACATACAGTATCTCACTACAGATGTAGTAATGACAGGATGCATTTGAAACGTTGTATGACTTAATACAATAATTTTATTGGTAGGTGTGGGGAAGAAAATGTGCTCGTGCACACCAAAGACGGCATTAACAATTTGTGTAATAAAAGACACCTTCTAATAACCTATTTCACACCATAGCCTGCTGAATTTGCAGGATAGGTTATTTCCTTTCGGCAAAAATCTAAAATGTGGCGCAGACTCGCTGATGGATTGCTGTTTCAGCATTTGATCAATGAAGATTTTTTGCATTCGACTAGCCGTGTGCGACATGCAAGCGCAGTTACAAACCTGGCTGGCGCTAGCGGCAGCTGCAGGATCAAAATGCATGGTCGTTACATTGATGAAGCCTGAGCTAAAATGTGAATCCTGAGTAGATCTAGCTAGCGTCGTAGTATACCCCTCTATTTCTATTGAAAGTGTTGGTAAACAAGGGTACCCTTCAGTTTTAGATGCGTGCGGAATCGGATTAACGCCATTAGCTGGATCTGGACGGACTCTTCACATTCCGAAAATGCACCAAATGGCGTACGGTGGTTGCCAGTTCTCCTGTCAGTGTACTTCCTCGATTTAAGGAAATGGGAATTAGGGATGTTAAATATAAGATGCACTTTAACCAATGACATGAGGTTTTTACTAAGACATTAATTCAGGCTGTAACAACAAAATGTGTAAGAAGTCAAGGGGTGTGAATACTTTCTGAAGGCAACCCTTGTCTTATTCCACATTTTTTTTGTGCTACAACCTGAATTAAACATGTATTAAATAAAATGTCTCACCCATCTACACACAATACCCCATTCTGACAAAGCGAAAACATATTAAGACATTTTTGCCAATTCATTTAAAATGAAATACAGAAATAACTCATTTACATAAATATTCACACCCGAGTCAATACTTTGTAGAAGCACCTTTTGGCAGTGATTACAGCTGTAACTGTCTCTAAGAGCTTTCCACACCTGGATTATACAACATTTCCCCATTTATTCCTTTCAAAATTCTTCAAGGTCAAATTAGTTGTTGACAATTTTCAGATCTTGCTATAGATCTTGGTAAGCCTTGTTTTAGGTTATTGTTCTGCTGAAAGGTGAATTAATCTGTCAGTGTCTGGTGGAAAGCAGACTGAACCAGGTTTTCCTCTAGGATTTGTGCTTAGCTCCATTCTGTTTCTTTTTTATCCTGAAAAACTCCCCAGTCCCCAAAGCATACCCATAACATGATGCAGCCACCACTATGCTTGAAAATGGAGAGTGGTACTCAATGTGTTGTATTTGCCCCAAACATAACACTTTGTATTCTGGACAAAAAGTGAATTTCTTTGCCACATTTTTTGCAGTATTACTTTAGTGCCTTGTTGCAAACAGGATGCATGTTTTGGAATATTTGTATTCTGTACAGGCTTCCTTCTTTACTCTTTGCCAATTATGTAAGTATTGTGGAGTAACTACAATGTTGTTGATCCATCCTCAGTTTTCTCCTATCACAGCCATAGGCCGGCGCACAATTGGCCCAGCGTCGTCCGAGTTTGGCATGTGTAGGCCGTCATTGTAAATAACAATTCTATCGAACTGACTTGCCTAGTTAAATAAAAAATAATGTAAAATATGAAAATCTCCCTGGTCATGTTCAACACTATTATTGCACACAGTCCAAGCAAAGTATGTGACTTGTTAAGCAAATGTTAACATCTGAACTTATTTAGGCTTGCCATAACAAAAGTCTTGAATACTTATTGACAAGACATTTCAGCTTTAAATTAATTTGTAAAGATTTCTAAAAAATATAATTCCACTTTGACATTATTGGGTATTGTGTGTAGGCCAGTGACAAAAACATCTACATTTAATCAATTTTAAATTCAGGCTGTAACACAACAAAAATTTGGAAAAAGTCAAGGGGTGTGAATACTTTCTGAAGGCACTCTATGTACCCAGATAACTGGGAGGATGAAACATCAGTCAGCATGTTGCATTCATTAATGAAAAAAAAGAGCACTTACTTTGGTGGCCATCCCAGCCACTTCAATAAGTATTCTACATTACCCTAAGAAGCAAAAGAGAAAGGCACATTTAGCAAGAGCCCAAATAACACAATTGTACAGTAGTTCAAGTAGCATAAAAATATGACTGTCGCTTTAAATGGTCGGTGGAGATCATTGGGGTAATTTTATTTTCAAATGGAGATTGTACGATATGACGTTAATGTCAAAGCCTCGAAATCTACTATTGTGATGACGTGAACATATGGATGGGTTTTATGTTAAGGTATTTTCTTGAACGTCAAATCGATGATAATAGGTAGGACTATATCATGCAAAAAACTCGTATTGCGCAACGTGCTGTACAACGAATGTCTCCGCTATGAGGCACCTATTGAAAAAATATAATTTTACGGCGTGCGTGTATAGAACACTCAATACATAGAATCAAATATTATTACATAATCTTCCATTTTCAAATCAACTTTACCAAAATAAAGCATAAGTAAATGCATAGTAAGAATCATACCATACAAAGCTAGAATATAGACTCATTATTATTATCATACTATAACAACACAATATGACTATATTGAATGGATCAAGCGAGGTGTAACATTACGCAGCAGTTTTTTTCCACGCAGATACCCCAATCCATCTTCCCGTCCGCTGTTCTCCTCCTGTTGGCGTAACATACAAATAAACTGCGTAGCTCCCACACATTGGCCGCGCGGACAATCCCACCAGTGATACCCCACGATGGAGACGCGATTTTGGTAAACACACCCCCTTTACATTTTACTACTTGAGGTAGTAGGCTATATTCAGAACATACAACATACACAAACGGAAAACGAAAATATTTCACAATTTCTTTATTCAATATTATGAGGCCTATAGGCAACATTATGTGCAGCAAAATCTATTTTAAACTTTTTGCGCGTTAGTATTAGAAGCAATATTCCTTTCACGCAGCAGCATGATAATATTCATATCTTGCGTAAACTACGGAAAGTGCGTAGCAATACTTTTGTGTAATGGCTGAAATTTACTCTGTGAGAAGAGTACAGGTAGTACTTTGGCTGTTAAATCCATGACACCAAGGATAGATAGCCTATGTTTCTATTCCGAAGCACGGCTACATTGCTTACCTTTCTGACTCTCTTCTTGGTTATTGATTCAACTGCAAACACTTGTTCGCCTATAGATGACAGTTCCATCGCTCCTGATCGCACGCTCAAAACAGGGGACGCGAAATGTTTCTCGTTCTTTCCAAGAACACCCCCCCCCACCCCCCCCAAAAACTCACTGCAGCGGCTAAAACAAGCTTTTTGCCTACTCTACAATCCTTTTCTGTTTTCGGAGTCTTTATCACTTCCTCACATGCAAGTATTAGATAGTTGAGCGGTATTTTGGGTTCTCTTTCTGAGTTTTAAAAATCTGCGACACCACAGCCTGGCTCGTGCTTTAGGCAGGCGCGCTCCCTCTGACTAGTACGATGCGCGGAGACCCTAATAAGCATGGACAGAGAAGAAGAGTCTAAGCGAGAGGGTTTACTTCGCCCAAAATCTGTCCACGAACATAAAACCACCAAATGAGTCATGTTTGTATGAAGGTCAATGAGAGTGTCGAATGGTCCTAAAAAAATCCTAATTTTCTACGTCAGGATTATTTGATCGAATATAACTTTCGTAATGGTTAGGTTGTTACGAATGCACTGAGATAAGTGGACACGTGGTATTTCGGAAACTTTATATTGCAGTTGTGCCTCTTGTTCACGCTCGTATCTGCCCTTTCATTGGCTAGAATGGTCCCACCTGATCGTGCCTCCTCCCGACGCCTTCCATTTTAGAGGACATGTATTTCCATTGTTAAAGCAGTCACTCGACTATCTTGTCAATATAATAGATACTCTGGCGTGCCCTGGTCTTTCACTAAAAACAGTATTTCAAGAATAAGTATTATTCTGTAGACTCTTAAATGCTTTTTATGGGTTGTTTGCTTTAAATGCTACTAAGGAACATCTGTCCTTTTTTTGGAATATGACTGTTTTCCATATTGTTAAAAATAAGTATGGTATATTGGCTTTAAAGTGATAGTTAACTCTAAAATCTAAGTTTGTCTGATGTTTCCAGGATAATTATCTAACGCAAGAATATGTCCAGATTCCATGTGATGCTAGGCTATCTGTTATTAAGCTACATGCCTCTATCCTGAATTAATAGGAAAGATAGGCACCATCTGATTTCATCATTTTAGTGCCTATTTTATTTCCCTATTAATTTGGGATTGAGGCATGAACTGTAACTTGATCTACACAACAGACGGCATGAAGCTTATGCTCATCTCGACATGGAACCACCAGCGAACTCGCTTTAAATGTCTTAAAAAATGGGGGATCTGATATCCAGGAGGTGACTGTGTACCTATTTGTGTGATGGTTAGGAAATTATATCAATAGTTTATTGCTGAGCCGCAGCATGAGTATGGTACTGGGACAAAACATAGTTTTATGTTACAGGAAAGATTCAAATCTGATTCGTAAATGAAAGCCTTCTGATGTTTGGTTGGGGAATGTCTACACCTCCAGCTGTGTGCAAAAATGGTTCCAAATATGGCACTCCGGCCACTAATTACACAGCAAGGGGCTTCAAAAATCGTTAAAAAAAAAAAGACATTTCTTCTACATGTAACCAAAAACCAAACAAGATAAGTACAAGAGTGGAAAATGGCAACGGTTTCTAAAGGAAATAGGATGATGTTTTTCAACCAAAATATGTAGAGCCTCATTAAATAATAATTAATTGATAACACATAATTTGACTAGACAGACGTGCCCCAAAGACACTCTTATTGTAGGGTAATTCGATAGAATGGTTATTTAATTTCCCCATGTATAACACA
The DNA here is from genome assembly GCA_023634145.1 of Thymallus thymallus. NCBI lineage: Eukaryota > Metazoa > Chordata > Actinopteri > Salmoniformes > Salmonidae > Thymallus > Thymallus thymallus. The sequence goes on from CM042397.1 coordinate 23,982,679, forward strand.
GATAACATACACAGCAGCACTATAGGGTATAAAAGGCAATATCAACAAGCTGTCTATCCCCAGTTCAGCTATATAATAGACCAACGCGTATGCAATGAACAGTAAACAAATGCATACATACGCCCACACACCAGCACACATGCACAGATGCAGCGTTTACCCTCTGTTGACATGGCTTAAAACCCAGAGATATGATGATTGACTGTGAAGTCTGTAATTTGTATGTGGGCCTCTGGGAGACATCACTCAACTCTAGTAGATGTCCTCACAGCTCCCTCCCTGCCCTGAAAAGTGTTATATATCTGTAAACATAGGCCGTAATGATACAAGTACAATACATGAGAAGGAGTAGTGAAGCTGCCCAGCGACACGAGCCAACCAGACGAGATAAATGCCTTCTATGCTCGCTTCGTGGCAAGCAACACTGAACCATGCATGAGAGCACAAGCTATTCCGGACGACTGTGTGATCTCACTCTCCGTAGCCGATGTGAGCAAGACCTTTTAAACAGATTAACATTCGAAAGTCCGCAAGGCCAGACGGAATACCAGGATGCATACTCAGAGAATGCGTGACCAGCAAGTGTCTTTACTGACATTTTCAACCTATCCCTGACCCAGTCTGTAATACCAACTTTTTTTAAGCAGAACACCATAGTCCAGTGTCCAAGAATGTCAAGGTAACCTGCCTAAGTGACTATCGCCCCGTAGCACTCTATAGTCATGAAATTCTTTAAAAGGCTGGTCATGTCTCACATCAACACCATCATCCCAGACACCCTGGACCCACTCCAATTCACATACCGCCCCAACAAATCCACAAATTACACAATCTCTATTGCACTCCACACTACCCTCACCCACCTGTACAAAAGGAATACCTATGTAAGAATGTTGTTAATTGACTACAGCTCAGCATTCAACACCATAGTCTCCTCCAAGCTCAGCACCAAGCTCAGGACCCTGGGACTGAACACCTCCCTCTGCAACTGGATCCTGGACTTCCTGAAGGGCCCCTAATACAACTGGTGTAGACTTTACAGTGAAATGCTTGCTTAAGAACCTTTCCCAATGATGCAGATGAATTTAATAATAAAAAAATATAAAATAATATGAACGAACAAGAGGAATAAAATAAAATACACAAGAATGGAGCTATATACATGGAGTACCAGTACCAGCTCAATGTGTAGAGGTACAAGGTACTTGAGGTAGATATGTACAGTGGGGAGAACAAGTATTTGATACACTGCCGATTTTGCAGGTTTTCCCACTTACAAAGCATGTAGAAGTCTGTAATTTTCAGCCCAGAACTACACGGCAGGACCTGGCCAATGACCTGAAGAGAGCTGGGACCACAGTCTCAAATAAAACCATTAGTAACACACTACGCCGTCATGGATTAAAATCCTGCAGCGCACACAAGGTCCCCCTGCTCAAGCCAGCGCATGTCCAGGCCCGTCTGAAGTTTGCCAATGACCATCTGGATGATCCAGAGGAGGAATGGGAGAAGGTCATGTGGTCTGATGAGACAAAAATAAAGCTTTTTGGTCTGAACTCCACTCGCCGTGTTTGGAGGAAGAAGAAGGATGAGTACAACCCCAAGAACATCATCCCAACCGTGGAGCATGGAGGTGGAAACATCATTCTTTGGGGGATGCTTTTCTGCAAAGGGGACAGGACGACTGCACCGTATTGAGGGGAGGATGGATGGGGCCATGTATCGCGAGATCTTGGCCAACAACCTCCTTCCCTCAGTAAGAGCATTGAAGATGGGTCGTGGCTGGGTCTTCCAGCATGACAACGACCCGAAACACACAGCCAGGGCAACTAAGGAGTGGCTCCGTAAGAAGCATCTCAAGGTCCTGGAGTGGCCTAGCCAGTCTCCAGACCTGAACCCAATAGAAAATCTTTGGAGGGAGCTGAAAGTCCGTATTGCCCAGCGATAGCCCCGAAACCTGAAGGATCTGGAGAAGGTCTGTATGGAGGAGTGGGCCAAAATCCCTGCTGCAGTGTGTGCAAACCTGGTCAAGAACTACAGGAAACATATGATCTCTGTAATTGCAAACAAAGGTTTCTGTACCAAATATTAAGTTCTGCTTTTCTGATGTATCAAATACTTATGTCATGCTATAAAATGCAAATGAATTACTTAAAAATCATAAAATGTGATTTTCTGGATTTTTGTTTTAGATTCCGTCACGCACAGTTGAAGAGTACCTATGATAAAAATTACAGACTTCTACATGCTTTGTAAGTGGGAAAACCTGCAAAATTGGCAGTGTATCAAATACTTGTTCTCCCCACTGTATGTACAGTACATAACAACCTCAATTACTTTGTACCCCTGCACATGAACTCGTTACTGGTACTCCCTGTACTGTATATAGCCATGTTATATTTTACTCATTATTGTTATTCATTATTCACTGTATATTTATTGCTTGTGTCACTATTTCTTTAACTCTGCATTGTTGGAAAAGGACCCGTAAGTAAGCATTTCACTGTTAGTCTAAACCTGTTGTTTATGAAGCATGTGACAAATACAATTCGATTTTTGATTTGATTTGAAACTATTGGGGGAGCACCGAGCTATATTCCACTTTTGTCCCAGGCTTTGCCCCATTTTAGTACCAGTATGTTGAAACGCCTACACCCCCTCCCACAGCCTCCTATCTGCACCTGGGTCTCTTGCATAATCGACAAGCTCCAGATGTCATGGTAACTGTTTCCAAGGTGACCAATGAAAAGCAAAAGGAGGTGTTGGTAGATCAACCTCTCTACTTTAACCTTTGACCTTCGCTAGAGCATAACAAAACTCCAGTTTGATACTGTGGCTGTTTTTATCGTTCCAAAATTGATAATACATGACACATTGATTGTTGCATTGATTGCTCTACCGGACTGAACATGTAAATGAAAACAAGCAGGACACATGACTCATGCAAGCACAAGAGAATGTGTGCATGTACACAAACACAGTTCTACTACAGAACATAGAGAATATGCAAGTGGTATATTGGCACCCCTATGAAAATATATAAGTATGTTATACATTTACATTTTCCTTTTGTGACATAGTATAACGCTGATATACATCATTGTTCAATCACAGGTTCCAATATGACTTATGGGCTGTAGGCAGTCTTGTTTCTAGAGTGAGTAAATGTACATTGCAAATCCTAAAGTGGCCTACACAGTCTATCTATGCAAACAGAGCAGACGGAGGACCATTTGCGTCGCTCTCTACGTAGTTATACGTGCATTTATGTAGCATGAAGTTTTGGAACGCGATGCAAACGGATCTCCGTCGGCTCTGTTTTGCGTAGACTGTGTAGAGCCCTTTACAGTGGGTATCATAAGTATTCACCCTCATTGTTTATTTATTTTTTTCAGTTTGTTGCGTTACAAATTGTGATTGAAATATATTTAATATATTGAACTGTGTGATGTTTTTTGTCATTGATCTACACAAAATACTGGATAATGTCAATGGGAAAAGAAACTTAAAATGTATAAGTATTAAATAACTAAAATATAGTCAAGCCTAAATTAGTTCACGAGTAAAATGTTCATACCCCTTCCTCTGTCCCCCATACATACAACATCTGTAAGGTCCCTCAGTTAAGTATAGATTTTTAAGCACTGATTCAACTACAAAGACCAGGGAGCTTTTCGAAAGCCTCATAAAGAAGGGCAGTGATTGGTAGATGGGTAACAACAACAAATCCGACATTGATCATGGTTAAGCATGGACCCTGTGTAGCTCAGTTGGTAGAGCATGGTGCTTGAAACGCCAAAGTTGTGGGTTTGATTCCCACAGGGTACCAGTAAGAAAATGTATGCACTCACTACTGTAAGTTGCTCTGGATAAGAGTGTCTGCTAAATGACTAAAATCTAAATTAATAATGATGCTGTGGATTATATATTAAACCACCCAGATACAGTCATCCTTCTGAACTGAGCTGAAGGACAGTAAGGAAACTGCTCAGGGATGTCACCATTAGGCCATTGGTAATTTTAGAACAGCTACAGAGTTCAATGGCTGTGATGGGAGAAACGTAGGATTGATCAACAACATTGTAGTGACTCCACAATAATGAGTTAAATGACAGAGTGAAAAGAAGAATACAAATATTCCAAAACATGCATCCTGTAAGCATAGCTAAAGTAATACGGCAAAGGAATACACTTTTTGGCCTAAATGCAAAGCCTTGTTTGAGGCAAATCCAACACAACACATCACTTAGTAACTGCCTCCTTATTTTCAAGCATGGTGGTGTCTGCATCATGGTATGGGTATGCTTGACATAGGCAAAGACTGGGGAGTTTTCAGGATAAAAATAAACAGGGTGGAGCTAAGCACAGGCAAAATCCTAGAGGAAAACCTGCTTCAGTCTTCTTTACACCAGACACTGGAAGAGGAATTCACCTAAAACACAAGGCCAAATCTACACTAGAGTTGCCAAGTTACAGTTTGAAAATCTATGGCAACCTCTGAAATTGTTGCCTAGCCATGACCCCCAACACCTTGACAGAGTTTGAAGAATTTTGAAAATAATGGCAAATATTGCACAATTCAGGTGTGCAAAGCTCTTAGAGACTTACCTAATAAGACTCACAGCTGTAATCGCTGCTTCTAACATGTATTGACTCAGGGGGTGAATACTTATATAAATCAAGATACAGTATATTAGTCTTTTATTTTTCATTCATCTTTAAAAAGTATATTTTTTTCTTACACATTACAGAGTATTTTGTGTAAATCGTTGAAAGAAAAGACAATTAAATTAATTTTAATTCCACTTTGCAACACAATAAAAAAATGTGAAGAAATACAAGGGTGGGTGAATACCTATGATAGACGCTTTATGTGACAACAACCTTAGTTAGTTAGTTAGTTAGTTAGTAAACCTCTGGGTGAACAAAGTAGGAGTGAATTACACACTCCTGATGGATCCATAACCGAATAGGTTGAGGGTTTTGTTATGCCAACCAAAAGTATACAAATGTAAAAATTGTTTTAAATGAGACACTTGTTAGAACTCCCAAGTGGTGAAGTGGTCTAAGATACTGCATCTCAGTGCTAGAGGCATCACTACAGACAACCTGGTTCTAATCCAGACTGTATCACAACCGGCCGTGATTGGGAGTCCCATAGGGCGGTGCACAATTGGTCCCGTGTCGTCTGAGTTTGGCCGGTGTAGGCCGTCATTGTAAATAAGAATTTGTTCTTAACTGACTTGCCTAGTTAAATATATATATATATTTAAAAAACCCTTAACTCACCTGTCAAAACCTGTGAAGTCTCGAAATGCAATCAATGTTGGTTTTGCTGTCAATTCTATGATCGATAGCCACAACACTGCAACCACTATGCCCTTTGACTCAAGTTAAACAATAACACACACAGGAATATGGGTGTATTGTATTTACTTGCTTTAGACTTGGTGGAGGAAAATCACCCCCAACTAACCTTTGCATTATGGGGACAAATGAACATGCTGATGCACTTTCACCTCACAATAGCTAGCCCATTACTAAAGGCTGCCTTGATTTTGGTTGGGGCAAGTCTTACATGTTGATGGTGTTTGAAGACAGGGCTAAGCCTTCGTGGTGAATTTGTCACAAGCGTAGAAAGGTACGATGTTGTTCAAGTAAACAAACAGGCTAAAAGCAGCAATATGAGATTCAGCACCATGGACAGTGGCAGAATAGGCAATCCGAACCTCAGCACCTGGACAGTGGAAAGGGACAGTCTTGCGTAATGGTCACTCATTTAATGGAAAGGCGACCTATCCTAGGCTAGAAAGGCTTTTGATAATGTTCAAATCCGAGGAGCTGTAGTTGGGGATTTGATAGAGAATATCGATCCTTGACTGTCATTTACAAAATAGCCTCCAACATTGTACTCAGGAAATTGGATGTCGTCTATTACAGTGCCATCTGTTTTGTTACCCCATATTCTACCCACCACTGCGACTTGTACGCTCTCGTTGGCTGGCCCTCACTACATATTCGTCGCCAAACCCACTGGCTCCAGGTCATCTATAAGTATTTGCTTGGTAAATCCCTGCCTTATCTCAGCTCACTGTTCTCCATAGCAACACCCACACATAGCATGCGCTCCAGCAGGTATATTTCACTGGTCACCCCCAAAGCCAACACCTCCTTTGGCCACCATTCCTTCCAGTTCTCTGCTGCCAATGACTGGAACAAATTGCAAAAATCATTGAAGCTGGAGACTACCATCTCCCTCAATAACTTTAAGCATCAGCTGTCAGAGCAGCTTTCCGATCACTGCACCTGTATACAGCCCATCTGTAAATAACCTACCCTACTACCTCATCCCCATATTTATTATTTTTTGCTCCATTGCACTCCAGTATCTTCTATTTGCACATCATCATCTGCACATCTACCAGTCCAGTGTTAATGCTAAATTGTAATTATTTCGCCACTATGGCCTGTTTATTGCCTTAACTTCCTAATCTTACTACATTTGCACACACTGTACATATATTTTCTATTGTGTTATTGACTGTACGTTTGTTTATCCCATGTGTATCTCTGTGTTGTTTTTGTCGCACTGCTTTGCTTTGTCTTGGCCAGGTCGCAGTTGTAAATGAGAACTTGTTCTCAACTGGTTTACCTGGTTAAATAAAATATAAACAAAGAAATGATGTGGACGCATCGAGGCGCTGATGCACTGCCATGCCCATGATGCCAATCCACGGTTGTATGGAGGGACAACTGTCTCTGGTAGCCAGGGTACCTGTAGGTTATAGTCAGATATCTAAATATCTAACGTCATAGGTACAACGTTAAGATAATTTAGTTGATGATATAATATCGTGGCATTCTTCAGTAGGCAGCAACGTTGCAAAGCCAGCTAATCAGCAGTCAGTAGAGTGGCAAGTTAAGCGCAAGACAGCGAACGTTGCTGTTAGCTTAGCTAGCTAACATCAACACAAACAAACATTTGGGGGTTTAACGTAATGGATAAAAAAGACATAACAACATACAGTGTACAACTGTATATATACGACCTGTCAAGAGGAATGGCTCGCAATCTCAGCCCCATCATGCTAGGTAAGTGAAGCTCAGTCTCGACATCTTCCACGGCACAGATAATGAAGCTGTGTAGCTAGCTAGCTGCCGGTTGAGATTAATAGAGCACGTCCATCTGATGGCTAGCTAGCTAACGTTACCCGGCTACACTAACATGACTCTTGCAATGTATTTTTTTTTTTTAACTATCGTTATTAACTTAACTCTACAACCTGCTTGGTTTATACAGTATAGCCTAGCTATTCAAATGATTATTCTTCAGAATGTCAGCTCAACAATATTGCAACGTTTACGTTAGCTAAAATGCTAGCTAGTTAAACAAGACAAGAGGTATGTGCGAGCTTCAGCACCATCAAGCCTCCGTCCCACGTACAGTATATTTTAATGTGTCACAGGAAAACAACTTGATGGCATTTGGTAAGAATTCTCCCACCTATAATAATCATTATGAACACCAATAGGCTATTGTCTTTACTGTCACTGTGCAATTATTCAAATGATTATTTTCATGTCCAACATCTAAGTCATATTGTAACCATCCATTCATGTACACTAATTCCTGTGTTTCAATTCTCACAGGCACTCAGCCATTTTGGTTTATGGAGATGAGTTCTACTTTGGAGGAGTGGGTATTTCCAGCTGCTCACCGGTAAGCCTAAAATGATGTATTGGCTAATATTTGACAATAACTACTTCAGTGTGCCCTCTACTCTTTATCATAGGTTTACACTAGCTAACAGCAAGACTAGGCTTACATTGGTATGACCTTCAAAGAGGAGGGCAATTAAACGCATAGGATATACAGAGAAGTTTTGGGGATTGGTGTTTTGTAGGATAAATTGACTTTATGTGTTTTAGGGGGGAACAATACTTGGTTCCCCAGACACTGTGGGAAACACAGAGGTGACAGAGGAGATCTTCATGGACTACCTGTCCTCGCTAGGAGAGAACACATACAGGTGTGATCTTCATGGACTACCTGTCCTCGCTAGGAGAGAACACATACAGGTGTGATCTTCATGGACTACCTGTCCTCGCTAGGAGAGAACACATACAGGTGTGATCTTCATGGACTACCTGTCCTCGCTAGGAGAGAACACATACAGGTGTGATCTTCATGGACTACCTGTCCTCGCTAGGAGAGAACACATACAGGTGTTATCTTCATGGACTACCTGTCCTCGCTAGGAGAGAACACATACAGGTGTGATCTTCATGGACTACCTGTCCTCGCTAGGAGAGAACACATACAGATGTGTGTGTGTGTGTGTGTGTGTGTGTGTGTGTCACAAAAAAGTGTTGTTTTTGGGTAACTCACATCATCCACCACCACCTTGGTGGACACATCAGCCATGAACACAACATAGCAGTGTTAGCTGATTTAGATCTGAGATTTCGTTCTGTTTTTGTTCTTCCATAGAGGCGACAAGTACAGGTTGTTTGAGAACAACTGTAACACCTTCACTAATGAAGTGGCCCAGTTCTTAACAGGCCAGAAGATCCCTTCTTACATCACAGACCTGCCCTCCGAAGTGCTCTCCACGTGAGTCTACATACTTAGTAGCTAAGCGACAGATACTAGTAATGCATTACTGACTCGTGTACCTCTCTGACCCTGTACCCTGTTCCTCTCTCTAACCATTTAGACCGTTTAGTCAGATACTCCGGCCTATACTGGACTCCATCCACATCGCTCCTCCTGGGGGGAAAGTCATCAATGGTCGCCACAGCTAAACTGCCTGATATGTTCTAATTTACATTTTCAAAATGGAGGTGGGTTATTGACGAAACCATGGAGGGTGAATCTCAGTGATTTTTTTTTTGTAACTCCCCACCAGCAATGCTCTCGCCTTTTGTATATTTAAAAAATGTTGTTTCCAGCATGTCTTCCAATGGACTACTCCACCTTCCACCAGATGGTGTGTGCTATATAGACCTCTGTGCCTTCACGTCTCACACCTTATTGTTAATGATGCTGATAGTGTCATATGAAGGATTAATGCTGAAGTGCACAAAATTAGTCCTCTGGATGAAGAAACAGACCATGCGTATCTTGCACAGTGCATTCGGAAAGTATTCAGACCCCTTGACGTTTTTCACATTTTGTTAGGTTACAGCTAGGGTTTCAAAGGGTCGGAAACTTTCTGGTAAATTTCTGGATTTTTTCCTGAAATTTTCCATGGGAAGTTAAGCCCGGGAATTTTGCTCAAATTAATCAAAAAAGTTAGCTTATAACAGTGAACCTTTTTTTGTGGGATACACATAAGGAAATTCTAGGTCTTGTGGCATATTTTGGTTAAACTATTCCCATTTCAATGGAATTGCAACCCTCTGCATGCACAGTGCATTCTTTCATCATATGTGCAGTGCACTCTTCCATCACATGTACAGCTGATTCTCAAGATCTACACACTAATGAGATGCTATTGAGCCCACACTACTACACTGTCTGAGCCAAGGACTACATGCTTTCTGGTAAGTTTTGATTACAATACTGGGTGGGGTGAATATATTTTATATGACATACATTATTTTTTGTTATCTAGCCTACAGCAAAGTGTGTTTAAATCATTTGTAATTTGTTAACAATTTCTGCTAGTTAGTTTTTGCTACCATGTGGGTTTTAGCTTGATTGAGCCTGCTAAATGAGGAGTGTTAATCCACCTGTTTCCATACATGTTTCATTTTAAAACATTTATCTTACAAAGGAGTTGTTTAATCTAACTTTTTTTTTTTTTTTTACTCATTTGTTTCTGATCTTTACAGGAAAATGCCACGGGCACTATCTGATGTGTGGAGACATTTCAATGCAGCTATTGTAGAAAGAAAAGCTGTGTACATTTGCAAATACTGTGCCAAATCATATGTGAAGAATGCAACAAAGATGCAGAATCATCTGGCCAAGTGCATGAAGTTCCCTCAGCGCTCACAACAAGCAACCTCTGACAAAAGTCCCTCTACTTCTATTTGAGGTGAAAATGATGAATCAGACACCTTATCGATAACAACAGCTCATGGTCCTCCTAGAATCAACGTTTCTTTTACTCAATAGAGGAACGTAGTCAGAGAAATGCTGATGAATGTCTTGCTCGAGCTTTGTATGCAACTGGTTCACCTCTGATGCTCACAGGCAATGTGTATTGGAAGATATTTCTGAATGTTCTTCACCCAGCATACACCCCTCCAACCAGACATACTTTATCTACTCATTTGCTGGATGCAGAGTTCAACAGAGTTCAAGTGAAGGTCAAGCAAATCATAGAGAAAGCAGACTATATTGCAATCATCTCTGATGGGTGGTTGAATGTTTGTGGGCAAGGAATAATTAACTATATAATCTCCACCCCTAAACCAGTATTCTACAAGAGCACAGACAAGGGACAACAGACACACCGATTTCTACATTGCAGATGAGCTGAAGGCAGTCATCAATGACCTTGGACCACAGAAGGTAATTGCACTGGTGACAGACAATGCTGCGAACATGAAGGCTGCTTGGTCTAAAGTGGAGGAGTCCTACCCTCACATCACATCCATTGGCTGCTCATGCATTGAATCTACTCCTCAAGGACATCATGGCACTGAAAACAATGGATACACTCTACAAGAGAGCCAAGGAAATGGTTAGGTATGTGAAGGGTCATCAAGTTATAGCACCAATCTACCTCACCAAGTAAAGTGAGAAGAATAAGAGCACCACATTGAAGCTGCCCAGCAACACCCGTTGGGGTGGTGTCATGTTTGACAGTGTCCTGGAGGGGAAGGAGTCTCCAAGAAATGGCCATATCACAGTCTGCCGATATGGACAGCCCCATCAAGAGGATCCTCCTGGAAAATGTATTTTGGGAGAGAGTGGTAAGCAGCCTGAAACTCCTGAAACCTATAGCAGTAGCCATTGCACGGATTGAGGGAGACAATGTCATCCTGTCTGATGTGCAGACTCTGCTTGCAGATGTAAGAGACAATCTGTACTGCCCTGCCCACTTCACTGTTGCTCCAAGCAGAGGAAACTGCAGTTCTAAAATACATCAAAAAGTGTGAAGACTTCTGCCTGAAGCCCATACACGCCGCAGCATACATTTTGGACCCCAACAAGGCCTATGGTGTCATCACTACCGTGTCTCGCCACCTTGGCCTGGATGAGGGCAAGGTTCTTGGCAGTCTGGCGGAGTACACTTCCAAGCAAGGGCTTTGGGATGGAGATGCAATATGGCAGTCGTGCCAACATATCTCATCAGCCACCTGGCGGAAGGGACTTTGTGGATCTGAGGCTCTTTCCCCTGTTGCCTCCATCATCCTCCAAATCCCACCAACATCAGCTGCCTCAGAGCGCAACTAGTCCTTGTTTGGGAACACGCACACCAAAGCATGCAACAGGCTGACCAATGCAAATTTGAGGCTTTTTAAGCCTGACAACGAGCCATCCTCAACAAGGTTGGAAAGTGACAGTGAGGATGAGGCCTCAGAGTCTGATGTTCAAGACATGGAAGCCTGAGAGGAAGACAACCAAAGCTTTAGTTTCTAGACTATCATTTTACAGATGTATGTTGAAAACATCTTTGGGATGATTCAATATTCCCTTTTCTTTTGTTGTTCAGTGAAATCATCCCATGTGAAGAGGCAACTCATTTAATTAAAGTTCAATTTGTAACTACATTGTTTTTTTATTTCTATTGGAAGGATTTAATCATTTGCAATTGTCTACTTATGATAAGGTAAAAGGTTTATGTTTCTGTCTCCATATGATATGGCAAATATATCCAATGCAAAAAACATCTACATTTAAATGGTATTAATATCAATTTGAATATATTTCCGTAAATTCCCATATATTTCCGTTAATTCCCACAGAAATTAACGGAAATACCCCATAATGACAAAGCAAAAACAGGTTTTTAGAAATGTTTGCAAATGATAAATAAAATACTTATTTACAAAAGTATTCAGATCCTTTGATATGAAACTAAAAATTGAGCTCAGGTGCATCCGGTTTCCATTGATCATCCTTGAAATGTTTCTACAACTTGATTGGAGTGCACCTGTGGTAGATTCAATTGATTGGACATGATTTCGAAAGGCACATACCTGTCTATATAAGATCCCACTGTTGACAGTGCGTGTCAGAGCCAAAACCAAGCCATGAGGTCGCAGGAATTGTCCGTAGAGCTCCGAGACAGGGTTGTGTTGAGGCACAGATCTGGGGAAAGGTACCAAAACATTTCTGCAGCATTGAAGGTCCCCAAGAAGACAGTGGCCTCCATCATTCTTAAATGGAAGGACTTTGGAATCACCAAGAATCTTCCTAGAGCTGGCCGCCTAGCCGAACTGAGCAATCAGGGGAGAAGGGCCTTGGTCAGGGAGGTCACTCTGACAGAGCTCCAGAGTTCCTCTGTGGAGATGGGAGAACCTTCCAGAAGGAAAGCCATCTCTGCAGCACTCCACCAATCAGGCCTTTATGGTAGAGTGGCCAGACAGAAGGATGGAAGCCACTCCTCAGTAAACGGCACATGACAGCCTGCCTGGAGTTTGCCAAAGGGATCCTAAAGCACTCAGACCCTGAGAAACAAGATTCTCTGGTCTGATGAAACAAAGATTGAACTCTTCGGCCTGAATGCCAAGCGTCATGTCTGGAGGAAACCTGGCACCATACGGTGAAGCCTGGTGGCAGCATCATGCTGTGGGGATGTTTTTCAGCGGCAGGGACTGGGAGACTAGTCAGGATCGAGGGAAAGATGAACGGAGCAAAGTACAGAGAAATCATTGATGAAAACCTGCTCCAAGAGCGCTCAGGACCTCAGACTGGGGTGAAGGTTCACCTTCCAACAGGACAACAACCCTAAGCACACAGCCAAGACAACGCAGGAGTGGCTTCGGGACAAGTCTTTGAATGTCCTTGAGTGGCCCAGCCAGAGTCCGGACTTGATCCCGATCAAACATCTCTGGAGAGATCCGGAAATAGCTGTGCAGCGACGCTCCCCATCCAACCTGACAGAGCTTGAGATGATCTGCAGATAAGAATGGGAGAAACACCCCAAATACAGTTGTGCCAAACTTGTAGTGTCATACCCATGAAAACTCAAGGCTGTAATCTTCAACAAAGTACTCTGTAAAGGGTCTGAATAGTTATGTAAATGTGATATTTCAGTTTTTTATTTTCAATACATTTGCAAAAATGCTTTGTCATTATGAGGTATTGTGTGTAGATTGATGAGGGGAAAAAGTAATTTAATCAATTTTAGAATAAGGCTGTAACGTAACAAAATGTGGAAAACGTCAAGGGGTCTGAATACTTTCCGAATGCACTGTATGTGTTTGAAATAATCTCAAATGTAATTTATTATGAAAAAGTTTGTAAGAATGTGTGTTGGGGTCAAATCATACATATTATTGGCCATCAATGGGGGGCAGTAACTCTTCACATATCTATACTTATTAGACTAGGCAAGAAATGTGTAAGAGTAGTAAAGTCATCTTATTAAATGCACACATTCACTGCAACTCCTAGCACTGGTTTACTATAGGATAATTCAGTAAGACAGTACAGTAAATGTATATGTTCTGTAAAAGACAAAGCACCTCTGGTATCGCATCACACCGGTAATCACATCATAGCATGTCTCCAACACCAATAGGTGCTTGTGTGTTTTAGTGAAAGAGACAAGGCCCTTCACCTTGGTATGTTTCTCATGTAACCACCTTCTACAATCAACCTCACCACTGAAATGCATTGTACAGTCATGGCCAAAAGTTTTGAGAATGACAAGTATTGGTCTCAGTGTTGATGATGGCAATTTGCATATACTCCAGAATGTCATGAAGAGTGATCAGATGAATTGCAATTAATTGCAAAGTCCCTCTTTGCCATGAAAATGAACTTAATCCCCCCCAGAAAATTCCACTGCATTTCAGCCCTGCCACAAAAGGACCTGCTGCCATCATGTCAGTGATTGTCTCGTTAACACAGGTGAGAGTGTTGACGAGGACAAGGCTGGAGATCACTCTGTCATGCTGATTGAGTCAGAATAACAGACTGGAAGCTTTAAAAGGAGGGTGGTGCTTGAAATCATTGTTCTTCCTCTGGTCCGTAATCACTCATTCACTCAGGACCTATTTATTCATGAAGGTCTGTATATACATATTCATGTACAGTTATATCATATCACGTGCAATATTGCAAGTAATTCTTGGACCTAACTTACGTAGTCATTCACTCAGGAATGCATATTAGTATCCTGTCAGTTGCACCTTTTCTCATTGCTTTTAGTATATCGAATGTGCAATACGTGCAGTTGTCTGTAATTAAACTCTGCGCACTAAGGATTACTATTATTACCCCAAATTATATCATACACACATTTAGGTATTTAAGTATCTCTTCCTGTCATTTACCTGTACAGTTTATGTAACCATGCAAGTATTCACTTATCTGTAAATATAACTGTATATTTACCTGTACAGCTAATTTAACCATGCAAAATATTCACTTACCTGTTCATTTAGCCAGTCTGTCTATTAAGTAAACTATTATTACCCTCGCTCATATCATATGCATTTTTAGGTACTGAAGTATTTCTCTGCCATCGACCTGTATAGTATAGTTAACCATCCAACATCCACCAATGTATAGTGTACATATTCAGCCAACCACCCATACTATGCAATGTCTTTTTATAGCTTTTTTTTGCACTCCAGATATCTTGTATTTCTATACTTTTTCATACTGCCGCTCTATGTATCATGTACCGTGTATCTGTCTTTTGTGTACATTCGTTGTGGCATTTTGCACCTGCCCTGTGTTTTTGTTGTAGCTGCTTGAAAAATAAATTTCCCCCCTCGGGATCAATAAAGTATCTATCTATCGATAGATTTCAGTAGATATTTATGAATACTATATTAGTTATTTTATTTATGGTTATTTATGTATGGATAATATTGTTTTTGCACATTGTTTGCTTGTTGTTTTGTAATTGTATCTATAAATAAAGCCATTCACTCCAAATGTTCCTATGTGTGCAGTTCTGAGAATGTGTCTGTGTTACCCTGCCAGTGTTAGGCATCCAAAGTATTGGTGCCTTAAGCTGGATTTGATGTTTTTGCTCCATTAAAGGAACTACAGTTAATTAGATATACTGCATGATCGCCATCTATCTAAAGGACAAATTTGGACTGACTTGTTCCTGTTTTGATGTTTAGAATTTGCTGTTTGCACGGCTGTTGTCAGCAGGACCAACCCCATCACTAGTAATCATGTGAAGGATAAATTGTCCAAACAAACTTCAGTGTACTTGCCGTGACCTTGACTGAAGCATCATTTGCTCAGGCTACTGTCAGTGTGTTCAAGGACAGTCTTCAGTCATACTTTGTGCCTGATTGTTATGTTTGTGTCACAATATAGTAGTTGTTCTGTTGTCATGGCCCTGTCTCTAAGTGTTAGTGCAAACTTTATATGAAAGTACAGTTGCCAATAAGACTGTTTATATCTGCTTCTTATCTGAACCTAGAAATCCAAAGTTCAATGGAATAACAAAGCATTCATGGTTTTTATTCTAATGCAGAACACGGATTATATTTTGTAGAAAATGTTGTTGGGGAAAATACAAGTCATGAGCTACAGTCGTGGCCAAAAGTTTTGAGAATGACACAAGTATTGGTCTCCGCAAAGTTTGCTGCCTCAGTGTTGATGATGTCAATTTGCATATACTCCAGAATTTCATGAAGAGTGATCAGATGAATTGCAATTAATTGCAAAGTCCCTCTTTGCCATGAAAATGAACTTAATACCCCAAAAACATTTCCACTGCATTTCAGCCCTGCCACAAAAGGACCAGCTGCCATCATGTCAGTTATTGTCTCGTTAACACAGGTTTGAGTGTTGATGGGGACAAGGCTGGAGATCACTCTGTCATGCTGATTGAGTCAGAATAACAGACTGGAAGCTTTAAAAGGAGGGTGGTGCTTGAAATGAAATCATTGTTCTTCCTCTGTCAACCATGGTTACCTGCAAGGAAACACTTGCCGTCATCATTGCTTTGCACAAAAAGGGCTTCACAGGCAAGGATATTGCTGCTGGTAAGATTGCACCTAAATCAACCATTTATCGGATAATCAAGAACTTCAAGGAGAGAGGTTCAATTGTTGTGAAGAAGGCATCAGGGCGCCCAAGAAAGTCCAGCAAGCGCCAGGACCGTCTCCTAAAATTGATTCAACTGCAGTGAGGCGAAGACTTTTGTAGGATGGCCTGGTGTCAAGAAGGGCAGCAAAGAAGCCACTTCTCTCCAGGAAAAACATCAGGGACAGACTGATATTCTGCAAAAGGTACAGGAATTGGACTGCTGAGGACTGGGGTAGAGTCATTTTCTCTGATGAATCCCCTTTCCGATTGTTTGGGCCATCTGGAAAACACCTTGTCCGGAGAAGACAAGGTGAGCGCTACCATCAATCCTGTGTCATGCCAACAGTAAAGCATCCTCAGACCATTCATGTGTGGGGTTGCTTCTCGGCCAAGGGAGTGGGCTCACTCACAATTTTGTCTAAGAACACAGCCATGAATAAAGAATGGTACCAACACATCCTCCAAGAGGAACTTCTCCCAACCATCCAAGAACAGTTTGGTGACGACCAATGCCTTTTCCAGCATGATGGCGCACCTTGCCATAAGGCAAAAGTGATAACTAAGTGGCTCGGGGAACAAAACATTGACATAAAGATCTAAGAACACTGAAGCAGCAAACTTTGTGGAGACCAATACTTGTCATTCTCAAAACTTTTGGCCACGACTGTAGTAGTCCTTGTTTTATTACCTCATTGCTCCATCCTTGTAAGAGCTGAAGACACACACAAAGCACCCATGGGGATTTCCGGATAATTCAAAAGCATGTGAAGAGAGAGCACTTGGGCTGTGCTTTGGTGACAGACCTGTCAAGACAAATAACACCATGTTTGAACACAAAAGTAGGGTTGAGGCTTGGTGCTGTTCCGGGGAAGGCCACCTTGAGGTGCTATGGTTCTTTATCTTTACCTCAATTCTCCCATCTCTGCTCTCTTCTACACCAACTTGTTAGAGTGGTGTTGGAGTTCTTGTCATGAATCTCACATTAGCCTAGGAGGAGCCACTGTAATAGGAACTTGAGTTGGACTGCTACATTTGCATAAGTACATGTAGGTTTTGCTTGTTAATATTCTGTGTGGTAATAATTCATAAAAAATAAAGATTAAAACCTCAGGTCAAGTCATTTTAGTTTGCAGATTTCCCAAATACATTTAGGATTAATTAACTCAAACCCAAGGTCAGGATTTTAAATGAATGTAACACACACACACACCACTCCTAAGATACCGCTTGTTCCTGCAGCTATGAATTTCACATTGAAGGATTCAAAAAATTGATAAAATTGCAGTGTTGCACAACGTTACAGTAACAATACAGCAAACTACAGCATTGAATGGCGCTCTTTCTTGTAATACTTTTACTAACATTTTAATTGGCCAAGTCCAAGCACACCACCATGTAGCAATCACATTTAGCAATCACATGCAATGGCAAGGGGCCATGACATTCTCATCACATCTTCCTCTCTCTCTCTCAAGCTGACATTTTTGGGTTTGTTTTGTATTTACAGAGACTTTGAGATTCCTTATGTAATGAAACGCATTATATAAAATACATATATAGTATTATTATTATTACACATTTGTGTCCTCTCAAATCCGACATTCAATTTACACTTTGTTCTTCTCAATGTGTGAGAGTTACATTTACTCTCAATGAAATGTTGTTTTATCGTGACAAAACAAATGGTAATTGTTTAAAGAGGAAGAACCTTGACTCTCCACTTCCTCTCCCTAACTTTCCACTTCAGGAAGCGCCCAGCTGTCAGGGCCACCATATGGGAGATCCCATGAGAAACAGACCTGCCTGAACTCAGAGTCTGAATCACGGCAGATACTGTAAACGGTCATGCACCTGAATACATACATACATAAATATAGGCATCTTTGTCCTCTCCTCCTTCTGGTGGGTCCATCACTGAGCCGTTTCCTGAAATGCCCTTGGGTTGTCCCATCCGGAGAATGTGTGTGTGTGTTTGTGCATGTTTGTGTGTGTATATGAGAGTGAATGAATGCTCTATAATGGGAGCTCTGTGCAACCTCATTGATGCCTTTAATAGTTTTGTTCATCAGATCATAAACGTTCTGCCCTCTCCCAACTACCTGCCAATATCTAATCAAATCAAATTGTATTGGTCACATACACGTGTTTAGCAGATGTTATTGCGGGTGTAGCGAAATGCTTGTATAAATACTGTACAATGACTGTAATGGCTTGCTGTATAGTGCACACATATACCTATACACGAATATGGCCAAAATAAGTAGAACCAGCTCACCTGCTTTTACACTATGATGTGACTATAAGATTTAAAAAGCTATAGTTTCACCATATTAAAACAACAGGGTTGACCTTGAATAGTTTCACCATATTAAAACAACAGGGTTGACCTTGAATAGTTTCACCATATTAAAACAACAGGGTTGACCTTGAATAGTTTCACCATATTAAAACAACAGGGTTGACCATAAAATGGGGACCGTTTTTTTTTTTTTTTACCATAATTTGGAAACTTAATCATAAGAGATAATAATATATTATTATAAATAATAATCTTCAGAAATTACTTTCTCAAAGCAATTAAATAACTAGGGCTTTACAATGTTCCAATGTGGCCAAGTCTTTATTCATATTAAAAATAAATCAGATTTATTGAAGTTTCCATGTGGTCTATATTAACAGCTTTTAAAATGCAATATTTGTGCACAATTTCTACTTAAAATATCAAAGGGACGCAAAAAGTGGAACAACTCGACAGCAGTGGGCAAATCAATCTACAGCTATCCGCTTTGGCCGCTCTCTCAATAACATAGAGCTCTACTCTGTACGGCAAGCCGAGTCCAGAGAGGTTATATACTATATTGACAAAATGGAAGTGAATGGAAATGAAAACGTTTGGAAACCCCTGCTGTAAGGCAACACACACTGAACAAGAAACATTACACAACTAACACATACAGACCCCCCCCCCCTCTCTCTCTCTCTCTCTCTCTCTCTCTGTCTCTGTCTCTGTCTCTGTGTCTCTGTGTCTCTCTCTCTCTCTCTCTCTCTCTCACACACACACACTCCCTCTCTCACACTCTCTTTTGCTCTCTCTCTCTCTCTTTCGCTCTCTCTCTCTCTCTCTCTCTCTCACACACACACACACACACACACACTATCTCTCTCTCTCTTTCTCTCTCACACACTCCCTCTCTCTCACACTCTCTTTCACTCTCTCTCTCTCTCTCTCATGTTCAGAAGGTATTGATATGCTTAATGGTGATGGGACTGACACACCAGCCTGTTTTTGTTTGTGTATGTGAACAAATGAGTGTGTGGCATTTCCTCCTTTTGCCTTGGCTAAAGCCTTCGTCTTGGAAACCCGACTCTAGGCAACACATTGACAAGTGTCTGGTGTCAATGATGGACTCTTTCCCTTGAATAAAATAAAAACTAGTTGCTAGCAAGACGGAGATCATCAAGGTTATTTTGAATGAGTGCATTTATTTTGCAAGTGGCTAGTTTGCATCTACTTCCATAACTAAAACCACTGCAAAGCTTTTGCCTGCAAACTTTGGTTTTGAATTGCAAAGTTCTGGCATGTCTGCCTCTTGATTTGTTGGGAGAGTCCCTCTGGAAATGTTTTTCCCATATCGACTTAGGCAGTGACGTAGGTCCTCTATGCCAAAAAAGTCCATAATTGAAACCAGACTCTTGTCACTGTGTTGTAGGGTCGGGTTTTTCGAGACTAAAACACCTCTATTCTCAAAGTCCCCCCACTGCATCCCCTTCAAGTTAAGTGTGAAGTATATGCAACGAAGCCCCATTAATTCCCCCCATTAAGAAAGGTCTGCATAGTGCACACAGAGATGCTATGTGTCAGCCTATAGGGAGCTGCTCTTGTCCCCATAGTCCCACTTGCCTCTGTACTGGAGGCACCGCTTAGAGGGCAGCTCTAATTACCCATGGGGCACTGGGGCAGAGAGAGGGAAACCAAGAGCACCATCATCAGCACTCTGGATTAAAAAAATATATCCCAGTGTTTTTGTATTTATTCACATTTCATCAATCATTAGTGAAACACCAGCTTTTCTCCTGAGCTGCCTTACAAGTGACTCTGTGACCTGCACTCAAGGGCACCGCCAATCTCCACTCTTTTAGAGAACCACCTAGTTGAGATATGGCTGTGTAAAATTCCACTATAGCAGGCCATTTAGATAATACGAGGAATATGCTTGGCTGCCACTGGGTGGCGCTAGCTGAGAGCAGTTGTAATGGGGGAGCCACTGATGAGGCTCTTTAATGGAGCGATATCAAGATTATTGGATCTGAGTATGATACATGAAGTCCAGATTAACATAACACTCTTTATGGTTGTTATAGTGTTACTAAAGGTCATGCTTTCCATTGCAACGAGAGACCCATCTCTCTGACTTTAATTTGAATGGAGGGAGAAGTGACATACTTTATGAAGTGTTTAATGGGTTGTGAGAGGCACACAGGTTACAGAATATATTGATGCACGCAGTACATCGTGGATCCGACATCAATTCATGTTTCAATTTAGCGAATGGGAGCACCTGTAATATTATTTTTAATTGAACCTTTATTTAACTAGGCAAATCTGTTAAGAACAAATTCTTATTTTACAATGGCGGCCTACCCCGGTCAAACCCTCCCCTAACCCGGACGACGCTGGGCCAATTGTGCACCACCCTATGGGTCTCTCTCTCCCTACATGACGGGGACGATTTATTTCCATACTTTACTAAATATTTTCTGTTAGCACGGGAAGCCAAGGGAAGCTACCGGCCTCTGAATCAACAACATTGTGCTTTCAGACACAAGAAAAACTACAGCTGCAAATAATTTAATTAATTCAACACCCTCTATCTCAACTTTTAAAAAACACATGCATTCGACCCAGCCACTCCATAGTGGTACCAATACCATTCCTGCTTTCGCTGTGAAGAACTACAGGGTTTAACCACGCCTAAAAACTATGAGAATTGTTGATGAACTCGTTGACTGCAGTTCTCTATGACCTGAAGGACTTACCTGCAGAGGAGTTATTTCTGATGAAGAAGGCAACTTCTGGCGGATCCAGCTGTCAGGTCAGAGTGCATGCAGCCAGCGTGTGACCTCAGCAGGGTCGTTGTCGGGTAAGCATTTGTATGGGCTGATGGGTAGCGGAGCAGCACGGTGCGTCTCAGTGTGGTAGAGGGGAATGACCTATAATGGGAGACTGACAGATGCCCGCTGTAAATATGGCATTAACTGGGGTGACCTGAGAGAATGGGGGGTGCTTTACTGGTGTTGAAAACTTTGTTAAAAGTTTTCCTGAGACACTGGAGATGCTTTACTGGTGTTGTGTTTCTCTATACTCCGTGAAAGGCTTTTGGCAGAGGATATAGATCTGAATAAATCCAGGATTTAAAATTAAAAATTAAAAAGATATTAGCAAGATATTTAATCTCCACCATTATTCAGAGAAAACAGGAATGAGAAGGCCGGGGGAGATAATGAAATGTCTGTTCAGTCAATAACTGAACTAGATAAGCAGGACAGGGCTATTGTCAAAATACAACATGTTTAACTATTTTGAATACTCCAAATGAGTAGCCTTGAGCCAAAACGTGACAACGGAGAGTAAAAGAGCGAAAGAGAGAGATAGAGATAGAGAGGAGATGAGGAATAAGTAGTGGGCCTTTGGCTCTGATTTCAGGACGTCACTACCACTGAATATACTACTGTTGTCAAATGTTGTTGTTTATTTGGATCCAACCATTAAAAGAAAACCTGCCCCAAAACCCTAACATGCTGGGAGGGAGGTGGGGGGAGAGAGAGAGAGAGAGAATAAATGAGAAATGTAAACCAGGAGAAAGAGAGAGAGGGTGAGAGGAAGAAAAAAGAGACAGTCAGTCAGAGTTAGTTGTTCCACTTTTCACAGGAGCCTGAGCTGCTGTGTGTGGCCCCCGTTAGCTCTCCAGGGCCCCGGCAGCAGTGCTGGAATGGATGGATATATAGAGGGATGGATGGAGATGGGCTTGTTTTGTTGCTCTGTGCCCAGAGCTCTGTGGGCGCTGTGAGTGAACGGGAGGGCACCCCGAGCGGAGAGAGTACCAGAGACAGAGACGGTCGCAATGCACGGCCTCGTGCTCAACAGCCTCATCACAACATCCACCCTTCATTCTCCACTCCCAACCTCCACTCCCAACCTCCAAACATCTCAGCTCATCGCTACTACCATTTCACATCTCAGCCCTGAGTTACATTCACATTATACTGGATCTTATTCACTAATTAGACACTCTTATCTACACTAAAGCCACTTCTAGTACTGTAGCCCTTTTGTGCAGTTAATGATGAAAATCGCCCTCTTTGGCCTCATGGGTGGAATGTTATTAACATTTATCTTAATTTCATCTTTAATAATGTTTTTATCTTATGATTAAAATCCAGTGTTTCAAATGGTTTTGTTACATTTCAGTCTTCTGTGATGAATATAAAGTGTAGTATTGGGATGCAAACTACATTTAATTAATTTAAACTCTATATCTGACACAGTACAGGTGTCTTCTTGTTATTAAGCCCATAACCATGTGTGTTAGGTGTATACTTTTGTTTCAAAGAAGATTTGTTTAAGACTACCATCCCTCTGTGTGACCCTGATTTAGCCCACTGCAGTAATTAACTATGTGGTGCATACACATCATACTCCCCAGCCCAAATGTTTTACATTACATTTGACATTACAGTCAGCTTGGTTTGTCATCCTCTCTGTTTCTCCTATCCCAAGTTACTTCCAGTACATCTGCTTACATAACAGCAGATGTTGTATCCTTTCTTTAACCTGGTGATGTGTCTCACCCACAGCTACCTAGCTTGGCGTGTGGAGAGTCGTTATAGGGAGATAATTGTCAATAGTTATTTACCCCTATAGTGTGGCCCTATTAAGACAGTTTATGTTGGTGTTTCCTTTATTAATCTGTGGGATTTATTTTCAATAAACCCCCGTGTGACGGGAAAAAATACAATTAACTAAAATTGGTGCTTAACTGGTAGAGATTTACATTTGATCCCACTGGCAGCAACAATGGTTGAATCAATGTGGTTTCAACGTAATTTGTCAAAAATATTGTGATGTGGAATCAAAATGGAAAATACACTACATGGCCAAAAGTATGTGAACACCCTTTCAAATTAGTGGATTTGGCTATTTCAGCCACACCAGTTGCTGACAGTATATAAAATCGAGCGCACAGCCATGCAATCTCCAGAGACAAACATTGGCAATAGAATGGCCTGTACTGACTTTTAACATGGCATCGTCATAGGATGCCACCTTTCCAACAAGTAAGTTTGTCAAAGCTTCCCCGGTCAACTGTATGTCCTGTAGTGTAAATGTCTAGGAGCAATGGCTCAGCCGCGAAGTGGTAGGCCACACAAGCTCACAGAACGGGACGACGAGTACTGAAGCGCGTAGCGAGTTAAAACCGCCTGTCCTCAATTGCAACACTCACTACCTAGTTCCAAACTGCCTCTGGAAGCAACGTCAGCACAATAACTGTTTGTCGGGAGATTCATGAAATGGGTTTCAATGGCTGAGCAGCCTCACACAAGCCTAAGGTCACCATACGCAATGCCAAGCTTCGGCTGGAGTGGTGTAAAACACGCCGCCATTGGACTCTGGAGCAGTGGAAACGCGTTCACCATCTGAACTCTACCACCCCGAATGCACAGTGCCAACTGTAAAGTTTGGTGAAGGAGGAATAATGGTCTGGGGCTGTTTTTCATGGTTCTTACTTCCAGTGAAAGGAAATCTTAATGCTACAGCATACAATAACATTAAAGACGATTATGTGCTTACAACTTTGTGGCAAAAGTTTGGGGAAGGTCCCTTTCCTGCTTCAGCATGACAATGCCCCTGAGCACAAAGCGAGGTCCATACAGAAATGGTTTGTCGAGATCGGTGTGGAAGAACTTGACTGGTCTGCACAGAGCCCTAACCTCAACCCCATCGAATACCTTTGGATGAATTGGAATGCCGACTGAGAGCCAGGCCTAAATGCCCAATCATCAGTGCCCGATCTCACTAATGCTTTTGTGGCTGAATGGAAGAAAGTCCCCGCAGCAATGTTCCAACTTCTAGTGGAAAGCCTTCCCAGAAGAGTGGAGGCTATTATAGCAGAAAAGGGAAGACCAACTCCATATTAATGCCCATAATATTGGAATGAGATGTTTGAGGAGCAGGTGTCCACATACTTTTGGTCATGTAGTGTACATTGGATGTGGAAAAGGTCATCTAATTTCAACCAGCATTGTAAACATTGAAATTAGGGTAATTTAAATACATTGACTTAAGCTGACAAACAGGTTGTTGCATCAATCTGAATCAGAACTATACATAGATAAGTTGAAATTGCGTTGACAATTCAATTAAAATTATTGGGTGGTTGAAATTATGTTGAATTTTATATTTGATTAGATGTATTTTATTTGACCTTGTGTCAATGTTGATAAAATGGTATGTTTAAATCAACGTAATTGTCTCAACGTCATAACATCAACCTTTAAATAAAATGTGAAGCCACAGTCCAAAGATTCCTGACTAAACATTGACTCCTACTGGTAATTTAGAATTTTGGTCATAAAGTCAATTGCCATTCCTCCCACTTGGCTTCCCTTCATTGAATGGGGCTCCGTTGTTTCATTGCCCCAACCAATGCGTTCAAAGGATCAAAACCGTTTGAGACTGAAAAGGCAGGATGCACAGCTATGGTTTTGGACACACAATACCCCATAATGAGAAAGCAAAAACTGGTTTTTAGAAATTTTTGCAAATGTATAAAAAATACCTTATTTACATAAGTATTCAGACCCTTTGCTATGAGACTCGAAATTTAGCTCAGCTGCATCCTGTTTCCATTGATCATCCTTGAGATGTTTCTACAACTTGATTGGAGTCCACCTGTGGTAAATTCCATTGATTGACTTGAACCTGATCGAACATCTCTGGAGAGCCCTGAAAATAGCTGTGCAGCGACACTCCCCATCCAACCTGACAGAGCTTGAGAGGATCTGCAGATAAGAATGGGAGAAACTTCCCAAATACAGGTGTGCCACGCTTGTAGTGTCATACCCAAGAAGACTTGAGGCTGTAATCGCTGCCAAAGGTGCTTCAACAAATATGATATTTCAATTTTTGCTTTGTCATTATGGGGTATTTAATCTATTTTAGAATAAGGCTGTAACGTAACAAAATGTGGAAAAAGTCAAGGGGTCTGAATACTTTCCGAATGCACTGTATCTGGTTATGTATATTTTGATAATCATTATCACTATCATCACTAGCATAGCTGACATTAGCTAGCTAGCTACCAACTAACTAGCTCTCTACATAACCAGTTGGCTAACGTTAGCCTCAATACAACTTGTGGTCTCGCCAGATTGACTTTAGATGCAGTATAACTTTAGCCAACTAAGATTGAGGGGACCACCATATTTTAGCTAGCTAACATTAGCATTGCTAGCTATTTTTGACACATATCGCTAGTAACAGTAATGGCAACATTGCCATCTCTCTAAAGTAAATTTGTTTCTTACTTATTATTTGTGTACTTTAGCAATGTCATCGTATATCCATGGCACTCTAAATTTGTGTAATTTAGACAAAACAGTCACATTAGCCTCTGAGGTGCAACCCATGTCTAGGGCACAAATAAATAATGCTTACATAAGACAGAAGGTTAGAGTGGATGGGTGAACATGAACATCTCACAACCCAAAGGTTGCGTGTTTCGAATCTCATCACAGACAACTTTAGCTAATTAGCAACTTTGCAAGAACTTACTTATTACCCTTGTGACACCTCCTAAGTTGTTGCCACTGTCTCCCTTGACTCCTACAAAAAAGACAAGCCATCATGACGCTTCTGATAGTGACCCGAGTTACTGCCCGGATGTCACAGACGGCTTCATCAACAACGACAGACAACGTGTGTTATGTAAAATGTGAAAAGTTGATAAAATACCCAGCTTGATAAAATATTAGGTAAATTCCTCAGCCAAGCAGAGTCATTTTGATTGTGAAATGCATTAGCAAAAAGCTTTGTCCTTTCTTTAGAACAAAATGAAATTTACCACTTGTAATTAAACTATGCTATAAGACAGAATACTATCACATGTTGGGTGGGCAGGAGCACACTTTTGGGGCAGCTCACTGGGAGGATATATCTTAGTGAAACAATCTATGAATCCACTGAGGTATTACTTGTTGGTTAAAAGCTGTAGATTCAAGTGATAAATAGATTTTCAAACGTTTTGTTCTGTGAACCGCTTTGGTAAGAAAATACTGGCAATCACTTTTCCTTTATAATAACGACCGATTTGATTTGATTTATTTTTTCTTTATACAAAATGTATTTACTTCATGTTTTGATTATGCAGTCTTCATGGGCAGTGTCTCTCTCTGTGCAGTATTCATGGGCAGTGTCTCTCTCTGTGCAGTCTTCATGGGCAGTGTCTCTCTCTGTGCTTTCTTCATGGGCAGTGTCTCTCTCTGTGCAGTCTTCATGGGCAGTGTCTCTCTCTGTGCAGTCTTCATGGGCAGTGTCTCTCTCTGTGCTTTCTTCATGGGCAGTGTCTCTCTCTGTGCTTTCTTCATGGGCAGTGTCTCTCTCTGTGCAGTCTTCATGTGCAGTGTCTCTCTCTGTGCAGTCTTCATGGGCAGTGTCTCTCTCTGTGCAGTCTTCATGGGCAGTGTCTCTCTCTGTGCAGTCTTCATGGGCAGTGTCTCTCTCTGTTCAGTCTTCATGGGCAGTGTCTCTCTCTGTGCAGTCTTCATGGGCAGTGTCTCTCTCTGTGCAGTCTTCATGGGCAGTGTCTCTCTCTGTGCAGTCTTCATGGGCAGTGTCTCTCTCTGTGCAGTCTTCATGGGCAGTGTCTCTCTCTGTGCAGTCTTCATGGGCAGTGTCTCTCTCTGTGCAGTCTTCATGGGCAGTGTCTCTCTCTGTGCAGTCTTCATGCGCAGTGTCTCTCTCTGTACAGTCTTCATGGGCAGTGTCTCTCTCTGTGCAGTCTTCATGGGCAGTGTCTCTCTCTGTGATGTCTTCATGGGCTGTCTGTCTGTAAATGACAAAACAATTAAAACATCATTGAGTCATTATACACAATCATATTACCTGTGCTGTCAATAAAAACAATGTAACAACAACTGAATCTTTATAAACAAATAGCAATCTTTCATTATTTTGATATGTACTTTATTAAAAACATGTTATAGTACAAGATGTTTGACTCACCTAATCAATGAGACGGGTGTGCCTGTCTCTTGGACACCAACAGGTCAAACGTCGGAGGGATGGAGGAGAGGGACTCAAGGTGTTTTCAACAGCCAGTCTGCTGCAATATTTAGATTTTGTTGCAGCAAGAGAGGAGAAGCTGGTATATCATATGTATGTAGATCGAAAGGGGATTAACGTCTTCGCTGCCATCTCGTTGCGGGTATTCTCCATTGCTCAACAGCCAGAATATGGACAGGCATCTCATTAAAACAATTGCCCAGGACTTGGTCACAGGACATCTCCAATAGTTTATCTGGTGACAAGCTGTGAGTCTCTTCAGTGCTGGTGAATGGATTGCATCCACTGCTTTCCAAGGCGTGGAAGTAATCCTATAATTTTAGCTGAGTTTGGCTCAGATGTGTCCCCATCAATTTACGCATGTGATCCATTTCTACATCACACTCGTCAGCCAGAGTTGAGAATAGTTGAGAATAGGGTGAACAAATTGAAAATGCCTCTATCCACTCTGTCTCTCCAGACGCCCATATTTTTCTTGAAATCTGAAATCTTTTTGCAATCTTATTGTTTGCTTGGAAAATGACACTTGCGCATCCCTGCATGGATAGGTTGAGCAGCAGTGTCGTTGGTACAGATCCAGAAACAACAGTCCCATCGTATTCCATGTTCCGTTATGTACTAGTTCAGAACACATAATATTCACCTGCAGTTGTATTCTGAGGCAACTCTTCGCAGCAAATACAGTGGTGAGAACAAGTATTTGATACACTGCCGATTTTGCAGGTTTTCCCACTTACAAAGCATGTAGAAGTCTGTAATTTTTATCATAGGTAAAATTATATCTCTTCAACTGTGAGTGACGGAATCTAAAACAAAAATCCAGAAAATCACATTGTATGATTTTTAAGTAATTAATTTGCATTTTATTGCATGACATAAGTATTTGATACATCAGAAAAGCAGAACTTAATATTTGGTACAGAAACCTTTGTTTGCAATTACAGAGATCATACGTTTCCTGTAGTTCTTGACCAGGTTTGCACACACTGCAGCAGGGATTTTGGCCCACTCCTCCATACAGACTTTCTCCAGATCCTTCAGGTTTCGGGGCTGTCGCTGGGCAATACAGACTTTCAGCTCCCTCCAAAGATTTTCTATTGGGTTCAGGTCTGGAGACTGGCTAGGCCACTCCCGGACCTTGAGATGCTTCTTACGGAGCCACTCCTTAGTTGCCCTGACTGTGTGTTTCGGGTCGTTGTCATGCTGGAAGACCCAGCCACGACCCATCTTCAATGCTCTTACTGAAGGAAGGAGGTTGTTGGCAAAGATCTCGCGATACATGGCCCCATCCATCCTCCCCTCAATACGGTGCAGTCGTCCTGTCCCCTTTGCAGAAAAGCATCCCCAAAGAATGATGTTTCCACCTCCATGCTTCACGGTTGGGATGGTGTTCTTGGGGTGTACTCATCCTTCTTCTTCCTCCAAACACGGCGAGTGGAGTTTAGACCAAAAAGCTCTATTTTTGTCTCATCAGACCACATGACCTTCTCCCATTCCTCCTCTGGATCATCCAGATGGTCATTGGCAAACTTCAGACGGGCCTGGACATGCACTGGCTTGAGCAGGGGGACCTTGCGTGCGCTGCAGGATTTTAATCCATGACGGCGTAGTGTGTTACTAATGGTTTTCTTTGAGACTGAATCCCAGCTCTCTTCAGGTCATTGACCAGGTCCTGCCGTGTAGTTCTGGGCTGATCCCTCACCTTCCTCATGATCATTGATGCCCCACGACGTGAGATCTTGCATGGTGCCCCAGACCGAGGGAGATTGACCGTCATCTTGAACTTCTTCCATTTTCTAATAATTGCGCCAACAGTTGTTGCCTTCTCACCAAGCTGCTTGCCTATTGTCCTGTAGCCCATTCCAGCCTTGTGCAGGTCTACAATTTTATCCCTGATGTCCTTACACAGCTCTCTGGTCTTGGTCATTGTGGAGAGGTTGGAGTCTGTTTGATTGAGTGTGTGGACAGGTGTCTTTTATACAGGTAACGAGTTCAAACAGGTGCAGGTAATACAGGTAATGAGTGGAGAACAGGAGGGCTTCTTAAAGAAAAACTAACAGGTCTGTGAGAGCCGGAATTCTTACTGGTTGGTAGGTGATCAAATACTAATGTCATGCAATAAAATGCAAATTATTTATTTAAAAATCATACAATGTGATTTTCTGGATTTTTGTTTTAGATTCCGTCTCTCACAGTTGAAGTGTACCTATGATACAAATTACAGACCTCTACATGCTTTGTAAGTAGGAAAACCATGCAAAATCGGCAGTGTATCAAATACTTGTTCTCCCCACTGTACATTCTTTATATACTGTGTGTATCGAATATATACAAGAAGCGGGCATTTATAACGTCAGTCGTCTCATCTAATTGGATTGCAAACCAATTTGATGTGCGGGTTCTGTCTAAAATCTGTGATTCAATATCATTTGCCATATCCTGGATTCTACGTTATTAGAAAGTGTGATTATGCTGAACTTTCTAGCAGCAGCTGGGCCTAAAACCTCTCGGCAAGCATCCACGACTGAGGGTATGACCAGCTTTAAATTCTATGAGAGAGTATGAAGCCTTCAGTAAATTCTCATAGTCTGTGAAATGATTGTGCATAATTTTTGTTTGGTATGGTCATCTCTTTTTTGTAAAATAAACAAAAAACCTTCTGGTTTATCCTTGAGATGTGGATGCTTTTTTTTCGATTGCTTCATAGCATCGTTGCTGAGGCATGTCTGACATATCACACAGACTGGATTTGAAACAAATCCAGGAAGACTGAGAGCGTGCAGGCTGCGCAGCAGGGCTAGCTTTGTGTGTGTGTGTGTGTGTGTGTGTGTGTGTGTTTGGTGTAGCTATAGTTAGTCATGGCAACACAATTTGTTTACTGCAGCATGCATAGTTCAGTAGTCCTACAGCAAGTATTTATTCGATGTAAGTACATGTATTTGTTTATGACACGGACCAGACAACTCCCTAATCATATTCAATACAAATATGCCACCGACCGGTCAACATCACCTGATAAGATTGACTATTATATCACCCTGTCACAGGCCCTCCCAGTCAACATCACCTCATAAGATTGACTATTATATCACCCTGTCACAGGCCCTCCCAGTCAACATCACCTCATAAGATGGCCTGCTGCAGTTGTTCGAGTGATGTCCAGTTTGCTGCCTCTCATCAGCATCACACAGACATGCCCTCATCAGCATCACGCAGACATGCCGTCATCAGCATCACACAGACATGCCATCATCAGCATCACACAGACATGCCATCATCAGCATCACGCAGACATGCCGTCATCAGCATCACGCAGACATGCCGTCATCAGCATCACGCAGACATGCCGTCATCAGCATCACGCAGACATGCCGTCATCAGCATCACACAGACATGCCATCATCAGCATCACGCAGACATGCCGTCATCAGCATCACGCAGACATGCCGTCATCAGCATCATGCAGACCAATTGTAAAACATAATATGTAAACTTACATTATAAGTTGCTAATTTTCTACTTCTTAGATGCATATAATGTCCAGGCCATAACCTACACTCTAAAAATAAAAAGGTTCCTGGAGTATCCTTTAGGGGTTCTTCAAATTGAAACTGTGCGGGAACCCCTATAAGTTCTTCGAAGAACCCTTTTTAATGGATCCTTGAAGAACCTTTTGAAGAACCTTTTGGTGTTGATTTTTTAACTCCCCTATTACTATCATTATTAATAATAATAATATGCATAACAATAACAACAATAACACAATATTTTAGTTCTCAGTGTTTATTATGATTTTAGTTACAAAGCAAAACAAATACATCTAAATGAGCTCAACTCCTAGCAGAGGCCCCATGTCCAATGGATATATCCTCTGGCGTGTTGATGTTAATGTGTTGATGTCCTCCGTATCCATAGCCAGAATGATTTTGCAGTGCATGGTGATCAAACAGGTTTTCTGTTATATTCATCAGCGGTGTAGGGAGGGTGAAGACTGAATCCCAAAAAGTTTAATTATACAGATGATTAACAAAACATGCACATGACTTTATTCATACCTTGGTATTTGTGGTGAATGTGAATGAAAAAAAAAAGGTTTTCATACACATACCTTGTCCATAATGTAGAGGCCTATGGGATATTCATTGAAGAGGTCAGGGAGAAGGATGGTAAATGTGATTTGCATAACATGCCAATACAAATTGGCATAACTTTGTATGCAGACACAAAAGTGAGCAGTTCAGTCATCTGCACCCAATACAGCTAGCCTTCAACATATTATTATAGCCTACATATTCTTACCTCTTTGTTGATTCATATCCATTGAATTGTGTCCATTTTCTGTTTTACAACGATTTGCACAAATATGAAAAGATAGATGGTATCATCATAAAACAATATCAAGTTAGATCATACAAGGGACAAACCTTACCTTAAATTGAGATCTTTGCGTTTTTCAGTTAAGTGCCGCACCTGCTGCCCTTTCAAATCGAAATGTTTCAGTTGGGCGGTTAGGTTCCTGCTAAGGAGGTTCCTCAATGAACCCCACCTCCTATGGGGTTCTTCAGTGCCAGAAGAACTTTGAGGATCTTAGAAGAATTCTTGTTGAACCCCTAATTTTAGAGCGTAGCCTGGTGGAACCAGCCTGACCGCTGTGTTAATAATTTAATTTCACATTTTATGATATCTGAAGGGAAATAGAAAGGTGAACGCAGCGATTAGGTGGGTTCCACCAGGCTAATCATAACCACCATTGATAATGTAATGTGTGTGTGAGACCGACCAGTAGCTTAGATGAGGGGCCAGGAGCTGAACTACGCAGCTATTCCCATCAATAGGGCTCTGGCAAAGACTAGGGCTGTGGAGGTCATGACATTTCCGATAGGGAGTTCCATAGGGTGGCGCACAATTGGCCAAGATCGAACCAGAGTCTGTAGTGACGCCTCTAGCACTGAGATGCAGTGCCTTAGACCGCTGCGCCACTCGGGATCTCAGTGTATAACTTTTTATTTTCCCCCAACGAGCTCGGGAGGCAAAGGTCGAGTCATGCATCCTCCGAAACATGACCCACCACACCGCGCTTCTTAAAACCCACCCGCTTAACTCAGAAGCCAGCTGCAGCCACAAGGAGTCGCTAGAGTGCAATGAGCCAAGTAAAGCCCCCATGGCCAAACCCTCCCCTAACCCAGACGACGCTGGGCCAAATGTACACCGCCCTATGTGATACAGCCCAGAATTGAACCCGGGTCTGTAGTGACGCCTCTAGCACTCCGATGCAGTGCCTTAGACCGCTGCACCACTTGGGAGGCGCTATCTCAGGGTTTTATTAGGCCTAGTATTATTCTGTGGTCCTCTGTGGTTTATTGCCCTTTGGGATAATTGCTATGTCCTTACATTTTTTACATTTACATTCTAATCTATTTTTGTCCATTATTTTTAGTTTGAATAAATTCCACTAATATGGAGGAAAAGGTCATTGTGTGGGTGTATCATATAGTTTCATAATAACCTAGTTATATCCTTTCACGTATTTATGCTTATTAAGTGCAGTCATCGCATTATTCTATACATGGTACATATACAGTCTTATGGTATATCTTATGGTATATCTTCCCCATGTATCGTTCATGTGCATACTGACTCATGGTAATACACATATAGTGTCCTGTAGGCCTACATGATACCCGTATACACCCACTTGTCTATTACTTCTTTATATATATTGACCCCACCTGATAGAACCCAGGTCTTATCTCTATATCAGTTCTAGCCTAGTTAAAGTCATAACAAAGCTGCCTGAAGAAAGAGGGGTCACATACAGTACAGCACAAATGTCCAATAATAGCAACCCTCTTTTCATTCCATGTGTCACTGATGAACTCTGCCTCAACTCTGCCTATTTCTACAGATGGACTGGGGATGCTTTTGTCAGGCTGCAGCCTCAGTCGTTTTATGTGGAGACCATAATTGGGTAGGTTTTATCTGACCTGTTCAAACTTCAACACAGTACCTGTTTATGTGTCAGATGTTACCTATCCTGCCATTGGTAATAGAACAGTGACTATGTTTGTATGTGTTCACAGAAACATGTATGTAGTCAGCACATAGAGACTTGCAAGATGATGTGGTGAAGTCCAGACTGACAGACAGGCTTGATGCTGACGCCTCTGAATGGAGTCAGACCTGGCACTCGCAATTAACATTTTACTAGACACAACGTTTACATGTATTGTCTTTTTTTATTATTTAATGTAATGGTATCAGACAATATGGGTAGGGAGAAACCCTGTGTATTCTGCACTAGGATCAGGACACCACACAGGAAGGTATGACCCCTCTGACATGTTTGCCAAGGTAGCCACATTACCACCAGACAAAAGGCGGTAACAGCTGCGGGCAAAGTCCTGACAGATGGATGTGTCTTTGTGGTGGAAAGGAGACACCCAAGAAACACCCCCATCAAACCACACCCCCAAACCAACTCACGTTTGGCTTCTGTCATGGCCGCCGGCATTTCTTGAGGAGCAAGCCAAAAAACATCAGCAGGTGCAGTTCCCCTTTAAGTCAATGTATTTAAGTGGAAGTTTCAATGCTTAGATGAAAACAGTACCTGTTGATTACTTTTTGCAAATCAAATGTATTTTCCACATTGATTCCATGTCACAATACGTTGACAAATTACATTGACACAACGTTGATTCAACCAGTGTGTGCCCAGTGGGATATGATGCACATGATGACATAAACACATGGCACATATGTTGATCCATTAAAATTCATGTTATGTTGATCTGCATTTCAATAACATATGTTAAAATGTATTTTAAAAGGGCACAGGCTGAGTGTGTTGCAAGCTGAAAATGTCCATTGTGTGAGATTGTTTGGACATTTGTTACGAAAAAAATATTAAATCAAAGAACCCCAGAAAGTGCTGACCTTTAAACCTTTAAAAACAATAATGTATTTCCACTATGGTATTGCTCCCTGCTTGTAGCATCTATTTAAGTATTGTTTACTGAAAAACATAAGTTCTGAGTTAATGCCCATTCCACCCTCATCGATCATAACATATGGACATTGCAATACAGAAAGAAATAACTCACTGGTCACAGACATAACCCGACATGCCCTCCAGTGTCAATGAATAAAAACCAAACCTACAAAAGTGCATGATAACTCACCATCTAGAGGGCTCTGCCCTCTTTGGCAGCCATTGACTGGTTATGTAAGAACACCCTTTTATAGTATAGCTCCTAGGTTACATTAAGGTTATGCAACACTTATGGTACCCAACTGTTGATGTGGTACAACATTGTCAACAAGAGGGGCAGGTGGTTGATGTGAAAAAAACAAAATCAAGAATGCACCTGCCCACATACACACACACACACTGGTTAGGCAAATGGCACAGCGAGATTATGGATGATTAATTTGTAGTGCTCTGAAAGTGAGTCACTGGAGGGTGACGATGTTTGGGAGACAACTATGGGGTACAGCACATAGCAGAGCAGAGCATACACACACGCCGGATGTGTACACACACAAATACTTATGTATGGGCCTATTAGAGGGGCCTTCAAGACTAGCTGACAAGCTCTAGAATGCTTTTTAAAAAATGTTCTTTTTTTTTTTTTTTCTATAAAGGCTCTAGAATACTTCATGGGGCTGTATGGATATCAATATAAAAATATATACTGTGTAGGCATTTAAGGGCTATATTCATTCATTGTAAATAGATCTCACAGCTAAAGCATCGGAGACACCCTCACAAGTATTACACAATCACCATTGACTAAAGCTATCGAAGCCCACGCTGAACCTCAGAGTCCTACATGACTACATTATTATTCAGAGTATACCAGTGCTCACAAGTGTAAGTGTATTCATACAGACACATACTGTAGAGCAGAAGGTGTGGCTGGAGTCTGGTTGGGTTTGAAATGCGTGTCGCCTGAGCCCTGTGAAAAAAACTCTCAGAGGAGTAACCTGCTAGAGGAGACATCTGATTAACGCAGTGATATGAAACATGGAAAAGAGGGCTGAGCTGTCAGCTTCTTTAGCCCTCTCCGTCTCTACAGTATCTCCCCCTCCATCTCTCTCTCTCCATCACACTATCTTGCTAACTCTCCTCTCTTCCCTCTCCTCTCCTCTCAGTTCCTCATCTACCCTCTCCCATTCCATTGCTCTACTTTCCATCTCACAACTACTTCAATCTTTCACTCTCTCTCTCTCTAACAGCTCCTTACTGCTTCAGGTGACAGGCTCACACACACTGCATGCACAGGTTCTTACACGCCCACTTCGCCTCCTTGTATGCAAATTCACACTCGCATACACACACTTACTAAATCCAGCCCCAGATCTTCTCAGCACCACGAGGCCAGGCCGTGACAACACGCCGTGAAGCAGCCCAAAGTGAATCTCCAGGAGCTTTGATGCGATTGGGTGGAATCGGTGGGGGGCCTCAAAGCCCCTTTGAGAGTGACGTCAATCCACGGCAGTGTGTCTACAACACATGCCAATACAACACACATGCACACGCACACACAGGGAGGAGCTGGGAGGCTGCAGCTGGAGTTGACGTGTGGGCCTTCATGTTCGTTATGGGGGTGACATTGACAGCGTTGATGTTCTGCTTTGTTTTAGAGT
Source organism: Thymallus thymallus (assembly GCA_023634145.1). Taxonomy (NCBI): domain Eukaryota; kingdom Metazoa; phylum Chordata; class Actinopteri; order Salmoniformes; family Salmonidae; genus Thymallus; species Thymallus thymallus. The sequence goes on from CM042397.1 coordinate 24,018,849, forward strand.
GTGCAAGCTATCGTTATTTCTGACTAGAAATATGCCACCTCCGCTGATGATGATGAGAGTGTGAAATTTAATCTGGGTGAGAAAGGGGTTTAAGATTATTCTTGTTGTGCTGAATCTGTTCAAGTCCCTTTTGGGAGAATGACAGGCAGACAGCCTCAGGGTCAAAATCATCTGGCTTAAAATGACAGAAACAATTTAAGGTGGCAAATATCATGCTGAAATATCGCTGCAATCTTACTGCAGTGTCGGAGCGAGGCCTAGTCTGTTCGAAAGTCATACACACATATACAGAGAGGCACACACATACAGTGCATACAAATACAGATGTAGGATCTTAATTTGATCACTCTGTTGCAAGACAACATTTCTGCAATGCAGGAAATATAAAATGTGTAGTGTATTTGAGGTTTAAAAAGTATTCTGAAGTTTGTCATTTCCACTTTGAAATGTCAGACTTGATTTTCCCTTGTATCAATCTCTACAAAAATGTCCATTAATTATAATCCACATAATAATTCACATTTCCTGTTGCTGCAAGATTATTTCCCTGCTGTAGCAAACTGACTCAAGTTAAGATCCTACATCTGTAGAGACTCGCAGAAACACAAACACACAGCCCACCAGCTTGAGATGTATGGATTGATTTGAACTGAAAAAGGCACTGCATGCCAAAACGTTAGTTAGGTGTACCCAATAAATAGTTGGGAGCATATTTAGTGTGCTACTTTATTTTGATTGACAGGGACTGATAAAATCTTGATGATACAGACTGGTTAAAATCTCCCCACTACACCAATTGAGAGAACAACTCTACTATCCCCCCCACCACAGATATAAATTCACCATCAACTTTCCTCCTCTAAACTACTAGAGTACATCGTGTTACTGTCAGTCTCTTCACTGAGACTGACAGTACATGCAATGTAAATGCTGACGCCATGTCATTTCAATTCCACGCAGAGAGAGAAAGAGAGAGAGAGCACGAGGGGACAGTGGGAGAAGAAAGGAGGAAGAGAGATAGCGTGTGAGGTGGGGGGTGAGGATAGATAGAGTGGGGTTGGTAGAGGAAGGTGGAATGGAAAGAGTGGGGGGCAGGAACATTTTAATTCCACCTCGACCTGACTGCAGTGCTTGACGGGCTAACGGCATTGTTAACGTGACAGACAGAGGAAACGATTATAACATACACTACCTGGCTGTCTTCCTGGCTTCTAATTACTGCTAAAAGTCTGCAGGAATGGCACATTCAGAGGTGGGCTGCGTGTTTGTGTTTCTGCGAGTCTCTACAGATGTAAGATCTTAACTTGAGTCAGTTTGCTACAGCAGGGAAATAATCTTGCAGCAACAGGAAATGCAAATTATTATGTGGATTATAATTAATGGACATTTTTGTAGAGGTTGATACAAGGGAAAATCAAGTCTGACATTTCAAAGTGGAAATGACAAACTTCAGAATACTTTTTAAACCTCAAATACACTACACATTTTATATTTCCTGCATTGCATAAATGTTCTCTCGCAACAGAGTGATCAAATTAAGATCCTACATCTGTATTTGTATGCACTGTATGTGTGTGCCTCTCTGTATATGTGTGTATGTGTGCTGAGATTATAACTCATACATTAAACCACCTAAAAGAGCAGGAGCCTGGTGAGAGGGTTTACGGAGCATCTAATCCACAGTCTTAATACGACGGGTGGATTTCTCTGAAACCGGCATCATTATTAAACTGTTGAGCATGCCTGAGATTTGCAAGTGTGTGCTTGAATGTGTGTATGTGTGCGTGTGTCTGCTTAAGCAGCCTCTGAGAGCAATGTAGGTCAGGCGCTCTGCAATTTGTGAGTCTGTTCTCTTACTTTTGCCTGAAACCCAATGTTAAACAAGATTATACAGACACATATGCAAGTTGCACGCACGCACATACAAACACACACGCGCGTAAGGCCCAATCGTATCTAGGTCAGCCTTACGGTGGAGACAGCACTGACCTTCAGACACACGAAGAGTCAGAGTGCCGTCTGTTTCTGAGGGCGTGTGGCGAACAGGAGATATGCCCAGGTCTGTCTCTGTGTACCTGTAACTCTCTGCCAGGACGAGTATGACGTCTCTCTTACTAATGATTAGCTACTGCTTTACTACTGTCTTGTCCCTTCCTATAAAGATCATTGAAATCATCATTCTAATCAACTTCCCAACCATCTAAATTGCCTTCATCATCTCTTATGACATTACATATATCTTTTTATTCCCTGTAATAAACTAGAGTGATGCTCTAGTATGAAGTTGTGTGTGAGAGCTTACTTAAGGGCATATTTCCAGTTCGTTTTTCTTTCAATGCTTTGTAATATGTTCTGCTAAGCCTATAAGCTAAGTTACTGTGAGAGTTTTGTGACCCCTCACAAACAGGATGCTACAATCCACAACACGTCACATGTGGTGGTGGGAACAAACCTACATTTTGAACTTTTGTGTCTTTTTAATTTTTTAACTGTATATTCTTATTTTAGCCCTTTTTACTTTAATCTTACTTGCGATGTTTGTGTTATGAGGTTGTTTCGCCTCCTTGGTTGAATGCTCTTATTGTAAGAGTACCTGCTGCAGTAAATAACTAAAATGTTAAATGTGAATGTGAATGTGCTGTACATGGAAATACACTCACAGGCAAGATACAGAGAGTTGTTAGCTATCAAGTGGGTGTGACACAAAAAACAAACCAACTTGACCTGAAACCCTCAACCTACCTGTTCTAACAATACACAGAGTGTGATATAAAGGAGAGAGAGAGAGAGAGAGAGAGAGAGAGAGAGAGAGAGAGAGAGAGAGAGAGAGAGAGAGAGAGAGAGAGAGAGAGAGAGAGAGAGAGAGAGAGAGAGAGAGAGAGAGAGAGAGAGAGAGAGAGAGAGAGAGAGAGAGAGAGAGAGAGAATGCCTTAATGTTCTCACCATCAATCTCTCCCCCGCCATGGTAAACAGCAGAGGCAGCATCATATGCTGGGTGACAGCTCCCATTAGTTTCTGGGTGTCTCCCTGAATTCCCTCAACTCAGCAAAAAGACCCAGCCCCGCCCCCTCTACAGCCCCGCCCATCCCTAGAGAGACACTCACAATGCTCCACATCTAGCCTCTCTGATATCTATGTCTGTTGGTCTCAATCTATCTTTCTATCTATCTCTACACAGATATTTCCCTCTAAGCACACATGTATGCTCATTGGACTCCTACAGTAAGTGTTTAATGTGGAATAATGCGGTGAAAGCCTGGGGAGGTGGGGGGAAGGGGGGTGTTGAGGATCAGTCCAGAGGGAGCAGGGGCGGAGGTGGGGTCGCTGATTGTCTCAACATAGTTGTGTGAGCAAAGTGGGGGGTGGGACAGCCATGAGGGTGTGTGGCCTGAGGAACTGGAGGGGAGGTGGACAGGGCCAGTATCGAACCTGTTAAAAAATTGGTTCAGCTCATTGGCTCTGTCCTGGTTCCCTCCGTCTCCCCACTCTCACCTGGCTCTGCCTTCTTATACCCTCTCTTCCCCTCAGCAATCCGCAACTTCAGCTCCCTCTGGACGCATTTCAATTTGTCCTTGTTCCCCTCCTTGAAGGTCCTCTTCTTCTCATTCAGCAGGGCCTTCAGGTCGCTGGTGACCCAGGGTTTATTATTTGGAAAACAGCGTACCTTCCTGGTGGGTACAGTGTTGTCTACACAAACATTTATATAGTCCGTTATGCAGTCAGTAAGTCCATCGATGTCCTCCCCATGAACCTCACAGAGCACATCCCAGTCGGTTGTTTCAAAGCAGTCCTGTAGGGTCTCATTCGCCTCCGGAGACCATCTCCCAATAGTCCTAGTGGTCGCTGGCTGCTGTTGGACCATAGGCCTGTAGAGTGGGGTGAGGTGGACAAGGTTGTGATCCAATCTACCGAGGGGAGGGAGTGCAGTGGAGTTGTATGCATCCTTCACATTAGCATATAACAAGTCCAGAGTTGTATTATTCCTGGTTGGGCACTGTGTAGAAGCTGTGTTCCCTCCAGCTCTTTAATTCAGTAGTGCGCTCCTTCAGCTGAACTCAGACCATGGCAAACTGAAACCCTACAACATGACAGCATTGTCGAGTGTGGAAGCACTGATGTTCAACAGAGAAATGCTTTTAAGATGGCTCCCTGTTTGCATACGTGTTTCCAACAACAAGCTCTTGTTGAGATGTATTAAAGCTGAATGTGGAACAGATAATGCAGAATACTGTCAATCAGATTTTGGACCCTCCACTAAAACACTTTATGGACCGGGAGTTAAAGTTTCACTTAGAGTTCAGAGAAACAGAAGTAGGAAAGCATTGTTCATGTGTGTCTGTCTAGATGCACAATAATATGAACATATACAGTGTATATCACACACAGAGATTCATCCAACACAATTAAACCCCCCGTCTCCATCTCCATTAATGTATCCATTATTCTCTTTATAGTTCCTGAGCACAACAGATGCACTCGCTCCAAGGCACTGGAGGCAGGTTCACACTCATAGCAAAATCCCTCAGTCTCAGAGACTGGCACAGCACACAGCACACAGCACACAGCACACAGCACACAGCACACAGCACAGAGCACACAGCACAGCGCACAGCGCACAGCGCACAGCGCACAGCACACAGCACACAGCACACAGCACACAGCACACAGCACACAGCACACAGCACAAAGAGAGATAGAGAGAAAGAGAGTTTTGGTAAGACAAATAGAAATGGGTAAAGAGAGAGGTATTATTAGTAAGATGGAAGAGAGGACAGTCTGAGAAAGCCTGGAGAAAGTGAGTGACATACAGTATAGGGAGTGAGAGAGATACAGAGTGATAAAGGACATGCTATTTATAACTTTATAACTTATAACAGAGATCATGCTCATGGTCCCCAACTCTCTCATCAAGAAACTTGGTCAACTCAACATGACAGTCGATGGTTGCAGCATCCTCACTCCAACTCCACAGTCAGGAGCATTGGTGTTACATTTGACCCCACCCTGTCATTTGAGCCCCATATCCGGAACATCCCTAGCCAGCCTTCTTCCACCTGAAAGACATCTCACGACTCAGACCCTGTTTCACTAAACCCCACTGCTGACACCCTCATTCACGCCTTTGTTTTATCACGCCTGGACTACTGCAACACCATTCTCTACGGACTCCCCGCCAAAACACTGGACAGACTTCAACATATTCAAAATTAAGCTGCACGAGTTCTCACACACACCAGACCTTGGGACCACATCACCACCACTCTCGTCAAACTCCACTGGCTCCCAGTTCAATACAGGATAATCTTACTCATGCACACCTACAAAACACTAAACGGACTGGAGCCCACATGGCTCACTGACCTCATGCACCTCTACACTCCCACCTGTTTACTGCACTCCTCTGACACTGGCCTTATCATCATCCCTCCAGCCAGGTTCTGCTCCATGGGAAAACAGGCTTTTAGCAGTGCAGCTCCCCAACTCTGGATCTACCTCCCTCTCCATGTCAGAACCTTTGGGTGAGGTGAAAAGCACATTTATTATTATTATTATTATTATTATTATGGCCATGGGGAGGCCATGACATGCATTCTCAGGACTAACATGGCACAGGGCTTTATTGTTGTGTGCCTACCACCTGCCTGCCTGGGTGTGTGAGAGAGAGGCCCCGTGTGGAGTGGCGCAGTGTGGCTCTAAAACCGCTTGTCTCCAACCCTCCACCTCCTCCCTGCTAGCCTCTCACCCCCTCTAGTGCACTCTGGGTACCGATGATGAAGACTAGGAGAAAACTTGCTGAGACTCCAGCCAGTTGTAGGCCGTCTTCACCAGCACCACAGTAATTTGGGAGACACCCCAACCGGAGCTCATCTCTCACAGCTCAGCAAATCCTTTCATGGTACAGGTGGCATGACGGAACTGAAAAACACAACACTAACTGTTGCAGCAAAGTCAGCGTTTTTGATACTGTATCTAACTATGGCAGCTCTGGGGACTAGCATGAGCTAATTTAAAGCAATAATCATGGATATCAGTGATGGGGGACAAATCGATACAGTTACATATCGGGATATTGTTGTCGACGATATATCGTATTATATATTTTTCACAATACAGAAATATTATATTTGCGCTAGTTGGCTCTACTTGCACAAAAACTCCAGCATTTTTCCTTCATACACTACATGACCAAAGTTATGTGGACACCTGCTTGTCATACATCTCATTCCAAAATCATTTGCATTAATATGGAGTTGGTCCCCGCTTTGTTGCTATAAAAGCCTCCACTCTTCTGGGAAGGATTTCCACTATATGTTGGAACATTCCTGCCGGGACTTGCTTCCATTCAGCCACTAGAGCATTAGTGAGGGCAGGCACGGATGTTGGGCGGTTAGGCCTGGCTCACAGTCACAGTCCTCCACCAAACTTTACAGTTGGCACTATGCATTCGGGCAGGTAGCGTTCTCCTGGTGGTGATTCACCACTCCAGAGAACGTGTTTTGTGCTGGAAGAATCAGAATTAGTTTGCTAACAAAGATAATTAAGATGTCTTATCTACATAATATGCTAATAGAGAATGCCATGAGTGTGCAAAGTTGTCGTCAAGGCAAAGGGTGGCTACTTTGAAGAATCTCAAATGTAAAATATATTTTGATTTGTTTAACACTTTTTTGGTTAATACATTATTCCATATGTGTCATGTCATAGTTTTGATGTCTTCACTTTTATTCTACAATGTAGAAAATAGTGCAAAAAAAATAAAAAAATTGAATGATTAATATTCCAATCTTTTGACCCCCACTGTAAGTAAATAAAGATTTAGATTAAGTAGAACTCTGACTTGTGTGATTAGTTTGCATCTCCTCATTTGATAATACAGAACATTTCCACCACAGTTTCCACTGCTCCAAAGTTCAATGGCGGCGAGCTTTACACCATTCCAGCCATCGCTTGGCATTGTGCATGGTGATCTTAGGCTTGTGTGCTGCTGCTCGGCCATGGAAACCCATTTCATGAAGCTCCAGACGAACAGTTATTGTGCTGACGTTGCTTCCAGAGGCAGCTTGGAACTCGGTAGTGAGTGTTGCAACCGAGGACAGGCAATGTTTACGCATCTGTGTGCTTGTGTGGCCTACCACTTCACGGCTAAGCCTTTGTTTTCCCCCAAAACTTCACAATAACAGCACTTACAGTTGACCGGGGCAGCTATAGCAGGGCAGGAATTTGACGAACTGACATATTGGAAAGGTGGCATCCTATGACGGTGCCATGTTGAAAGTCACTGAGCTCTGTAGTAAGGCCATTCTACTGCCAATGCTTGTCTATGAAGATTCAATGGCTGTGCGCTCAATTTTATACACCTGTCAGCAACGGGTGTGGCTGAAATAGCCAAATCCACTAATTTGAATGGGTATCCACATACTTTTGTATATATAGTGTTCTCCATCTTCTTTTTATATCGGGATCAAATTCGTTTTCAGCACTTTTATTTCCACGACTGATCAAAACTTTCTCATGACTCCCTCTTGTCTCTCTGCAGCAGACATATAGTAAGCAATATGTTTGGAACATCGAATTGCACTATTGAACTGCAATACATATCATATCGATACCTAAATATTGTGATAATATTGATAACATAAATTCCCAGCCCTGGTGGATATAATCACCTATTAAGATAGAGGTGGTTGCATTAAGAAGCAGTAACTCGTTGCTTGAAAATAAATGATCTCAATAAGACACAAGGTAGGGTTGATCTTGTTACAACTGTGTGACTGCTAACACTGTTTTAAGGTGGAAGTTACATTTGAACGATGTCGTATGCGTTACACTGGCCTTATTTTTTTTTAAAATCCTTCTTCAACAATAGCGTTTTATCTCATCTGACATTATAGATATGACCGTCGTCATAGACGTAAGACGAAAGGCCCATTTAAATCCTTCCACTTTTCATAGAGACAAGAAAGGAAGCTCTGCAAGAGAAGTTTATTTTAGCGGGAATAGCATCAGTAGTCTTGGTCTTACTGTACACAAATGGGACAGGAAGTATTATGTCTTTACCATTAGCTAATGTTAAGACGGAGCATGGTGGAATGGAATCACTTATCAACAGATTGAAAGTTACATTATTAAAACAAGAACCAAAACCACAGGGAGTATTTGATAACATCTTTATATTACAGGAAATGTACTCATTGTTTTTGATCAAGTCATGGAAAAAGCTAATTACTTGACATCAACCATTGTAGATAGTCAGCATCCTAAACGTGGGAATGCATCCATTCGTTCAATGTCAATTAACTTTTAATTGAAAAAACACTGAGCAAATTTCATGTCAGCAAAGTTTTCAGAACGGCCCTCAAGTAAGAGGTCACAAGATAAATAAGGTTGTTGGTCAAACATGTTTAGGTAAAATGATAATGACCAATGTCTGCATGCCAATCATGCATGTCCTTTCCAGGGAGTTACAGTAACAGGGATATTACAGAGGCCAATCAGTACACAAAGCATGCAGCCATGGACACGTCATTACAGGTGATCTACTGACCATGCCTTTAGAAGATAGAAAAACATGGTTACTGCACACTGAGTCAATATTGCACCAGCAATCTACAGCCATTACATTTAGAGAACTAATGCACTGATGAGCCAAACATAATACAGAAACGGAACGACATATACTGAGTGTACAAAACATTAAAAGGTGTCGAAAAACTCCAATGCTTCCCACAGTTGTGTCAAGTTGGCTGGGTGTCCGTTGGGTGGTGGACCATTCTTGACACACACGGGAAACTGTTGAGTGTGAAAAACCCAACAGTGCTGCAGTTCCAGCCCATGTACTGTACATGTTATGTGGAGAACAGAACAGAACATAGAACACCGTTGAACATTCTGACTCTCGGTCCTCTGATCATAGTGTGAGTGGAGCAGTGGGTTCCCTTCCCAGCAGCCTCATGGCAGTGATAAGATGGCTGTTTTCCATGCGTCTCTCCCTCGGCGCAGGCCGTTTGAAGTCACAAACACTGGCGGCTCAGACTCAGCTATCACCTCCACGCTTGTTATTCTGATTATTACCAGAGCATCAAACATAATGCGCTAAACTGCAGCTTTGGTATTTTAAGCAGGAAGGTTTGAGTGGGTGAAGGAGGATGGGTGGTTTGGTGGGTGAAGGAGGATGGGTGGTTTGGTCGGTGAAGGAGGATGGGTGGTTTGGTGGGTGAAGGAGGATGGGTGGTTTGGTGGGTGAAGGAGGATGGGTGGTTTGGTGGGTGAAGGAGGATGGGTGGTTTGGTGGGTGAAGGAGGATGGGTGGTTTGGTGGGTGAAGGAGGATGGGTGGTTTGGTGGGTGAAGGAGGATGGGTGGTTTGGTGGGTGAAGGAGGATGGGTGGTTTGGTGGGTGAAGGAGGATGGGTGGTTTGGTGGGTGAAGGAGGATGGGTTGTTTGGTGGGTGAAGGAGGATGGGTGGTTTGGGGGGTGAAGTAGAAAGGGTGGTTTGGTGGGTGAAGGAGGATGGGTTGTTTGGTGGGTGAAGGAGGATGGGTGGTTTGGGGGGTGAAGTAGAAAGGGTGGTTTGGTGGGTGAAGGAGCAAGGGTGGTTTGGTGGGTGAAGGAGCAAGGGTGGTTTGGTGGGTGAAGGAGCAAGGGTGGTTTGGTGGGGAAGGTAAAGAGAAGGAGATGGAGAGTGGGGTGTCTTTGATAAATCACAAAAGAAGATACAGGTAAGAGATGGTGGTGTTGTGGCGAGTCAACATAGCCAAGCAACCGTAGATAATTAAGCTGCAGCATTTAATAACATACAATTATTTGACTCCTGCTCACATGCAGACAAACAAATTGCTAATGACATGGCCCGAAAATCGATGTACATCGACAGCTATCCAGCAACAAACGTACACACACACACACACACACACACACACACACACACACACACACACACACACACACACACACACACACACACACACACACACACACACACACACACACACACACACCGCACACACAGTGAAAATGCTGATGTACACAAAGACAGGGGAAGCACAATAACAGGACAGTGAATGAGTGGGGGATCAAAAACACTAATCAACAACAATTTGCATTCACACACGACCCCAAAACAGCCTTGCTGCCGAAAAATAGTATGAAGACAACAATAAGAACAAGAGCTCCACAACAGATAGTATGAAGACAACAATAACAACAAGAGCTCCACAACAGATAGTACGTAGATAACAATAACAACAAGAGCTCCACAACAGATAGTACGAAGACAACAATATCAACAAGAGCTCCACAACAGATAGTATGAAGACAACAATAACAACAAGAGCTCCACAACAGATAGTACGAAGACAACAATAACAACAAGAGCTCCACAACAGATAGTATGAAGACAACAATAACAACAAGAGCTCCACAACAGATAGTACGAAGACAACAATAACAACAAGAGCTCCACAACAGATAGTATGAAGACAACAATAACAACAAGAGCTCCACAACAGATAGTACGAAGACAACAATAACAACAAGAGCTCCACAACAGATAGTATGAAGACAACAATAACAACAAGAGCTCCACAACAGATAGTATGAAGACAACAATAACAACAAGAGCTCCACAACAGATAGTATGAAGACAACAATAACAACAAGAGCTCCACAACAGATAGTACGAAGACAACAATAACAACAAGAGCTCCACAACAGATAGTATGAAGACAACAATAACAACAAGAGCTCCACAACAGATAGTATGAAGACAACAATAACAACAAGAGCTCCACAACAGATAGTACGAAGACAACAATAACAACAAGAGCTCCACAACAGATAGTATGAAGACAACAATAACAACAAGAGCTCCACAACAGATAGTACGAAGACAACAATAACAACAAGAGCTCCACAACAGATAGTATGAAGACAACAATAACAACAAGAGCTCCACAACAGATAGTATGAAGACAACAATAACAACAAGAGCTCCACAACAGATTGTCAGAGAAGGTGGGGAGAGAGAAACAAGTGTGATCAGAGGCGAGAGATAAGGAGGTGTAGAGAAAAAGGGGAGCGAGAGAAGAAAGGGGCGAATGTGAGAAGAGAGGAGACAAAACACAGGGGCTCTAAAATTAGCCGCGGCGCTATTGTTTTCAGGTTGCAGTGGATTGGGGTGGGGGGGTGGATCTGAGCAGACGGTAAAGCTATGCAACGGATCATCTCGCCCCCCTACCCTCCCATTCCCCACGAGTTTGTGCTCCTTTCTCGGCTTTTAAGCTTCAAAAACAACCGCCGCCGCGCATCACAATATTATGATCATTATTCAGACGCTTAGCAGGCGACCTTATCTCAAAGTGTTGTATGGGTGCAAATATATTCTCTATTCTATACTCTATTATTATCCACTCTGTTTGGCTTGCAGCACCTTTCTCCAAGGCCAAGTGATTTGTGACAGTTTACTGTTGAATGTTACCCATGGCCATTGCCAAAAAGTACCTTGATCAAGCAGACACAGAACTTTACACAGGCAATCTGGGGGAATCCAAATTGGGAATCCAACCTGCAACCTTGTGTTATTGAGTCACAGACCTATTTGCTAGTCAATGCTTACAATACAACCTCCCATCCCATTTCATCTCACAGTATGGGAGCATGATCAAAATAAGATGTGCGTTGTACATTCACTGTCATTAGCATTGATTGGGCCTGTCCGGTCGATAGATGGGATGAGAAGGGCGCATGACTCCACACAGGCTGCTGGAGGAATCGATTGCCCATCCACCGTGTTACACAATCAGGGTTGACCCCAGGTTTGGCTCCCTGTGTCACAATCACACCTCTTCTCCTACTTTCTTCTTGTCTTGCTTCCGCTCTCTTCAGCTCTATTCTCTTCCCTCAACTCTCTTTACCTCTCTTCTCTCCTCTCCTCTTTTCTCTTTACCTCTCTTCTCTCCTCCTTTCCTCCTCATCCCCAGCTGGCTGAGTAAATACTCTGGGGCTTAATTCTCTTCCAACCACCTCTTCCTGGTCTCCATGGTGACAACTACACAGTTACCAGGGCCACTACCAATCACGTGACAGTGTGAAGGGCAGAACACCAATAAAAAAGCGTGGGTAGGCCCAAGTCATTGACCCATTATGATGTTATGGCCAGTGGTATGGTGTGGTGTGCTTGAGGAACTGTACTTGTTACCATGAGGTCCAGATCCCCAGTGACAGAGCTGAGCAGGGGACCTGTGACTGAAGCTTATTCACTTCAGTACACACAACCTGTTGGCCGAATATAATAGGCATAAAACTATCCACAGATTATGACAGCTTTGAGCAATGGGCACAAAATAGCTTTTAAAGACCATTAAAATCCATGAGACCTTAAAATGACCCCCTCCCCCCTCCTCCCATCACCCCCTTTTCACCTTTAGTTGAGACATTCAAAACATCAGAATTTCCAAACGTACCCTTTTTACTGCAAGTGTGCCTCAGGGGCAACGAAAAACACAACAGACCACAAAAATGCTGGAGCAATTTAGAGCCACACTCACATAACTTTGACTCGAGTAAATCGAATTGAGGACTACATAAAACAACAGTCGCTACTTAACAGCTATTTGAAGGGAGGTGGTGGGGTGTACACTAATTGCACTAAGTTGAGCGTTGCATAAATGGAAAATATATTTAATTGCAGAATAATGGGATCAAGTTCACTCACTGCGATAAAACCCCAGTGTGTGCTGGGACCTCCAGTCACTCCTTATGACACTTTCTTTATATCGCTTTTTTACTGCTAATGAATTCCTATTCTGTCACTAATTAATTTGCCACCACTAATTAAACAAAAGATAATGAATGCCAAAATAACATGCAAAACAGGCAAAAACATTTTTAATTTAATATATTATTTTATTTTGATTTTTAACTTCACAGGTGGGCTCAAAACCTACCCTGTATGACGGGGCGCCACTGGCATAGGCCCAAGTCATTGACCCATTACGATGTTATAGTCAGTGGTATGGCGTGGTGTGGTTGAGGAACTGTACTTGTTACCATGAGGTCCAGATCCCCAGTGACAGCGGACTTGTGACTCACTTCACTACACAAAACCTGTTTGCACGAATATAATGGGTATAAAACTATCCAGAATTAGACAGGTTTGAGTACTGGGTAACGCACTAAATAGTTTTAAAAGACCATTCAAATCCGTGAGACCTTAAAAAATCACTCCCCCCCCATAACCCCCTTTTCAACTTTTAGTCGAGACATTCAAAACATCTGATTTTTTAAATGTAGCTTTTTTATTGCAAGTGCAAAAATAAAACAAAAACACAACAACAAATCACAACAATTCTGGAGCATTTTAGAGCCACGGTAAAACAAGTGGAAGAAAAAAAAACAACAGTGGCTAAAATATATTTAATTGCAAAATAATGGGATCACGTTCATTTACTGCCAGTGTGTGCTGGGACCTCCAGTCACTCTTTATGGCACTTTCTTCATAGCGCTTTTCAATGCTAATTAATTATTATTCTGGCACTAATTAATCTGCCACCGCTAATTAAACAGAGGCACCTTCCATTCAGGCCCCCTCTCCTTCTTCCTTTGATTTTGTCTTCCTCGCCTGAACGATTTAAATGACAAACTCAGTGACTTGTTCCCTGGTGCTGGTGTAGCAGACAACTGATGTCATCGTTTAGCTTTCCCAGAGCTAAATGTACAATATCCTGGTATTTGTTCACTTAAACACTTTCCAACCAGGAGCTTTTTAACAAATGTCAAATAGAATCACATTCAATCCCACTGCTATGCATTTGTGAGTGTCCAAGGCTAAAAGCGGCACTGTTATTATGTTTGCATCTACTGTAGCATAAAAAATGCTATACTGTGCCTGGTGAATGATCTATTAGTTTGTTTTGATGCCACAAACTGATTTATCAACCAAAGACGTTCCTGGGAAACAGAGTTGGTTCAAGTTCAGGGTAGATGCCGAGGTACAGATTGCTCTGCTGACCCTATCTGACAGGTCTGTCATAGAAACACATGATGTGTATATTTGGCCAAGGTCTACATCAATACAGAGCTGGGGCTAGGTACATAGCACACATATAGCAGCTCAATTCTATGGGCAGATGTACACATTCTACCAAGAGCCACACATTCATCCTCTGAGTAAATCGCCAGCAGCTTAATCATCCATATAATTCGGCACTCTTGGAAGTGGTGGCACTTGGAGAAAATAGTCTGGAAAATGTGTATTGTTTTTTGCTTTAAATCAACAGTCACTTACATCAATATTGATAATGACTTCTCCCACTTGGTACAGACGGCGATTCAATGTCTAATCCACGTTGGTTCAACGTAATTTCATTGAAATGACGTGGAAACAACGTTGATTCAACCAGTGTGTGCCCAGTGGGCTTTCACTACAATAAAAGTATGAATGTTAATGAAAAATAATACTGTATTGATGATATTAATATTTTACCCCTTTTTCTCCCCAATTGGTAGTTACAGTCTTGTTCCATCGCTGCAACTCCTGTACAGACTCTGGAGAGGTAATAGTCAGACAGGGAGGGGGAGGCAGGAGACAAACTGTTTGACCTTGGTAGAGTCAGGAAGAGTTTGACCTGAGGGGGTTAACCGGATGAAGTAAGGTACACACATGCTTACTGCTTAAGTAACCCTGATCCATACAACCACGGGAGACTGTCTGTGATGTCTGGGTTTGTTCCTGCAATTGATTATTGGGTATTCAGTCTTTGTATGTACAGTATGTGTATCTGTATCTGAACAGTAATTGTAGATGAATATTCATTTGAATCTGAATAAGTGTCAATGCTCGCCTCATGTGTGACCGTCCATATGTGTATTTGCAATCCTCCTTTTTGTGTCTGTAGGTAGGTTATACCAAATCATAGATTGAATGAATAATACACTGATATTCACAAGATAGATGCATTTGCTCTCAGTGTTTAATGTGTCAATAGTACATTTCAAACAGCACTATACACTACACTCATTATTTATATTCATGCTACATCTATATTCCACATTCAATTACTGGTCGTATCCATGGACACATGTTGGCTGGTTACATTCCTGTTCACTTTTAGGATGAGGTGACATCCATGAGAGGGCCATGATATTCATGAAGGGGGGGTCATGATATTCATGCCACAGTAACCAGACACACTGAACACCTGAGAGCAGCTCATGTAACACGTGGACCACTGGACTGGCTCCTTTTAAAATGAAGTGGCGTAGTGACATGTATGACAAAGTCTGTCCTCTATGGAGGGATATCATGTTTGGTCAACAGCTTTCTGCTGACACAGCAGTCACCATGACAGGAGGAACAAACCCATCCTCAGCCTCATTGTGGAACTGAAACTGAAACTGTAACTCAATACATTCGAGGTAGGAGGTGTAACTGTGGGGTCGCTTGGCTAGCTGTATAGGTCAGCTATTACTGACAGTAAATAGTATAATTTCAATTCAACATGAATGCTTTGTTAAACCTAATGTATATATTTTTCGATAAGACTTCCATGGTTTAGGAGACAGATCAAATGTATTTATTTGGAATCTGTCCAGTTATCCAAGTCTCTTGAGTAAGATAACGTTTAGTCTTAAAGGGATAGTTCAGGATATTGGCAATAAAGCCCTTTATCTATGGAAAGAGAGGGGGCTCATGGGTAGGTGTCAGTAAGAGCTGGAATAGGTGACATTAACTGGAGAGAGAGAGAGAGAGAGAGAGAGAGGGGGAGAGAGAGAGGGAGAGGGAGAGGGAGAGGGAGAGGGAGAGGGAGAGGGAGAGGGAGAGGGAGAGGGAGAGGGAGAGGGAGAGGGAGAGGGAGAGTTTGCTGAACATAACAGCATGCCAGTGGTAGCAGGTGACCCAACTGTGGTTTGTGACTATTATGATTTCCCATTGTAGCCAATTCAGTTGCAGTAATTCTGTTAATTATTTTTAGCCCATATTGGTAACAGAACATACAAGTTTTAAGCACACACAAATCACATTAACTGATTGGTAGGTCTACCATTACTTGTTACTTCGGTTAACTTTCATTATTCTCCCTCCTCAATAGGGAAAGAAATTAGAAAATATTTTTTAAAGTATATATACAAAAGTATGTGGACACCCTTCAAATGAGTGGATTCGGCTATTTCAGCCACACCCGTTGCAGACAGGTGTATAAAATCGATGTAGAATGGCCTTACTGAAGAGTTCAGTGACTTTCAACGTGGCACCATCATAGGATGCCACCTTTCCAACAAGTCAGCTCACAGAACGGGACCGCCGAGTGCTGAAGCACATAAAAATCATCTGTCCTCGCTTGCAACACTCACTACCGAGTTCCAAACTGCCTCTGGAAGCAACGTCAGCACAAGAACTGTTCGTCTGGAGCTTCATGAAATGGGTTTCCTTGGCCGAGCAGCAGCACACAAGACTAAGATCACCATGCGCAATGCCAAGCGATGGCTGGAATGGTGTAAAGCTCGCCGCCATTGAACTTTGGAACAGTTGAGAGAAGTGATAATATACAACAATATTAATGTAAAATAGAATAGTAATAACAGCTTTAAAAGTAACAGGTATCATTAGTCAAACCTTTTTCTTTAATAGTGGGGCCAGGACTTACTAAGGTGGTTGACTTAGATGCGTCAGTTGACCTGGACATGGCCTAACTTTATTGATAGCCATGGATTGTCTAGCACCCTAGCATGAAAAAAAAATGATTGAATGCTTAAAATTCCAGAAAGTTCCTGATAGATTGAATTCAGTGACCTGAATTGTATTATATAGTTAAGATTCTCCTAAGTTGTGCTGTGGATGATTGCATTTTATATATTTTTATGCTTTATATGTTAAGAAAACAACACATTTATTGTGAGTAGTTGCGAGTGTGTAAATTTGACTGGAGTAATGAATCACGCTTCACCATCTGGCAGTCCAACACCATGCACAGCGCCCTGACCTCCACCCCATCGAACACCTTTGGGATGATTTGGAACGCCGACTACGAGGCTGGTCTAATCACACAACATCAGTGCCTGACCTCACTAATGCTCTTGTGGCTGAATGGAAGTCCTCACAGCAATGTTCCAACATCGAGTGGAAAGCTTTCCCAGAAGAGTGGAGGCTGTTATAGCAGCAAAGACGGGACCAACTCCATATTAATGCCCATGATTTTGTAATGAGATGTTCGAAGAGCAGGTGTCCACATACTTTGGTCATATAGTGAATGTGGGTTTCAAGGCACAAGGCAATATTCCTTAAACGTACAGAAGGTAAACAATTTCTCCCAAACTAAATATAAGCGTTGATATTAGTTGAAATATTTATTTTAAGTTGGAAACTTCCATTCATAATTTAAATGGTTAGACATGATTTGGTTGAAAAACGTGTGCAATAAGCTTTTCTATATACAGTGGGGAGAACAAGTATTTGATACACTGCCGATTTTGCAGGTTTTCCTACTTACAAAGCATGTAGAGGTCTGTAATTTTTATCATAGGTACACTTCAACTGTGAGAGAATCTAAAATCCAGAAAATCACATTGTATGATTTTTAAATAATTAATTAGCATTTTATTGCATGACATAAGTATTTGATCACCTACCAACCAGTAAGAATTCCGGCTCTCACAGACCTGTTAGTTTTTATTTGAGAAGCCCTCCTGTTCTCCACTCATTACCTGTATTAACTGCACCTGTTTGAACTCATTACCTGTATAAAAGACACCTGTCCACACACTCAATCAAACAGACTCCACACACTCAATCAAACAGCTGTGTAAGGACATCAGGGATAAAATTGTAGACCTGCACAAGGCTGGGATGGGCTACAGGACAATAGGCAAGCAGCTTGGTGAGAAGGCAACAACTGTTGGCACAATTATTAGAAAATGGAAGAAGTTCAAGATGACGGGTCTGGGACACCATCCCTCGGTCTGGGACACCATGCAAGATCTCACCTCGTGGGGCATCAATGATCATGAGGAAGGTGAGGGATCAGCCCAGAACTACACGACAGGACCTGGTCAATGACCTGAAGAGATCTGGGACCACAGTCTCAAACAAAACCATTAGTAACACACTACGCCGTCATGGATTAAAATCCTGCAGCGAACGCAAGGTCCCCCTGCTCAAGCCAGCGCACGTCCAGGCCCGTCTGAAGTTTGCCAATGACCATCTGGATGATCCAGAGAAGGAATGGGAGAAGGTCATGTGGTCTGATGAGACAAAAATATAGCTTTTTGGTCTAAACTCCACTCGCCGTGTTTGGAGGAAGAAGAAGGATGAGTACAACCCCAAGAACACCATCCCAACCGTGAAGCATGGAGGTGGAAACATCATTCTTTGGGGATGCTTTTCTGCAAAGGGGACAGGACGACTGCACCGTATTGAGGGGAGGATGGATGGGGCCATGTATCGCGAGATCTTTGCCAACAACCTCCTTCCTTCAGTAAGAGCATTGAAGATGGGTCGTGGCTGGGTCTTCCAGCATGACAACGACCCGAAACACACAGCCAGGGCAACTAAGGAGTGGCTCCGTAAGAAGCATCTCAAGGTCCTGGAGTGGCCTAGCCAGTCTCCAGACCTGAACCCAATAGAAAATCTTTGGAGGGAGCTGAAAGTCTGTATTGCCCAGCGACAGCCCCGAAACCTGAAGGATCTGGAGAAGGTCTGTATGGAGGAGTGGGCCAAAATCCCTGCTGCAGTGTGTGCAAACCTGGTAAAGAACTACAGGAAACGTATGATCTCTGTAATTGCAAAGTTTTCTGTACCACATATTAAGTTCTGCTTTTCTGATGTATCAAATACTTATGTCATGCAATAAAATGCAAATTAATTACTTAAAAATCATACAATGTGATTTTCTGGATTTTTGTTTTAGATTCCGTCACTCACAGTTGAAGAGTACCTATGATAAAAATTACAGACTTCTACATGCTTTGTAAGTGGGAAAACCTGCAAAATCGGCAGTGTATCAAATACTTGTTCTCCCCACTGTATATGGTTTTAGCATAGGGTGTGACGGTATTAAAGGGATAGTTCAGGATTTTCCATGGAGACAGATAAACTTGTGGATACCGTTTTTCTGACTCCGTGTCCAGTACGAAGGAAGTTTCGCAAGTTAATTAATGCTAACTAGCGTTAGTGCTATCTTAGCGTGCTTCAGGTACAGCAATGCTAACTAGTTTAGCGCAAAGATACCCTCACTCCCTATGATGACACGACGTACATAGACAAAGTGTATGATTTTAATTTACTATCACAATTTATTGCACACATTTTTCAAGGAAAACATGGCTATCCATTTGAATTATGAATGGAAGTTTCCAACTTGGAATAAATATTTAAATAGACTGAATGAATTATTTGGCCTAATTTAGAATATTTCAAAGTGAAAAGTGAAAAGTGAACCATTAAGAGTAAAACTGTTGGACTTCCCAAGGAATCCCAAATTAGATTAAGATTTTTTTTAAATAAAGTTCAAGAAATTCTGGACTGGTTTATGTGAGAGAGTGGTATAAGGAAAGCATTTTTGACTTGACTTTTCATAAACTATAGCGAATCAAAAAACAAATTACCCCTATAATTACATTTTCAATCTTTTTCCCCTTGACATATACATTTCCCTTATACTATAATGTGTTTGGGAGTACTACCTTAAACTGGTAACACAGACTGACCCTTGAAGTGTTTGATTACTCATCTATAACCACCAGTTATTATAGTTAATGAAACAGTCATTGTACAGTAATTAGCAGAGCAAAATAAACAGCCTACAGCAGCAGTGAAAATATGTGTGATGTCACCAGCCACAGCACTGTCAGAGATGTATGAGTCATCAACCAGCTTAAGACACACAGACTAAAACAATTAAATCAGACTCAAATAGACTAATCCAGTAACGCACAAACACAAACATCATGCCCATAAACAGGCCAGTGATGCACAGGCAAATCATGTCAAAATAAATCATATAAAACATTGACTGAAAAAAGCATTTACAAAAACACATATTCAAAAAGCTCTAGACTAATAAAATATACATATCGACACAGGTACATTTTAAGTATTGCAGATACAGACTACAGACACAGTCTACAGACATAATATACAGACATTAAAAGTATTTAAATGGTGCCAGGGTGGCAGAGGCAGACCCAGATCTGGTGTTGTCCTGTGAGTAACACAGGGTTACAGGGTGTCATGACCCCATTCTGTGTCAAAAAGAGTCCTACTTGATGGAGCTGCTAAAGCTCTAAAATAACAATCTCACTTTACCGATCTCTCTTTCTCTTTCACTTTCTCAGACTCCTCTTGCTCCTTTGCTGTTCTCTCTATCCATCTTCCTTTGTGTTCCTCCCTATCGCCACTGCTACCTTGGGCCTCTCTCTTTCGCCCTATCCGACCGTTCCTTCTGTGTGTGTGGGGAGGCTGGTGAAAGATCCCATCTCTGTTTGGCTGATTGGGTTACTGGGGTCAACACTGTTGATGCAGGGGTAGTAAGATAGCTATGCAGTGGCATTAAAGACCACAAGGAGAGAGACGGATGAAGACACACAGACAGACCTCATTGCCTGGCCAGGAGGTTAATCCACTCTATAAGTGACGAGAGACTGACTGACTGGCGAGGTGCATCAATACTGCAATACATTAGCACTGCACTGTTCTCATTGAGCTGGGGAGGGAGGGAGGGAGGGAGGGGATGAGCAGGATAAAACATATTAACGGTTGAAATATGGAGAAAAGGGAGGACAGAGAGATTTTCTTACAACCTGAATAAGTTAGACTCACCTTTCATAACAGATTGGGTTTCTGGGCATTTTCCAAAGCCCAGTCCTTCCCTTTGGAAAAACACTGGGCCAGAGGACTGAGATATTAGAGCAAATGGGCCTGACCTGTAGCACATTTCTGTTCTGGCAATAAGAGGTTTATCCACAGTGTGTACATTTAGCAAAGGAATTAAATCTCCATTCATTACCATGAGTTTCTCGGCCATTGCCAAAACTCTCTTGTTTATAAGAACAAACACTCCTAACAATAGGAAAAATCACTGGCAACACACACAGGTACGTACACACCTTGAGCTTACACGCTCACACACTTTTGCAAGCATGCACAGGAATGAACAAACACTGTAAGTGCTCTGAATGTAACGTTAAGCCATTCCCAATCTCCATCTACCACTGTATATTCATCACCTCTAACTTTCAACCACTCCTTCCACTCATCCTAGGAGGCACACAACCTCCCTCAAAAAACAAACAAGGTATAAATGTCTGGAGTAGACCAGATCAATGCTGGGTGTACAATGTCTATCCCTGCAGTCAAGGGCGTTGGTGTGGAGGGGGCACTCACTCAGCATCGGTGCTTGCAGTAGCAGAGCGATCAGGAGAAATGCTAGAATAGCCAAAGACATCAATCAGAGTCTAGACATAACAGTATTTTAGGCAATAAACTCGCACTGTTTCCGCCCCGAACTCGACCTGGCAGCAAGGGCCTCCGGACCAGACAATATGTCCCTCTCTCTCTTGGTCTAGAAAGAGGACAGAGCCTCTTTCAACCTACCTCTATTTCTCAATTTTCTCCACCTGTCTATCTCTCTGTCTCTCTCTGTTTTTTTCTTTATATCTATCGGTTTCCCGCCATCTCTTCCTCTCCCACCCAACATCCAAGAGACCAGAAACAAAATGAATCTATAGTGAGTGGCAGTTACTGACTATAGGACTGATATATATATATATATATATATATATAGAGAGAGAGAGAGAGAGAGAGAGAGAGAGAGAGAGAGAGAGAGAGAGAGAGAGAGAGAGAGAGAGAGAGAGAGAGAGAGAGTGCGTATAGTAGACATAGGGGACAGCGGATGAGGGGAAAAAGATTAATACAGAGGGATGAAAAAAGTAATGATGACGACAGGTAGTATACAGTATTTTGACATTCATCTTTTATTTAGAGGGATGACAGGAGGAGATCCAGTATGCAACAGGAACATCTCTCTACTCTCTGTTTAGGAGGGTTTTTTGATGGGAGCAGATCAGTACAATGTGTGCAGAAAAGGTAAAACCAGGCTAAAATAAATATGAGTGTCACCCTTTCTGTCCTCTATCATCTAGCCTGTACCCTCTCTGTCCTCTATCATCTAGCCTGTACCCTCTATGTCCTCTATCATCTAGCCTGTACCCTCTATGTCCTCTATCATCTAGCCTGTACCCTCTCTGTCCTCTATCATCTAGCCTGTACCCTCTATGTCCTCTATCATCTAGCCTGTACTCTCTATGTCCTCTATCATCTAGCCTGTACCCTCTATGTCCTCTATCATCTAGCTTGTACCCTCTATGTCCTCTATCATCTAGCTTGTACCCTCTATGTCCTCTATCATCTAGCCTGTACCCTCTCTGTCCTCTATCATCTAGCTTGTACCCTCTATGTCCTCTATCATCTAGCTTGTACCCTCTATGTCCTCTATCATCTAGCTTGTACCCTCTATGTCCTCTATCATCTAGCCTGTACCCTCTCTGTCCTCTATCCCCCGCTCCAGACATTTCTCATCATTCCCTTCTTTCTGCCACTCCATCTCCACTCCTTCCTCACTCCTCCTCCCCCCTCCATCTCAATAGATAATTGTGGGGAGCATTCAGGATATGTGAGTGAAATATTTCACAGAACAGCATCTTAATCAACAGCATACTTTCTTACTGCAGGCAATTTCATACTAGACCTGCAGTGAGGGAGGAAGTCAGAGAAGAAAACAAACATTGATGAGAAGGGGATGAGATGGAGGAGATGTGAGACTTGTTTCAAGTGTTTCCGGAAGGTGGTCAGTGACTCTGCTGTCCTGACGTCGTGGAGGAGCATGTTCCACCATTGGGGTGCCAGAGCACCGAATAGCTGACTGGGCTGAGTGGGAACTGTGCTTCCGTAGAGGTAGGGGGGCTAACAGGCCAGAGGTGGATGAACGTAGTGCCCTCGTTTGGGTGTAGGGTCTGATCAGAGCCTGAAGGTAAGGAGGTGCCATTCCCCTCACAGCTCCGTAGGCAAGCACCATGGTTTTGTAGTAGATGCTTCAAGCTTCAACTGGAATCCAGTGGAGTGTGTGACATGAGAGAACTTGGGAAGGTTTAACACCAGACGGGCTGCAGCGTTCAGTTGTAGGGGTTTAATGGCGCAGCCAACAACGAGTTGCAGTAGTCCAGACGGGAGATGACAAGTGCCTGGATTAGGACCTGTGCAGCTTTCTGTGTAAGGTAGGGTCGTACTCTGCGAATGTTGTAGAGCATGAACCTGCAGGATCGGGTCACCACTTTGATGTTTGCAGAGAACAACAGGATGATGTCCAGGGTCACACCAAGGTTCTTTGCACTCTGGAAGGAGGACACAATGGCGTTGTCAACCGTGATGGCGAGATCATGGAGCGGGCAGTCCTTCCCCGGGAGGAAGAGAGTTCTGTCTTGCCGAGGTTCAGCTTGAGGTGGTGATCCGACATCCAAACTGCCAGAAATGCAGAGATGCGATTCGCCACCTGGTTATCAGAAGGGGGAAAGGAGAAAATTAATTGAGTGTCATCTGCTTAGCAATGATAGGAGAGACCATGTGAGGATATGACAGAGCCAAGTGACTTGGTGTATAGAGAGAATAGGAGAGGGCCTAGAACTGAGCCCTGGTGGACACCAGTGGTGAGAGCACGTGGTGCGTAGACAGATTCTCGCCACACCACCTGATAGGAGCGACCTGTCAGGTAGGACACAATCCAAGAGTGTGCAGCGCCGGAGATGCCCAACTCAGAGAGGGTGGAGAGGAGGATCTGATGGTTCACAGTATCAAAGGCAGCAGATAGGTCTAGAAGGATAAGAGCAGAGGAGAGAGAGTTAGATTTGGCAGTGCGGAGAGCCTCCGTGACACAGAGAAGAGCAGTCTCAGTTGAATGACCAGTCTTGAAACCAGACTGATTAGGATCAAGAAGGTCATTCTGAGAGAGATAGCAGGAGAGTTGGTTAGAGACAGCATACTCAAGAGTTTTAGAGAGAAAAGAAAGAAGGGATACTGGTCTGTAGTTAACATCGGAGGGATCGAGTGTAGGTTTTTTGAGGAGAGGTGCAACTCTCACCCTCTTGAAGATGGAAGGAGTTGATGAGCAAGGTGAGGTAAGGGAGAAAGTCTCCGGAAATGGTCTGGAGATGAGAGGAGGGGATAGGGTCAAGCGGGCAGGTTGTTGGGCGGCCGGCCATCACAAGTCACAAGGAGATGCTGTGCAGGGAATAGTGATGGGAAGGCGAAACAACACTGGCTCAAAGAGAGAGAGAAATAGAGGGAGAGATACAGATATACAGAGAGAGAGAAATAGAGGGAGAGATACAGATATACAGAGAGAGAGAAATAGAGGGAGAGATACAGATATACAGAGAGATAGAAATAGAGGGAGAGATACAGATATACAGAGAGATAGAAATAGAGGGAGAGATACAGATATACAGAGAGATAGAAATAGAGGGAGAGATACAGATATACAGAGAGAGAGAAATAGAGGGAGAGATACAGATATACAGAGAGATAGAAATAGAGGGAGAGATACAGATATACAGAGAGATTGAAATAGAGGGAGAGATACAGATATACAGAGAGATAGAAATAGAGGGAGAGATACAGATATACAGAGAGAGAGAAATAGAGGGAGAGATACAGATATACAGAGAGATAGAAATAGAGAGATACAGATATACAGAGAGAGAGAAATAGAGGGAGAGATACAGATATACAGAGAGAGAAATAGAGGGAGAGATACAGATATACAGAGAGATAGAAATAGAGAGATACAGATATACAGAGAGAGAGAAATAGAGGGAGAGATACAGATATACAGAGAGATAGAAATAGAGGGAGAGATACAGATATACAGAGAGATAGAAATAGAGGGAGAGATACAGATATACAGAGAGATAGAAATAGAGGGAGAGAAACAGAGAGAGAATAAAGGGGGCAGTGAAATGAAACAAAGTAAGAGGAAAATTGTCATATTCAAAAGGAGTATAATGTCCACATCTTCGAAACAGAATAAAATATTTAGCAGCACCATTTCGTTATTTTGCCTTGTATTCTGATGAGGATGCATATTCGCCTGGAACGCACGAAGACGACCCAACGGCGCTTCTTCTATCAAATCTAGTTCATGTACAACATTAAATCAAGGATTATTCAAAATTCATAACATTTGGCATTTCTCTCTCCTTTCTCTTTGTTTCTCTTTTTTTATCCTAATTTCGCAGGCCCTGCTCTTTGGTCCACATATCTGCCTTTCCTGCTGAATATCCTTTTCCTAGCCTTCAATTCTCTCCCTTTCTCTCATCCACCACACCGCCTTGTCTCTCACTCATTCGTCTGTTATCTACCTTTCCCTTCCTCTACTACCTGCCTCGCTCTCTCTCACTCTCCATCTATTCCTACTACTTTCCTTAATCCTCCGCCAATCCATCTCTCCTGCAATCTAATAATTCCTCTCCCTCTCCTTCCCTTTCTCTGTCAAAGCTGCCCGCCCCTCTCACCTGCTTTACGGTCCCTGTTACCTTATGTCCTCTCTCTCTCTCTCTCTCTCTCTCTCTCTCTCTCTCTCTCTCTCTCTCTCTCTCTCTCTCTCTCTCTCTCTCTCTCTCTCTCTCTCTCTCTCTCTCTCTCTCTATGCTCTATTCTACTCTCCTTTACTCAATCCCCTCCCTCTCCTCTCTCACTCCCTCACTAAATCCTACAGCACATGTTAGAGACATGCTCACACAAAGACCAGGGGGTGCATAGACATTAGCACAATCATGCTCACACAACCACACATTCAGCACCACTGCACTCATCTGTTGAACCGAGGGGGGTTTAAATAGAGAGGGGGGGATAAAAAACTCACTAATGGCAGGTGGGAAAATGGATAGGGATAAAGGGTGGAGGGATAGAGGGTGGAAGGGATAGAGGGTGGAGGGATAGAGGGTGGAAGGATAGAGGGTGGAAGGATAGAGGGTGGAGGGATAGAGGGTGGAAGGGATAGAGGGTGGAGGGATAGAGGGTGGAAGGATAGAGGGTGGAAGGGATAGAGGGTGGAAGGGATAGGGGGTGGACGGGATAGAGGGTGGAGGGATAGAGGGTGGAGGGATAAAGGGTGGAAGGGATAGACGTGGAGGGATAGAGGGTGGAAGGGATAGACGTGGAGGGATAGAGGGTGGAGGGATAGAGGGTGGAAGGGATAGAGGGTGGAGGGATAGAGGGTGGAAGGATAGAGGGTGGAAGGATAGAGGGTGGAGGGATAGAGGGTGGAAGGGATAGAGGGTGGAGGGATAGAGGGTGGAGGGATAGAGGGTGGAAGGATAGAGGGTGGAAGGGATAGAGGGTGGAAGGGATAGGGGGTGGACGGGATAGAGGGTGGAGGGATAGAGGGTGGAGGGATAAAGGGTGGAAGGGATAGACGTGGAGGGATAGAGGGTGGAAGGGATAGACGTGGAGGGATAGAGGGTGGAGGGATAGAGGGTGGAAGGGATAGACGTGGAGGGATAGAGGGTGGAAGGGATAGACGTGGAGGGATAGAGGGTGGAGGGATAGAGGGTGGAAGGGATAGAGGGTGGAGGGATAGAGGGTGGAAGGATAGAGGGTGGAAGGATAGAGGGTGGAGGGATAGAGGGTGGAAGGGATAGAGGGTGGAGGGATAGAGGGTGGAGGGATAGAGGGTGGAAGGATAGAGGGTGGAAGGGATAGAGGGTGGAAGGGATAGGGGGTGGACGGGATAGAGGGTGGAGGGATAGAGGGTGGAGGGATAAAGGGTGGAAGGGATAGACGTGGAGGGATAGAGGGTGGAAGGGATAGACGTGGAGGGATAGAGGGTGGAGGGATAGAGGGTGGAAGGGATAGAGGGTGGAGGGATAGAGGGTGGAAGGATAGAGGGTGGAAGGATAGAGGGTGGAGGGATAGAGGGTGGAAGGGATAGAGGGTGGAGGGATAGAGGGTGGAGGGATAGAGGGTGGAAGGATAGAGGGTGGAAGGGATAGAGGGTGGAAGGGATAGGGGGTGGACGGGATAGAGGGTGGAGGGATAGAGGGTGGAGGGATAAAGGGTGGAAGGGATAGACGTGGAGGGATAGAGGGTGGAAGGGATAGACGTGGAGGGATAGAGGGTGGAGGGATAGAGGGTGGAAGGGATAGACGTGGAGGGATAGAGGGTGGAAGGGATAGACGTGGAGGGATAGAGGGTGGAGGGATAGAGGGTGGAAGGGATAGAGGGTGGAGGGATAGAGGGTGGAAGGATAGAGGGTGGAAGGATAGAGGGTGGAGGGATAGAGGGTGGAAGGGATAGAGGGTGGAGGGATAGAGGGTGGAGGGATAGAGGGTGGAAGGATAGAGGGTGGAAGGGATAGAGGGTGGAAGGGATAGGGGGTGGACGGGATAGAGGGTGGAGGGATAGAGGGTGGAGGGATAAAGGGTGGAAGGGATAGCGTGGAGGGATAGAGGGTGGAAGGGATAGACGTGGAGGGAAAGAGGGTGGAGGGATAGAGGGTGGAATGGATAGAGGGTGGAGGGATAGAGGGTGGAAGGATAGAGGGTGGAAGGATAGAGGGTGGAGGGATAGAGGGTGGAAGGGATAGAGGGTGGAGGGATAGAGGGTGGAGGGATAGAGGGTGGAAGGATAGAGGGTGGAAGGGATAGAGGGTGGAAGGGATAGGGGTGGACGGGATAGAGGGTGGAGGGATAGAGGGTGGAGGGATAGAGGGTGGAGGGATAAAGGGTGGAGGGATAGAGGGTGGAGGGATAGAGGGTGGAAGGATAGAGGGTGGAAGGATAGAGGGTGGAGGGATAAAGGGTGGAAGGGATAGAGGGTGGAAGGAGAGAGGGTGGAGGGATAACGGGTGGAAGGGATAGAGGGTGGAGGGATAGAGGGTGGAAGGATAGAGGGTGGAAGGGATAGAGGGTGGAAGGGATAGAGGGTGGACGGGATAGAGGGTGGAGGGATAGAGGGTGGAGGGATAGATGGTGGAGGGATAGAGGGTGGAGGAATAGAGGGTGCAAGGGATAGGGAGTGGACGGGATAGAGGGTGGAGGGATAGAGGGTGGAGGGATAGAGGGTGGAAGGGATAGAGGGTGGAGGGATAGAGGGTGGAAGAATAGAGGGTGGAAGGATAGAGGGTGGAGGGATAGAGGGTGGAAGGGATAGACGGTGGAGGAATAGAGGGTGGAGGGATAGAGGGTGGAGGGATAGAGGATGGAGGGATAGAGGGTGGAAGGATAGAGGGTGGAAGGAATAGAGGGTGGAAGGGATAGGGGGTGGACGGGATAGAGGGTGGAGGAATAGAGGGTGGAGGGATAGAGGGTGGAGGGATAAAGGGTGGAGGGATAGAGGGTGGAGGGATAAAGGGTGGAGGGATAGAGGGTGGAGGGATAGAGGGTGGAAGGATAGAGGGTGGAAGGATAGAGGGTGGAGGGATAAAGGGTGGAAGGGATAGAGGGTGGAAGGAGAGAGGGTGGAGGGATAGAGGGTGGAAGGGATAGAGGGTGGAAGGGATAGAGGGTGGAAGGGATAGAGGGTGGAGGGATAGAGGGTGGAAGGATAGAGGGTGGAAGGGATAGAGGGTGGAGGGATAGAGGGTGTAGGGATAGAGGGTGTAGGGATAAAGGGTGGAAGGATAGAGGGTGGAAGGATAGAGGGTGGAGGGATAGAGGGTGGAAGGGATAGAGGGTGGAGGGATAGAGGGTGGAAGGGATAGAGGGTGGAGGGATAGAGGGTGGAAGGGAGAGGATGGAGGGATAGAGGGTGGAAGGAGAGAGGGTGGAAGGGTTAGAGGGTGGAAGGGTTAGAGGGTGGAAGGATAGAGGGTGGAGGGATAGAGGGTGGAAGGGATAGACGGTGGAGGAATAGAGGGTGGAAGGGATAGAGGGTGGAGGAATAGAGGGTGGAAGGATAGAGAGTGGGAGGGTTAGAGGGTGGAAGGGATAGAGGGTGGAAGGGATAGGGAGTGGACGGGATAGAGGGTGGAGGGATAGAGGGTGGAGGGATAGAGGGTGGAAGGGATAGAGGGTGGAGGGATAGAGGGTGGAAGGATAGAGGGTGGAAGGATAGAGGGTGGAGGGATAGAGGGTGGAAGGGATAGACGGTGGAGGAATAGAGGGTGGAGGGATAGAGGGTGGAGGGATAGAGGGTGGAGGGATAGAGGGTGGAAGGATAGAGGGTGGAAGGAATAGAGGGTGGAAGGGATAGGGGTGGACGGGATAGAGGGTGGAGGAATTGAGGGTGGAGGGATAGAGGGTGGAGGGATAAAGGGTGGAGGGATAGAGGGTGGAGGGATAAAGGGTGGAGGGATAGAGGGTGGAGGGATAGAGGGTGGAAGGATAGAGGGTGGAAGGATAGAGGGTGGAGGGATAAAGGGTGGAAGGGATAGAGGGTGGAAGGAGAGAGGGTGGAGGGATAGAGGGTGGAAGGGATAGAGGGTGGAAGGGATAGAGGGTGGAAGGGATAGAGGGTGGAGGGATAGAGGGTGGAAGGATAGAGGGTGGAAGGGATAGAGGGTGGAGGGATAGAGGGTATAGGGATAAAGGGTGGAAGGATAGAGGGTGGAGGGATAGAGGGTGGAAGGGATAGAGGGTGGAGGGATAGAGGGTGGAAGGGATAGAGGGTGGAGGGATAGAGGGTGGAAGGGAGAAGATGGAGGGATAGAGGGTGGAAGGAGAGAGGGTGGAAGGGTTAGAGGGTGGAAGGGTTAGAGGGTGGAAGGATAGAGGGTGGAGGGATAGAGAGTGGAAGGGATAGACGGTGGAGGAATAGAGGGTGGAAGGGATAGAGGGTGGAAGGATAGAGGGTGGAAGGGATAGAGGGTGGAGGGATAGAGGGTGGAAGGGATAGAGGGTGGAAGAATAGAGGGTGGAAGGGATAGAGGGTGGAAGGATAGAGGGTGGAAGGGACAGAGGGTGGAAGGGATAGGGGTGGACGGGATAGAAGGTGGAGGGATAGAGGGTGGAGGGATAGAGGGTGGAGGGATAGAGGTTGGAGGGATAGAGGGTGGAGGGTGGAGGGTGGAAGGATAGAGGGTGGAGGGATAGAGGGTGGAGGGATAGAGGTTGGAGGGATAGAGGGCGGAGGGTGGAAGGATAGAGGGTGGAGGGATAGAGGTTGGAGGGATAGAGGGTGGAGGGTGGAGGGATAAAGTGTGGCGGGATAGAGGGTGGAGGGATAGAGGGTGGAAGGATAGAGGGTGGAAGGGATAGAGAGTGGAGGGATAGGGGGTGGACGGATAGAGGGTGGAAGGGATAGAGGGTGGAGGGATAGAGGGTGGAAGGATAGAGGGTGGAAGGGATAGAGAGTGGAGGGATAGGGGTGGACGGATAGAGGGTGGAGCGATAGAGGGTGGAAGGATAGAGGGTGGAGGGATAGAGGGTGTAGGGATAAAGGGTGGAAGGATAGAGGGTGGAGGGATAGAGGGTGGAGGGATAGAGGGTGGAAGGGATAGAGGGTGGAGGGATAGAGGATGGAAGGGATAGAGGGTGGAGGGATAGAGGGTGGAAGGAGAGAGGGTGGAAGGGTTAGAGGGTGGAAGGATAGAGGGTGGAGGGATAGAGGGTGTAGGGATAGAGGGTGGAGGGATAGAGGGTGGAAGGGATAGAGGGTGGAGGGATAGAGGGTGGAAGGGATAGAGGGTGGAAGGATAGAGGGTGGAAGGGATAGAGGTTGGAGGAATAGTGGGTGGAAGGATAGAGGGTGTAGGGATAGAGGGTGGAGGGATAGAGGGCGGAAGGGATAGAGGGTGGAAGGGATAGAGGGTGGAAGGGATAGAGGGTGGAGGGATAGAGGGTGGAAGGGATAGAGGGTGGAAGGATAGAGGGTGGAAGGGATAGAGGGTGGAAGGATAGAGGGTGGAAGGGATAGAGGGTGGAAGGGATAGAGGGTGGAGGGATAGAGGGTGGAGGGTGGAGGGATAAAGTGTGACGGGATAGAGAGTGGAGGGATAGAGGGTGGAGGGTGGAAGGATAGAGGGTGGAGGGATAGAGGGTGGAGGGTGGAGGGATAAAGTGTGGCGGGATAGAGAGTGGAGGGATAGAGGGTGGAAGCGATAGAGGGTGGAGGGATAGAGAGTGGAAGGATAGAGGGTGGAGGGATAGAGGTTGGAGGGATAGAGGGTGGAAGGGTTGGAGGGAGGAGGGATAGAGGGTGGAGGGATAAAGTGTGGCGGGATAGAGGGTGGAGGGATAGAGGTTGGAGGGATAGAGGGTGGAGGGTGGAAGGATAGAGGGTGGAGGGATAGAGGTTGGAGGGATAAAGTGTGGCGGGATAGAGGGTGGAGGGATAGAGGTTGGAGGAATAGAGGGTGGAAGGGTTAGAGGGAGGAGGGATAGAGGGTGGAGGTATAGAGGGTGGAAGGATAGAGGGTGGAGGGATAGAGGTTGGAGGGATAGAGGGTGGAGGGATAAAGTGTGGCGGGATAGAGGGTGGAGGGATAGAGGGTGGAAGGATAGAGGGTGGAAGGGATAGAGAGTGGAGGGATAGGGGGTGGACGGATAGAGGGTGGAGCGATAGAGGGTGTAAGGATAGAGGGTGGAGGGATAAAGGGTGGAAGGGATAGAAGGATAGAGGGTGTTGGGATAGAGGGTGGAAGGGATAGAGGGTGGAAGGATAGAGGGTGGAAGAGATAGAGGGTGGAAGGGATAAAGGGTGGAGGGATAGAGGGTGGAAGGGATAGAGGGTGGAGGGATAGAGGGTGGAGAGATAGAGGGTGGAGGGATAGAGGGTGGAAGGATAGAGGGTGGAAGGGAGGGAGGGTAGAGGGATAGATGGTGGAGGGATAGAGGGTGGAGCGATAGAGGGTGGAAGGATAGAGGGTGGAAGGGATAGAGGGTGGAAGGATAGAGGGTGGAAGGGATAGAGGGTGGAAGGGATAGAGGGTGGAGGGATAGAGGGTGGAGGGTGGAGGGATAAAGTGTGACGGGATAGAGAGTGGAGGGATAGAGGGTGGAGGGTGGAAGGATAGAGGGTGGAGGGATAGAGGGTGGAGGGTGGAGGGATAAAGTGTGGCGGGATAGAGAGTGGAGGGATAGAGGGTGGAAGCGATAGAGGGT
The DNA here is from genome assembly GCA_023634145.1 of Thymallus thymallus. Lineage (NCBI taxonomy): Eukaryota > Metazoa > Chordata > Actinopteri > Salmoniformes > Salmonidae > Thymallus > Thymallus thymallus. The sequence goes on from CM042397.1 coordinate 24,050,934, forward strand.
GGAGGGATAGAGAGTGGAAGGATAGAGGGTGGAGGGATAGAGGTTGGAGGGATAGAGGGTGGAAGGGTTGGAGGGAGGAGGGATAGAGGGTGGAGGGATAAAGTGTGGCGGGATAGAGGGTGGAGGGATAGAGGTTGGAGGGATAGAGGGTGGAGGGTGGAAGGATAGAGGGTGGAGGGATAGAGGTTGGAGGGATAAAGTGTGGCGGGATAGAGGGTGGAGGGATAGAGGTTGGAGGAATAGAGGGTGGAAGGGTTAGAGGGAGGAGGGATAGAGGGTGGAGGTATAGAGGGTGGAAGGATAGAGGGTGGAGGGATAGAGGTTGGAGGGATAGAGGGTGGAGGGATAAAGTGTGGCGGGATAGAGGGTGGAGGGATAGAGGGTGGAAGGATAGAGGGTGGAAGGGATAGAGAGTGGAGGGATAGGGGGTGGACGGATAGAGGGTGGAGCGATAGAGGGTGTAAGGATAGAGGGTGGAGGGATAAAGGGTGGAAGGGATAGAAGGATAGAGGGTGTTGGGATAGAGGGTGGAAGGGATAGAGGGTGGAAGGATAGAGGGTGGAAGAGATAGAGGGTGGAAGGGATAAAGGGTGGAGGGATAGAGGGTGGAAGGGATAGAGGGTGGAGGGATAGAGGGTGGAGAGATAGAGGGTGGAGGGATAGAGGGTGGAAGGATAGAGGGTGGAAGGGAGGGAGGGTAGAGGGATAGATGGTGGAGGGATAGAGGGTGGAGCGATAGAGGGTGGAAGGATAGAGGGTGGAAGGGATAGAGGGTAGAGGGATAGATGGTGGAGGGATAGAGGGTGGAGCGATAGAGGGTGGATGGACAGAGTGTGGAGGCATAGAGGGAGGAGGCAGGCAAGGTAAACAGAGAAGGTTAGACAGGAGGTAAAAGGAAATGAAAGCGAGAAAGGGAGAGATGGAAGTAGAGAGAACAAAAAACATGGGGCACATCCTAGGGAGGAGGGTGTCAGTGACAGGGAGAGAGAGAGAGGGGGGGGGTTAGCAAGAGAGGTGCGCTCATTCGCTCACGAGAGCGAGTGAGAGATAGCAAGAGAGAGAGAGAGAGAGAGAGCGAGCGAGGGAGAGAGCGTGTGAGCATTTAGTCCTGCCAGCGCACAGTAGTGCAACATTAACGGAAGACGGGATAGAGAAGCTCTGAGCGAGGGACAAGGAAAACAGAGGAATACACTTATGAAGAAAAAATAAAAGGGGAAGAAAAAATCATCCTACTGCTGTTGGCTATCCTGTTTCATCTCATTTCTGTTGGAGAATTTCATAAGCAGAGAAACAGAGAAAACACATACATGTGATATATATCTAAAATTCCTATACATATATATCAAATCATGCCTGTTTTCACAGAAGCTGTTTTTGTGGAAGGACTGTGTTGAGGTCCCTTGCATAACCATTGGAAGACTGCTTTAATGTGCAGCATTTGGTAAAACTGTTGCATATTAATGTTTTGGCTTTTTTGTCTCAATTGAAAAAACAATGCAATTATGCAATTGAACATGATAAAAGACCACGAACAACACAAACAGCTTTGCTGCAGTCCCATTTTTGGAGGCTTCTTGAAAACAAGATTTTGCATTGCCTTTTGTTGTCGCCTCTCCAGCTATTTTGCCCTTGGAACAGGCTGGGGAGTTGGGTGTGTTGAACGGATGGACCGCATTCCACAGGCTCAGTAATACCTTCCTGTATTCACAGCAGTAACGCGACAGACAGCCTGCTGTTTAGTTGTGTCTGAAAGAGGGAGAGGTAAGTGAGGAAGACAGAAGAAAGCAGAGGGCAAGACAAACAAAATAAGAGGGATTATAGAGTCTTGGTAAATTAACGAAGACAAGGAAAACAAGGAAGGGACCAAAACAAATAAAGCAACTAACGATCGACTACGGTAAAGAAGTGGGACACTACGCAGAAATGTAATTACACCGCAGGTTCGCTCAAAAGTGAGCTTCTCATACATTTAGACTAGGGAGGACTGGACTAGACTCCACAGGCTGGGGGAATTTTTCAGCACGCTGTACTTGTCATTCCTCTATCCCTGCTTGGTAGCACTTGTGGGGTTCTAGTTTTCTGGCAGCAGAGCTATATTGATGACCCAATTTTTTCAGAATCCCTCTCAGGTGTGGTGTGGAGCCGTTCCGACAGCACCAAGAGAAACCCACAACAACAGAGAGTGACTGGACCGCCATCCCTCAAAACCCATTAAGCCAAACTGACACTGACGGAGCACTGTCGCCTATGGATTTGAGAGAGTGTATGTCTGTGAGAGTGTGTGTGTGTGAGAGTGTGTGTGTGTGTGAGAGAGAGTGTGTGTGTGAGAAAGGCTGCCTGCCTCAGGTTCTGAGGACCGCGTTTTAATCTGGACTAAATCATCATGGAATTTCAGTTTAGATCTCATAGGACAATATTGAAGAATTGCAGGCTGTGCTTTCCCTAGAGGGGGTGGAAAGAAAAAACAACATACTTTTTTGGGGTGCATAAAATTGAAGACCAATTGAAGAATAGCATCTAACTGGAATTGCACATCTGGAAAAGGAAAGGAATGAGAGCATCACGTTCCACTGAGCAAAGGGATTAAAAATGGCTATAACAAAAATAACAAAGAATCAAATGAACATTCAG